>OV725081.1:84837051-85390822 GCA_928085145.1 Nezara viridula | reverse complement strand
GTGCAGTTTCTGGGACAGCTCTTGAGGCATGGAAGACCCTGTGCTATGTTTCAATTCATGCTAACTCCTTCCACTAAAGATGTCAAAAAACTCTTCTGCACTGTCCTGTATGTTTGCTCAGCCTTACACATAAATGATTATTAAATAATTTATTTACTACAGTTTTCTTCTTTCATTTCTTTTAAAAAGTGATTTATGAAATATTATTGGAAAGAAAGTTAAATTAAATATTGAAAAGTTGAATAAAATTACTGCCAAACAAAAAATATTTATCTAAACAGTCATTGATCATTCTCATTAAAAAGGGTCTTTATTTGAGTATTCATTATTTAAATTATGATTTACCATATCATTTAATAACATCTCATTTTTTTTTAATAAGTAGTATTTTTTTGTCTTTGAAATTATCCCATTAAGAACAACTTTATTAAAAGTTATTGAATAAATGTGTTGTGGGAAAATCAAATCAAAAGTAACATCGACTATGTCACAATACTAAACATCTTATTAGCTAATTAGACTACTGATTTGGTTAAATTTGTGTTCTAATTCTGCCATAGAAGGTTATTTATTTATACTTACTATTCTTCTTGTAATTATCAAATTGTTTACCCACAAACTGATCTAGAAATAATGATATGTGTTTTTAATTAATTTTATTTCTTTATTTTTAGGAAGTGAGTTGTTTTGCTTATCCATGGTTACTCTGTGAAGCAATCAGTTTTGTGACGCAGATCATAACTATATACCTTCACAGCTTGAAATCGTTTAAACGTACTAATAGGTGGATACTTCTCTTATCCGCCTTTAACCTAGGTCAGTATTTTACTTTTACTTAAGTAAAAAAATAATTTAACTTTTCATTTATATATGGTTGTTAAATTTTTTTGCCTGTTTATGAAATCAATACCCCCCAAAAAAAACAGTTAAAAATACTTGAATGAAATATCGAATGTTGATCTTTATCTCCAATTGTGTCATTTATACATCTTTCTAACAGGATTTTATCTCTAAATTTAAAACTTGTTTAATGTACTCTATACTTTAAACATCACTACACTAACAAAATAGTTACAGCAAGAAAAAATAAAAACTATAATTTCATACAAAAAAATATATTTTTTTCTTCTCAATAAGAAAATATTATATCTAAAATTTCAGTTCAATCACTTTATATGAAACAATATTATTCTTGAACCCAGGATTATTTTAAAAGCACAAGAAGATTCATAGTTAACAAGAATAGAAAAATTACTGATTTTAATCGTTAGATTTTTTACTTTCTAATGATAATTTACAATTAACGGGGAATCGTGAAAATGTCATTTCCTATCCTTAAAGCCTTATGTTCTCCTAAAGTATAGATAAAAATTAATGGATATATATATTTATACTATACAATATATACTACAATATATAGTATATATATTGTGGACCTGGAAAGGTATTTGAGGTTTATAAAAAAAATATTGAGTTAGGGAATTTTACAAGCTAAGGGTCGAAATTGTGATTTTGCTGTTATGATTCATAATAATTATTGGTCAAAATAAGTTTACATTAAGGAACCATGTTATAGAACCGATTATATGGCTAATTTCTTTTTTTTTTTAATTTTAAATAATAATTGTGTGTGTGAAAATTATTTTCTCTTTTAAAACTGAAGTTGGTTTATTTCAATTTAAGATGGATATACACTGACAGGCAAAAAATTCCACCAACTTGATTTTTTCATGTTTTCATCTAAAAATATTTCTGCTTTGGATTGGTCTATTGTTTTTAATGAATAAATAGGTAATCTTTTTGTTTGTTTTCAATTAGGAATGTTAATATAGAGGACAATAACCCTTAATCCTTAATTCAATGAAATGATTCTAGATTCCAATGTTTACTTTCTACGGAATCAAAATGTTTATTCAGTATCATTAGTTCAGTGCCATTTCTTGCAGCACATTTCTTAGTCTCCGGCTTTTACTTTTTTCAATATTAAGTTTAAAAATGCCTCTTAGTGCTGAGGATGTTGCACGTGGTGTGGCACTTATTGATGATGGAAGTTCCATTAGATATGCAGCTAATGCCATAGGAGTTCCATATGAAACTTTATGAGAAGTCATCAAGCATTTTTGGAAAACTGGTTCTTACAATAGAAGGCCCGGTTCTGGACGGCCTAGGGTAACAGAACCACAGGATTACCGGTTTTTGACTTTGAGAACTTTACGAAACCGGCACCTTACCATTGTTCAAGCAATTCATCAGCTCAAAGAAGTTCGAGGTGTGCAAATTTCTGAACGTACCGCTCGGAGAAGATTAATTAAGTATGGATTAATGGCTTTTCATCCAATAAGAGGACCAGATTTGACCAGAATTCACAGAGTAACACGGCTGGCTTTTGCTCGAGAACACAGCCATTGGACTATGGACAAATGGAGTACTGTACTTTTTACAGATAAGTCAAGATTCGCTCTTCGATCTCCAGACGGGCGTGAAAGGGTGTGGAGAAGAAGAAGAAACGAAAGATATACAGCCTGTAATCTTTCCAACGTGGTTCCATAATGGGTAACAAGTGGGTGGAATTTTTTGCCTGTCAGTGTATTTATTCCATATATGATATATGTCTTTTATTATTTATACTCGGATTAGTATTACCTACAAATTTTAAAGTAGTAAAAGAAAACAAAGAGTATATATAATCCTTGTTTTCTTTTATTGTAATTTTACTATGAAAATTATCAATCTTTACTTTTTTAAAATTTTTATGTAATACTCTTCTGACTATAAATTTATAAATTTTGAAATATTTATAATAACAGGTAAAATGGTTATAGATACTAAAATTAATTTTTATTGTTATAAAGATCAATAAAATTGTTAACTGTTTTCATTTCTATTCTAAATGTTTTAACAATAGTTTAACAGATCTGATGATAATACTAAAAAAGCCAATAAAAAATATTTTATTAGTTTAGTTTATGGATGAGACTGCCATTATTAGTTACAATATTTATTTTTTTTATTAACTAACAATCATTAGATAATTTAAAGTTATAATTTTTGCATTAATTTTTTTCAGTTATTTCTATTTATTTCTGGGTTGTGGTGTTCTGTGCGGCACGATCATGGGCCAAGCAAAGGCGAGAGGAACGTGAGAATGCGTCCACTTCAACACTATCAAGCGGGAATGAAACAATAAATGATGAAAATTACACAACGCAGCTGCCTCAGAAAGGCGTACAAGTCTAGTCCTAGCAGGATGGTCTTTTTACTGATGTTTTCAAATCAGTATTTTCTGATATATTTTTATATAACAAAGCCTTCCCAGTACTTTTACAAAATTGATTGTTTCTTATTTACTTTTATCTTATTAAGTAAATAGTCACTATAAATAAAGTAATTTTATTTTCATTTTCTAATTTATGTATTATTAAATTATTTAATCATTGCCATTATAAATTGTATGATATTGATTTTTTCGTATTCTAAATTTTTCGTAAAAAGTAAAAAATTATATCTCTAATTTGTGCCAGAGAAAAAAATGTCTACGACATATAATAATATAATTTTTTGTCAGGTTTCCCAATATGTATTTGTTGTAAAATTAACTATTTTTTTCTCTTATTCGTTAAAATTTAAAAATAATCATTTGTAGTTAAAGTAAGTTGTTTATAACAGTTCCTAGTTATGAAATTTTATATATTTGAGAAGAAATTGCAATTTTTTTTTTTTTTTTTTTTGATTTATACTATTTATTTATTTTTTATTTTTGTAAAACTAGTGAGATAATATTTGATATCTATATAATTTAATAATAATGAATATAATTGAGATTTTTTTTAACAGTAGTTCCTTTATACACAGAAATTAAAAAAATAATCTTTACTATACTTATATTAATTTTTTTTGGCTAATAGTTGGAAAAGTTATGTATTTTTAATTCAATGTGTCTACTGTTTTGGACTTCATTCTTTTGTTATCCCTTTTAATGGTTTTTCATCAATATGGATTATTATGTGTTACGGTTTTGATCCATTATATTTTCAAATATTGATCAAGTTTTTGTATATTGAAGAATCATTAAAAAATTGTTATCACTCAGTTTACAATGTACCAAAATAATCTAGTGTATCATCAGACATAAATGTATAATATTTTTGCATTACATTATATTCAAATTAAATTCCTTGATCTCCTTCAGTTTTTGTGGTTCTAACATGCTTTGTTATTATGTATATGGCTTCTGATTAGAACTTATAGTAAATTTTACATGTAAAAAAGGTTTGTGATGTATATATTGCAATTGATTAAGCTATTATTAATAAAAGTGTCAGATTAATAAAAATAAAATAAAATGGATGAACTCTTTGATAATCTACTTTTTGGCTACATAAAAACATTAAAAAGACAACTAATCTTACAGTTGATAAATTAATGATCTTGAAGATGATTATTGTGTTAATGAATTATATTATATTTAATAATTATTGTTCTAATTTATTATATAAATTGTTGAATTCATAAAATAATTTTGACAATGAAATAGTATGCTATTTACAATAGTCTCTTAGTTGCAGTAGTTAAAAGCATATTTAATGTGATTGATTGTTTCCACCTAGCTGAAATAGTGTAGCCTGCAATAAAAAATTGATCGGTTTTTATTGCTGTATGAAGTTAATACTTTTCCTATTCGCATATGTGAGCATTAAAAATTTTATTGTAATCCTTTTTCGTCTTTATTATAAAAAAAATCTTTGGAACATATGAAATAAAGTATAATCTTTTAATAACTGTATGTAAACATTTACAAATCATATAAGAAATTATTTTTAGTAGAGTTAAACAGATAATGATGATTATTTTGGTAAAATGTTTTTTGTGATTTTCTTTTTTAAAATTATTGGTTTTAATTTTTGTTTTCTGAAATGAAATTTATAAACTATAAGGTTTCTATAGAAGAGTATACTATTTCAGGATCAAAATAGTTAATCAAAATCGAATATTTTTTTCTGTTGGATTAAAATAGCAGTAAAAGTAAGACCATTTTCAATTTGAACAACCTTCCTCATTTGATGTTTTATTAGAAAATTTAATCTTATTTATTTTATTTATTTTTTTTTTTTGTTAGATTTAACTAAATTAGCCTGTTGTATTGAAGGTCCAGATAAAAAAGTTTTATAAAAAAGGTTACCGTTCCTTTATAATGAATTTACTACTAGTTAAGCCTTGAATGGGTAACCATTGTAAAATAATGCTATTAGAAGCCAATTGTTGTAAATAAGCTCTTAGATATTAGAAAAATCTATGTAACACTGTAAATATTGTAGAATAAAATCATTGTGATATGGCGTCTCTCTTCGAATGAGACGATGAAGGACTGATTTATCGTGTCTAATGCATTGTGAGAACATTTTCTGGTTTGTGCTATTAAAAAACAAGATTTGCTTTGCTTCAAATAAGTTGTTCGTATATTGTTATATTTAATTACCAAATTTACTACTTTCAGCTCACTAGTCAAATGGATTTATTGATGTTTTTATCATTTTCACAGCATATGAATGTTCATCAGTTAAAAATGTTGACATGTGTATTGTTGGAATTTATCATGTTGTGTATATTTTTATTATAATACAATTTTTTTTATAATATATCAACTTTTTTTTTTGTTCACCATTTCTATTGACATTAAATCAATATTATAATGTATTTCCTTATTTTGTTGTGTAAATTTAAAATGAAACAAAGTTTAAACTGTTTTTGATATTTTATAATTAAATAAACTGTATTTCATTGACAATTAATAAAACTTTTAAAACAAATTTAAATTTTAAATTGAATGTATACACTTTTACCTGGCTTTTAAAGCAAAAACTATTTAGACAGTTAAAAATTATATGTTTTTCTTAATAAATTTCTGTGTTCTATTGAAGGCTAACTTATGAGCAGACTCCAAATTTTTAAGCAGTAATAACTTGCAGGATATACTAATATTGTAAGCAGTGGAATAAAATAAAAATCTGAAAAAAAAAAAAGTATGCAGCAAATCGTCAAATATGCAATAAGACAGCTAGAATGTTAGAATACCATGTATGTAAATATGAAACTAGAATTTTCGTACAGAAAATACACTTTTTATGTCAAACGAATGTTAATAAATATTTTATGTGAAAAATATTGTCCATCACTAGTTCTATAGCAACTATTAACTGTTAACTTTATTACATATTTTTGTATGGTTCAGTGATGAGCTATCATTTATTATCTTGAATTAACGTTTTCAGTGTTTCAACTGCCTCCCGCAGTGCTACATCCTACACCCTGAAGACGACCTGCAAAGTGGGTCGAAACGTCGGCAAAAATTAAATAATTACTATATTTTAATTTAGTATTTATTTTACCGCACCCCCAATTAACTCCTCATAACATTTATAGTACATTTACAATGGGTAATTCAGTCATTATCTGATTCAATTACCTCATTATTATTTTTTAAATCAAATTAATTCATAATTCACCAAAAAATCTGTTGGTTTTAACATTTTTGTATTTTTAAAAAACAATTTCACTTTTAAAATCTGGTGAACGCATCACACAACTTTCACTTACCGCTCTACTTTGAATAGAAATTAGTTTTTGGAAATTTCGGGCTGTTCTTCAGGTCTTTTCTGTACTTCCTCTTGAACTCTTCTGCCAAGTGACTGGCTACTGTATTATCGAAGTATTGATTGGAACTATCTAGAACATTCTGGGCTCACCTAGAATCAGAGAAAAGCTTTAATGGTTTTATGGTGTAAGATAGACTTCGATATTTTTTGCATTAAGAAAATGAGGATTATAGGGAAATTAAAAACTGTTCATAACCATTACAATGGTTAATTGGTTTTGAAATTAAAAGAAAAGTTGTTATTAATTTTCAACATATTATTTTGTTTTGGTTCGAAAATAATTTTTTTTTCGGTTCAATTATAATCAGGAGCATTTTGACACAAGTTTCATTTTTTCCCTTTATTTCATTTTAAAAATTCAATCATATTCAAGAATTCATAGATAGTTTTAATCTAATAAATGTATTATTTTACTCTAATAAAAGTTTTAATCTAATAAATGTATTATTTTACTCTAATAAAAGTTTTAATCTAATAAATGTAATTCAAGGAGTACTTATATATATTTAGTACCACAATTTCTACACCTCTCGAGGCGTACGCATAAATTACATAAAATGTTTACACTACATGTTTACAGTTAAGTGCAATGCTTAAATAAAATATTTTAAACCTTGGTTGATATACAGCATTTATGAGTGACAATCGTTTGTTATTAGATGATACCGAATTTCCATAACACTTGACTGTGATAAAAAAAATATGTTATTTCTTATTTTTATAAATTATAAGTTGATTAATTCATCTAATAATTATCTTTTTTTTATATACAAGTTACATTTACATATTAAGGATCGATAAAGAAATAAAAGGATAAGGATTAATTCATTTTTGAGCTTAAATATTTTATGTTTTTATTCTAATCAAATATTTGATGTGATTTATCTTGGCTGGAGAAAAAGAAAAGGGAATTAGTGATACATTTTAAGCTCAATCTGTTGTTCTTTTTAATTTGGATTGGGGAAGGATTGATTTTTATTTTCTTAATGGTAACATTACCCTAATTAAATTTTACAAGTCTTGTTCTTATAGGTTGACAAGTAAGTAAAACAATAATATTTTGATAGGATTCTGGTGAACAAAATGCAGACTGCAAATCACAGATTAATTTTATACGGAATTTAAAATTTTGTCAGAATTGGCGAAATATAATATTGTCAGAGATGAAACAACTGAAGAATCTACTGGAATTGCCACACCAAAGAAAGGGGTCTTAACTAGAACTATTTTTAGCTATACATTTGTAGTTCAATATGGATAATTACACTTCTTAATATTTCTACCTTTGGTGATGATTTCAAAAACTTTGAAAACAACAGTAAATTAAAATATTAAACAAACTTTATTCCATAAACAAATACATACGTATATGTATTTGGTATTCTGGAGTGTCTAATCACATGAATTTCTATACCACTTTGAGTCCAAAACACACAAAAAAAAAAAATATTAGCTGTATCTTCGCTGATATTGGATCAATCTTATAATTTTGTTTTAATAGATTAGTTTTGTTCATAGGTAATAAAATTACCTTTAAAATGAGCATCTAGAATGCTTCAGGTGATAAACTTTATTGCTGATACTGATCTGCTTTAAATGGTTTCGTTTCTTTTGATAGAAAATTTAATTATCTTAAAAATAATATTTAGAATTTTCATTAAATGCATACTTTCTGAGTTTTCTGAAAATAAAATGATTTGTTTTTCATAACTTTCTTCATTTTCTCTATGACTTTGCTGCATATGAAGTTAAAGAGCTTCAAGGAGATTTTGATTTTAAGAAAGTTCCATTAAAAATAGTTAGATCCATTTTGTTTCAAGTCTCTTAAAAATTAAGCTTTTCTTTTGTTGAGCAGTCGGTTTTTTGTACAAGATGGCCATTTCAGTACAGTCAATGGAAATAGAAATCCTTGAAAAAAAAAAATCAAAACTTTCAAGATTTTAATTGAGACATAGCACATTTACACAATCAATTGGAAAAATGGTTTATTTAATTTACTTTTTTGGAAATTAAGGGATTCTGAGATGTTAAGATCTGTCAATGACCAGATATAACGAACATTTGCATTGGAAACCTAAGAGTGAAAAAAAACTTCAGGTAAAATTAGCTTAAATAATAATAATACATATCTGTATTGCAGGTTTCATTTTGGTTTATTATTTTCGCGATTTTAAAATATTATTGCTTAAAATATGTTTTTTTTAAAAGTTTACGGAATTTCCTAAAAAACAAAAGATATGGTCTCTAGTTTTTTTTTTTTTTTCATATGTTCTGCTGCAAAGGTTATATTGTTTGTTTTGGTTTTTGAATTTTGAATGTGTTACTGAAGTAATGCTAATTGTTCTAGCATATTACTAATGATTAAAAAAAAAAGTTTAGTCCAATAATTGGAATCATCTTTTATTTATTTTTCTTTATAACTAGGAACGTAATGTTACATTAGATGTATAATTGTTTGAAAATAATAAACCATTGTGAAATAATTTGCAGCATTTTTTCATATCACATGGCTAATTGTAAAAAATAAAAATAAAATATATATACAAATGAACATAAAATCTTCTCAAAATTACTTAATTGTGAAGGAAAAAAAAAAAAAAAGAGAAATTACATATTTATATATACATAACTACACAATTTATAAACAATAAGCAATCTAATAGAAACTAACTTAATGCAAAATGTAATAATATCTACAGTGGTTTATATAATAATATGCAGACACTAAGATAAAATAAAATCTTAGGATACTTGTGGTGTAATGGAAAAAAAAATAAATAAAAGGAACTATTTATACGTACATTCTCATATTGCCACACATAAAGACAAAAATATAAAATGTAAACATATATACCCGAAAGAAAAAGCACAACCTGAGGAGAAGAGAAAAATCAATAAATAGTAAAAATAATAGTCAAACTAGATGACAAAGATCATTGCTGTTTTATGTTAAAACTTAAACAGTAGGCACCACTATTTACTTCACGCAAATTCAGTTCATAAAATGAAATTTATGCTGGTAAATCTTCTGTTTGGGGTGTAAGGAGATATTGGAAAAGGAGGTATTTGAAAGTTGACAGGGAAGAGGCATGACGGATGTTATGTGGCAAAGAATTCCAGTAGGAGACGGAGCGGGCTAAGAAGGAACGTTCATAGGTTTTTATCCTGTGGAATGGAATATAGAGGTCAGAAACACGGGATCTCATTTTTATTGAGTGGACTAAGGATTTAGGCTGGAGGAGACAACTGATATAGGAAAGTATGCTGGGAGTTGATCGTTTGGTATAAGAAATTTCCAAGGAACTATAGGCGGCGGGAAGAGGGGAAGAGCCACTTTGACTCGGCATATAGGTGGGACACACGAGACCATCTCGAAGTACCGAAGACGAATCTTAAAAAACAGAATATTTGTTAGCATTTTTTTAAATAGGAAAAACAAACCATCTGGAGAGTAAACCTTAAACAAGTTTATCGCAAAAGAAATAAATAATCAATAGTAAATATTGGTGAATATTAAAATGATATATTCTATAAATAAATATATATTAATATAATCATAAAAAAATAAAATTTTATGTTCCATATTTACTTTAATATCTCTGGTTCCTTTCTAATTAAGTTAAAAAGTCTATTACCAATTTTTAAAGATTACCCAAATAAAAATGTTAGATATGCGATTGAACAAAAAAAAAATGAACAAACAAATTTTGTACAGCGTGATATGGACTGTCATACAGCCTGTCTATGCTTGAATAAGTTATCAAAGACATCCAGAATGTCTTTTCATGCTTAATAGATTAGCAAAACTTCACTACTTCGGTTGTGAACCACAAACAGCATAAACATCTCATGGTTGGAAAAAATGTCGAAATTCTGTGTCTTACTGTTTCTTTTAGTAGGAATTTTGTTTCAAAATATCAAATCATATAAATTTCCAATTTCAACTTTTTTTAAAAACAAAAATATTGGATCAGTAACCCTAGCTTCCTGTTCTGAGAAAGGTAGGAAAATTTAATATAAAGAGAAAGATTAATTGATAAATTAATTCAACTTAATTATTAATGATACAAGCACTGGTAATATGAGCAGCAAGGCTTTGGTTTTGCTCAAATAATTGATAGGGATTTCCTTCTAATTAATTTAATAATAAATATGTTCAATTACCTGAAAAAAATGGGAACACTTATATTTCTCTTAATATATATTAAGGATATCACAGATTTCTATTATTAATAGTCTGAATTAATTGTTTTATAAAGTGTCATAAAAAAAAGATATTCCTAAGAATTTATAATAATATTGGTATATTAAGTAATGCAATTACATACAGTAACAGTGCCAAACTTAGTCATTTGGTGTCTTTGGGCAATGACATCATCTCTTCCCAAAAAATTTAATTTAGTTCTTACACTGCTTTAAATTAGGTAATATTTAAATTTCATTTCATTTAATATATCTCTAATTCAGATAATTTATTAATAGGATAAAATTAATTATTCTAATACGCTTTGTAATTTATTTTTTTTATTTCTAACGAGTAAAGGGTGCCCCTCTTCAGATCAGCGCCCCAGGGCAATTGTCCAGATTACCTGGCCCTAAGGCATAATATAATTTAAAATATGGTAGTATAATTTAAAATATGATTTCTCCAGCAATTGAAGAGTAGCAGTCCTTTAAAAATCCTGAGGAAAGAATACCTTTTATTTTAAATTTAATAAGAATTATGGTAAAAGTTACTATTACTTAGCATTTATGACAATCTTATTACTTTCAACATATAGTTTGTAATAATTTGCTGATTAATGTCAACAAAAAAAATCTGATTGATACTTTTTTACCTACAAAAATTAAATTTTTTTTTTTTTTAAATTGATATTGAAGTAAAAGTAAAAATGTTTTATTCTTCTAACGTTTCACAAATAATACCATGATTTCAGATTTAATTCAGGAATATTTGAAAATGAATTCAATGCATAAAAGTGATATTTTGATGGGCTTAAAAGGGAACAGAAGTAGCTTATATCCAACCTTTGATGCCCAACATTATCGTACTGGTGTTTATTTTGATTTTTCATGTGATTTTTCAAAAGAGGTTTTCAGAAAGGCAAGTATTTGGCACTGCCATTTATTGATTTTATCTAATTAATAAAATTAATTATAATGTTCACTATTTAGATCTCGAGTGATCAACTCCTTAATATGAGTTTTACAATTTTAATATCAACTGATGACTACGTTGAAACAATAAAATTTCTGGAGTCTTCGACAATTTCATTTGATTCAGATGTTACACTTATTGCCGGTAACCATTTGTATGATTTGTATAGAATGCATGAATCAAAATCTATTATCTCTAATATTGTTGGAACTCATGATAATGCGACGATCTCATACGTAAAACAGGAAAAAAGAAATGATTTGAAAGGAATAACTATAAATACAGGTGTAGTGGTATGTAAATTTATATTATTTTCTAATCAGGAGATAATTTAAGTTATTTGATAAATGATATAGTTATTACGTAGCTCAAGATGGTTGTTGTAACATTGACGAGAATGCTCTTTTTGCATATCATTTAGATAGATATTAAAAGACATTTTCACATAAATGTAATATCACTTCCCAATTTGATAGGAACAGTACCAATTAGATATTGATAAAGATTTTAAAATGTAAAGGAAGAAGAAGTGTTTTCTAAGTATAATGAAAGAGTTTCTGGGCAACAAGATAAATGAAAACAGTAAGAACTTCATAGATGAATTCTTGAAAGAATATGAAATACTATGGTGTCAAATGTTAATGTCCTTGAAAATTGGTGACACTCCCATTTTGGATTTTTTTTCTCTGTAAAATTTGGGTAAAGTAAGTGCAGAGCCTGGAGAGAAAACACGATTCCCGGAGAGAATTTCCCTGAGCCTCCTTCAAATATTATATTTACCACTAAAAAACATCTTTGTTCTTTATAATTTATAAAACAAAAATATTATATCAAGATAATAGCCTATTCATACACACGTTTTGTGAAACATGGTTACTTTGACTGAAGGGAACTCCAAATGTATATTTCCCTTGAATTTTCAGATTAAAATTTTTTTCATGATCGCAATACTTTCTCTCACAATATATTTTATATATTATACAGAACACTAAAAGAAAAGGTAAAAGTTTTTGTTGCTGTATGACAACTCAAATAATATGATTTTTGTACTCATAATTATCCGTAATGTCTTTTAAAATGTTAAAAAACATTTTAAATATTAAATAATCTATAAACTATTAAATTAATAACAGTTTGGAAAAATATGTAGCCTCCTTTTTTGGCTCCCAGCACCTATCCTCTGTATCAAAAACATTTTATGTGACACAATGATCAGCTCATCATTATTGGCTTTAGGACTTCAAAATACTTCATGTATTCTTATTTTTACTGAAATTACTTTTAAAAAGTTCAAATTTTCTAACCTCTGTTTTTGAATTAAAATAATAATAATTTATTTTTAAAACATTTATTTTTTTTTATTTATCTGAAAGTGTTGATTTTTAATAAGTGGCTGGGAGGATTTCCTTTAAACATTACTCCAGAAGGTATTGAAAAATTGCTCGATTCAAATTATGAGCCAGAAGAAGAATTCTTATCTAGGTATGGGTTTGCAATTCACAAAATTCTGGAGGACGCTTACAACTTCAGGTAACTTTAATCAGATAGAAATAATTCATAAGCATTTATTATTACTATATAAGTTAACACAATGTTGTTAGTAATTTATCACTAGTCCATAATCATAACAGTTTGGTTAAAATATCTATTATCTCAATAAGTAATAATTAAAATATTATTCATTCTTTAACTAAATATAGCAAAATATATTGAACAAAGTGTCATTCTATTAATGAAATAGAAAGTTTAGAATGAGTTTCCTTCATCCAAAGCGCTGCCTTATTTATTTAAATCTCCTATTTTCGATCCAAAAAATTTGATCAAGTAAGATTCATTCAATTGTATTGTAATATTACACTAAAAAAAACTTCTAAAATATTTTCGAGATTTTTCAATCCTGACCATCATAAATATTTAAACTTAGAACTGGGGAAGAGGTGTAAAGAAAGGGATTCTTCATGGAAAAGAAAATCTTAAATTGCTGGTTTTATTTATACCTCAATGAAGTATAAATAATAATAATTAATTACACATAGTTTCTAAGTTATCCTAATATAATGGTCAGCATGTGAAGCTAGTCCTAGAAGTATTTTCTGAAAACTTTTTGTTCTTCACAACTCTGAAATAAGTGGTTCATAATCCTGAAGATTTATAAAATATATTTGAGTAGTCAGGATTGTAAAAAGTGGTTTAAATAGTTTGGTCTTAAGAAATATATATTGACATAAAAAATTAAAGACCAAGTATTGGAAAGTATGAATGGTAGCAGCTTTAGAAAATTTGTTATATCACTGATAATAATTTAAAATATCTGAATAAGAATACCATAATATTTTTTCCCATCAATAGAATGAACATAAGCGTTTACGACGATTGGGGGTATTTCAATGAGAAATTAAAAGTTTGGGATAGTGGAATGTTTCATGCTCTTTCTTCAGGAGAGATTGATTTGGGAACTTCGATAAGCAGAGTATATGGACAGAGATTAGATGTTTCACTTTATTTTCCACCATATTTAAAATTTAGGTAAGTACACATTAATATACATTAATGAACAAGTAAGTATACATTTATATTATTTCATAACATTTTTTTTTCTCTTGAATTATTTTCTGTAATTAAAAATTTCAGTGTATTATGGATCTATCTTCTATAACGCCATTTTTATTGACAATTTAATAATATAATTTTGATATTTGTGACCGTTTTCAGAACATGCTTTATTTTTAAGCACCCATCAAGGCTTGGTAAGTTTACAGCTCTGGTGAAACCGTTGACTCTTGGTTCATGGCTTTGTATTTTGTCAGGTGTAGCCATATCAGGCCTCATCCTCTGGTTTATAAAATCATTTGACACAGTTGATATTCCGCCGAATGATCATGACCTGAGTGCAAATTTACTTACATCGCTGGGCACCTTTTGTCAACAAGGTAATTTAGAAATTTTAACATAAATAGTTCACTTTAAATTAACATAGAATCATAATTTATATTTTTCAGGTCTTTCAAGTGACTCCCAAAGATTACCAGTGAGAGTGTTGTACGTTTTTCAGTTAATTACAAGTTTGTTGATTTATATGTTTTATGGTGCAGCCGTGGTTGGATTTCTGCTTTTGCCATCTCCTAAAACAATTGATACAGTTAAAAAACTTATGGACAGTCCAATCACACCTTACGCAGAAAATCTCTTTTATCACAAAACACATTTTCAAGTAATTTTAATTTTATCTTTTATTATTAGTTTTTTACATGTAGAAAATGTTAAGATAAGAATATAAAATAAAAGTATATTAAGTGGCAACATTTCAAATTTCAGTTGTTACTAATCACCTGATAACTTTTTGATACAATTAAATTTATTTTAGGGAAATTTTAGTGAAAAGGCAGAAAAAGCATATGAGGCAATCAAAGACAAAAAAACTGGCAATGAAAGATGGATTGAATTAATGAGTGGAATCCAGAAAGTCAAGCTAGAAAGATCTGCATTATATGCCCAGGATACTAACTTATACCGGGCTATTGAAAATTCATTTAAAAACTCAGATATTTGTGCATTAGCTGAAATTGAAATTGTGTTGATATGGGCTTCAACAGTAATAAGAAAGAAATCTCCTTATAAAGAACTTTTTTACCAAGGGTAATTATTTATAAAATTAATTCATTTTCGATTTTATATAAAAAAAAAAAAGAACTTAAAATACTAATATTTATAATAATTCTTTGATTTTGCTAACTGTTAGTACAGTCTATAAGCCTATAATTTTAATTAATTTATTTAAAATTATTTGCTTTTAGTATTGCAATAATTGCTAATATGGTATGGTAATTGTTATGTTTTCTTTCAAAATATATCAATAATTACTTTTATTAGTATATATTTTAAATTACTTTTCAGCATGATCCTCACGCATGAGAATGGTTTGTTAAACAGAGCAATAAAAAACTGGCAAGCACAGCGGCCCACTTGCTTCGCCCAGAACGAGAGCCCAACGGTTAGCCTCGAGGCAATTGTCATAGCTCACATTATCTACACCTTGGGTTTATTGCTTTCATTTCTCTTACTTATATTGGAAATATATATCAATAAAATGATGAGATTTTCATTCAAAAATTAGAAAACTAAATAGTCATTAATGAGTTAAAACTATAGTACAATTACTTCATAAGTTGCTATGTCAAATAGTTGTATATAAATTAGTAGACATAAAACTTGCAGCACGTAGACTTAATAAATAATGAGATTTGATGAATTTAAAGAAAATCAATATTAAAATATCACAGACTAATTTGATTATTATTAAACTGACCCAAAGGCATATACTTTAAATGTGAAAAGATAATAATTAGGATCAAAATTGAAAAGTGTAAAATAAAAATATCAATTCAAAATGTATTAGAATTAAACTTGTTTATAGATTAGAATAAAATTAGTGTTTTTATTTCATAAAATAAAAAGTAAAAACTTGTATTTTTAATTTATTAAATGTTATTATTATTGAAAGTGTACTTTCTATATTTCATTGATATATCCCACCTCAAATGCATGTATCAATCATCAATCAGTTTTAATAACAGATCAATTGAATGATGGAAAATGATTTATAGTAGACATCTAACAAATTAAATCAATAAAATTCAACACAATTTTGTAATAAATCTATATACAATAACCATGAAACTTTTAATGAATCAAAGTGATTGGTTTCATAAATTCAGTCATCCTAATATTCTAGTATATACTGTCATCCATTTTAAGTTTATTGTCCTTAAATCATTTAATGAAAGAGGAAAGCTTTGGCTGTTCATGACGTTATGCCTTCGTGGGTCACATCATAATTTCAGAGAGAATAAGTAAAGAGTATTTGACAGGACCTTGCTCACAATGCTCTCTGATTTCTTTCCTGTCAAGTTGTCATTTAATTGCTTAAAATGAGACAGTACATAATGTGCATTGTGCTAATTCTAAACATTTTCTTTCAAATTAGTCATTCATTTCAGTTATCTGAATTTATAATTGATTATTTTGTTGCACAGAAAATTCATGTTGTGAATATATTAGTATGCAACCAGTCAGGTATTTTATGATTTAATTGGTTTTAAACTTAACATTTATGAAAAGAAGATTTTTTTTATTTCCCTCCTTTTTACTTTTTTGTTAGATGCTATTTCTACATATAAGGATTTTAAAGAAAAAAATGCTCCATTTTTATCACTAATTCATTCTTCAGAATTTCAAACTGATGATTACTTTGCTGAAAATTTCGTGAATACAGTAGATTTAAATTTTTTAGGTATATTTATTGATTTCAGTTGTGAAAACTCCAACCCATTTATTGAAGAGGTAGTAAAAATATATATAAATTATTTTATTAAATAAGCTATTATCATAAGACATACTTAGGGATTTTTAAACATAATTGTTTTTATAGTTATTCAAGTTAAGAACGAGCTGTTTACGGTGATTCACTAATTTACAATCAAGCAATAAAAAATTTAAACAAAAAAAACACTCATTGATAATTTTAGGAAAAACAAAAAATCTTGAAATTATAAAATTTTTATTAGTAATTTTAAGTTGGACAAAGTTTTTATTTTTTAGTAACTTATTATTAGGTCTTCTGAAACTTAGTAAGCCTCGGATTTTTTAAATAAATAATTCACTTAGAATATTTAATTAATATCGTTTTTTAAAATGAATTTTCAGATACTATCTACAATAGTTGATAATTGTTGTTACAATGTGTTGTTGTGGAATAAAACAAGCATCAATGAAAAATTTATAGAGGGATCAATAGCTTTTGGAACACAATTAATATCGGCTAGGCCCAATAATAATACAATTTATTTATATGATATTACAGTTAAAACAAATATTGTACCATTTGGTTACTGGGAAAATGGACATCTACTTATGGAAAAAACGCAAATCAACAAATACCAATTGCAGAACCAAACTCTATTTGGTATTATATCGGTAAGTTATAATAATTTGAAATTCATAATACTATTTCATATAAAAGACATTAATATATTAACAAATAGTTTAAACAAAAATAAAACATAATAAACTAATCTATTGGCTTGCAAATAAAAGTTTCAAATAAAATAAATCTGGATGCAGAAACACTAGTTAACTCCTAATCAATTTTTAACTTATGATTAATTAATTCTCAAAACATAAGAAATAATATATTAGAATGAAGTAAAACACTTTTAAATATATTTTTCAATTTTATATGGCAGCTTGATCATACTTTTTTCCCTTATATTTTCCATCTATATATACATATAAATTTACGACATGCTAAAATTTTAGTTTACAGATGAAAACATTAAAAATAATTCAGTTTTGAAGTTCAAGAATGAGGAAATTTATGATTTAGAACTTAACTCATTGGCCAATTTTTCACTAAGCATTTATAGATATTTACGAGTAATGTATGGTGTGCAGTAAGTCACAAAACAATTAATATTGTAACAATAATATTAGCATTAATTAAGAAAATTACAAACTTAAATTAATAAAAATTGTTGGTAGATGGGAATTAACTACGATTTCCAATCCAAAAATGCTAATGAATTACACAAATATATTTCTAAATGTTAGCATTGATTCTGCTGATTTTATAATAACTTCTGAGAACTATTTAAGAACAATCAGCAATGAAATAATAAGATTACCTTCAATTAGAACTATCAAGTAAGTTAGAGCTATTCCTTTCTTCCATTAAATTTGTTTATATATTGGTTATTTATAATTTTAATTAATTTGGAATAAATAAAGAAAAAATTAATATATTTAATATATCTCTAAAATTTCCAATTAAAATTAAATAATTTTGTAATAAATATAAGTAAAATCAATATTCATATTTTCAACTAAAGTAATTGAGGCTGTATCTTCAAGAAGGGTGCTCCAAATATAAGTTTTGAAATACGAGTTGGCAAAGGTTTATGGCATTCACTGACTATGTCTATGTAGCTCAACAACTTCTTCATGGCTGTAGTCCTAAAGACGACCAATTTATTTCACTGTTATTAAAGAAATTCCATATTTCTTATATTCCCTATAAATAGAATAAGCTCGCTGATAGTTTGAAGTTTGTTGATTGTCCCATTAACATTCATTCTGACTCAACCTTTTCCTGTTTTTTTCCACTCTATACACATATTTGAAGTCTTCTGTAACCTTCTTATTCTCTCTCACGGACAATTGGTGACATTTACAATAACTCAACAGGTACACCACGACACAAAAACAATGGTACTGACATTATTTGTTTCTTGATAGAAATAAGGTTTTATTATTAAAGTATTACCCTCAAAAAGGACACCACACTTATGATCCCTTGTTGGAGCTACAGCTTCAATTGTAAACAAAGTAAAAAATAATAAAATATCAAAGTTATGTTGATTTTAGGCAATGTTTTGTATTCAGACGCCCTCCAGTGTATTCCTACAAAACATTTTACCTTAAACCTTTCTCCTTTGGGCTCTGGATATGTCTTGGCATCTTTCTAATATTATCAGCAACATTATTATACTTGATGTGCTTAATTAAAATTGAGGACGTAGATCATAATGAATTAAGTATTTTTGGTAATGTACTTTATTGCTTAGGAGCGCTTATTAACCAAGGTGAGTAAAAAATAAATTTGTATAAATGTAAGTATTAAAAAAAAAAAATTGTTATAAGTTCATGCTTTGTTTGAGATGAAATAATTGAGGAATGACCAGTCACAATGGTAGACACAGATAGTAATGAATGATAATTTTAGCAACTCAAGCTTAAGTTAGATCGCAAACCACACTTTTCGAACTGCTAGCTTACATGATGTACACGATATTTCCAAAATATTTATCCCTGATATTTTTGGTTCAATTTTGAACTTCAAAATATTTAATTATACAACCTATTTAATGAGAAAATCATTAATAACATTACAAAACTTTTTAGAATTGAAATCAAATATTTATTATAGGTTTGTCAGTTCCATCGAAAAGGAGTTCAAAGCGTTTAGTTCAATTTAATATTCTACAGCTGAGCCTTTTTATTTCAAATTTTTATTCTGCAGTTATTCTAAACTATTTATTGTACCCAACACACTCAGCAATCAATGGGATAGATGACATTATAAAGCAAGGATTCGATATTGGTTACGAAGATTCTATATACAATATTGACACTTTTTCAGTAAGAGAAATTTACTTTGTTGTTAAAATATTTTTATGTGAGAATATGTAATGATTTAAGAATGATTATGTATAGATTATTAATTGTAATACAATTAAATATGTTTATTATGAGTTTATTTCTATGTAAATTAATATTAGAATAGTATCACAATTACAAGAAACCTTATTTAAAATTAGTTGTGGTTTAGAGAGAGTTAAAATTTTTCAACATGTTTATTATCTGGCTTAATAATTCACATGATAAGTCACCATTCAACAGTAGAGGCTGTGAATGCTCTCTATCAAGAGCTGTCACTTTTTTAAGGCTTTCTCCAAGCAAAGTTTTGTATTGGGAGCTTCAAATCCTTCCAGAAAAACTTATGAAGTGAAATTCAGCTGGAACCATTTAGAAATAGATTTGATTTTTTACACTTGTGAGAAATGACCATTCCAGTTTAGTATTCAGTATTTGAAGGTGCTTTAGTTTACTTTTTATTTTTTATTACTGATTTCTTTTTATACATTGCATCTTGTTGTAGCCAGAAACTATAATAAAATCATAATAAACATCCAGATTCAATTGAAGCATATGAATAAAATTGGCTTATAACATTTAAGTATTGATTCTTTAAATTAGGTGAA
This sequence comes from Nezara viridula, assembly GCA_928085145.1. Taxonomy (NCBI): domain Eukaryota; kingdom Metazoa; phylum Arthropoda; class Insecta; order Hemiptera; family Pentatomidae; genus Nezara; species Nezara viridula. Next base: position 85,370,195 of record OV725081.1, on the reverse strand, counting down.
TACTTCAGAAATTTTTCAACATAGCATTGGCAATACGATTGCTTCTTACAATATTACAACTGGAGTAGAGAAAATCAGAAAATCCAAATTCGCATTTCTCTCCATCGATTCCAATATTTATAAGAAGACTACGGAATACTTAACAGATACAGAAATATGTGAACTTTCTTCAATTCCTCTTAAAAATAACTATGAGTTATCAATGTATTTAAGAAAGAACTCTCCTTATAAAGAATATTTTCAAAAGGGGTAAGTCATTACCTTTTTTTTTTCAATAACTATTTTGTTGCCTGATAGTTGTAAAATTTTATTAAACTAAAAACTGATATCTTGTAATAACCTTAATAAGTAAAATCTTATTCTTAATCATATATTATAATGAGTTGCCTACGAATATTTTTTATCATTAACATATATCTCAAACTCATTTATTAAACAGATATCAAAGGTTAAAGATTAATTATTTATTTACTACATTAAGACTGACTGCAAAGTTTAACGTGTTTAATACTAAATAACAGGTTTTAATCATCTGATAAACAAATGAACAATAAGCAATGACAGTAGTTGCTCGTCTGTTTGTCTAGTTCTGTGTGTTTTAGTGTGATTGAATACTGTGACATAGTTAAATTTATGATTATCATGTGAGACACCATAAATTTATTCACTTCTGCAGAACAAATAGACGTGCCTTTAACTTATGGCGAGGTACATTGAAACTGTGCTGCTGCTGTTCGAAGATATTGTGAAAAATTTCCTACGGTGTCTCCCATGATAATCATAAATTGAAATGTGTCATAGTATTCAATCACACTAAAACACACAGAGTAATTACGTAACAATCTGTATATATATAATTTCAAGTATAGTCAATAATCTATTTAAATCAGCAAACATATGAAGAATATTTTTTATGCAATGGATGAACAGAAAATACAGATTTCACATTCACCAAAATTAAATATTACAACACATCCATCTTGGTGAAGAATCCCTTCCTATGAAACAATATCACATCAAAAAGGTTCAGATATGATTTTTCTAAGGATCCAAGACTAGGATGGGATTGACTAGGACAAGACTGAGTGTTTATTATAAAATTATTGATTGATCAAGTTTAAATAGCTGATAAATTGGTAATTTTCTTATTTTTAATTAATGTTTGCCAATTAATTGATAATTTTTTTAAGACATGAAGAGATATAGCTAATTTCAATTATGCTGAGATCTCAGACTTAAGTTTTAACCAAATATTTCATTAATGTATTTCATTATCATTAGTTTATTACATATTAATTAATAATGTACATTCAACCTCCAGCTCATTCCAGTACAAATTTACTGAACATTATTTTATATTTTCAGAATATTGTTACTCAAAGAAACTGGAATAATAAATCATGAGGATAAAATTAGGAATAGAAGAAATAAAAAATGTTTAGGCATGGTAAAATATATTGAGATTGGACTAGAAGAAACTTCAGTCGCTCTTGAAATCTTCCTGTTTGGATTGATATGTTCCACTTTCATCTTTATAATAGAATTAATTAATGCAAAATTTATGTCTTGGTTAATAGAATACAGAAAGCAGAACTAAAAAAGAAGTTAAAAATATTTTCACTAATACTTACTAATTACTTGATGTTGATTTAACTAAAATAATTGTACTTCATGAAATAAAAATATACTCTTAATATAATTTTATTTTATTTTGGTTGTCATTCCAAAATAAGGATTGAAAATAAAAACATTATTGGTGCACTATGGGCTTCATGAAATATAAACTGATAAAATATATATTATTTTTCCCATTTCTCATGATTATTCCAATCATGCAATTTGTAAAACTATTATGTTTCATGTAATTATATTTAATAGAACTTCAAGAATCAATTAAACGCCGTATCAGTTTCTTTCTTTTTCTACCAAAGAAGTAATCCTTATTTACAAGAAAAAAAATACATTTTGGGCTGAAGCCTCCCAAAATTCAATCCTGGATCCCCTAGTGCAGCAAATTTGAAGAATTGGAGAATTGAGAGTTCATGTCACTTCCTCAAACCTTTACATAAAAATAAAAACTGATATATACACATTAATATAAATTTATTTTTTGTAAAGTATTATATTATTCGTTTTACAATAATTATGTTAATACGACTTTTTTTTGGGGAGGTCAATCGCCTACCCAACCAGAATGGAAAGTCTTCCCACTCTTATTTAATCTGGTCATATAAACTTATTTATTTTCAAAAAAAGGATTTGTATATTTAGTTTTTACTGTGCAACATAGTATCACCACAATATAGGAAATATAGGCACATAGACTTGGAAGAACTTCAGCTCTTTCAAAATTATTTTTCTTTACATTGGAAAATCAATATTTTTGTATAAAATATAAATGAATTATTCATTTGGAAAAGAGTTCAACTGCAGATTAATAATAATTGAACTGCCTCCTTAATAAAATCAAACTGAGAGGGTAAAATATCAGGATTGTGAATTATTATTCCATCCCCATGTAAAATACTGCTTAAAGCTTGCACTTAAGGTTACAGATAGGACTTAAGCAGGATAAAAAATTGAGCTGCATTATCTTAATCCTAGTTATCTTATCTGTGTAGTATCTGATAGTATTTTTTGTAACCTTTAAATGGCAATTGGAGACTGTTTTGATATGACTTTGATGCAGAGGAGGATCTATGAGGGGGAGGGGGTGAATTTGGGGCTGAAGCCCCAAAAATAGTAAAATATAACCATGTTTTATGGGAAAAAAAATATTAAAAAATTATCTCTTAAAGTATTATTATTCATGTAATTACATTTAAAAAACACCATTTCATATAGGTAGTTAATTTATTTCTTTTTTCCAAAGTAATTATCGTTATTTTTATGGAAAAAAAAGCTTTCAGGCTGAAGCTCCCTCCCCCCCTCCAAAATTAAATCCTGGATCTGCTAGTGCTTTGATGTGTATAACTAGGGAAGGAATAATTTTTGGCGAAGCATTTTTGAAAAAATTGACATTTTCATAACAACTTAAAATAGTTAATGGATCTGAAGGCAGTGAAAAATATGACGGCATTAGTGCATTGATGCCAGCTTTATGTGAATATTAATTAAAGGGAGAAGAATTTCGGAATCTAATCAGAAAATAAATTAGAATTTTTCAAAACTGCGACGAAAACAAAAAAGTTATCAATTATCGAACTAGTGCCGCTCTCTATAAGCCCTAACCACCCCACCACTTGGTTTAGGAGGTAATTACAAACGGTTTTTGTTGTGAAGTGTCGTGTTTAAGATACATTTTTTCTATTTGAATGTAAAAATGTGGTATTTTATACATTTTTTGGTAAATAAATTACGCCCGAATAATTGGTATAATAATTACATGGTAATTTATTCGACTGACTTCATTGAACCACTTTTGGTCGACTAAAATTCGATTGATTAGACGACTTATTGTTGAATATTTATTTAATTTATTCTTCATCATGTATCTACTTAATACAAGAGACAGCAATGCAAATTGCAGTCATAATGATTATATTAAAAGTTTTCTATCACATGACAACTTTTTTTATTGTTGTAAAATAATTGTTTCAAAGTGGTTTTATATTCTGTTTACTAATGTTTGCAATGGATATCGTTTGTGATGTAGTTCCTGCTAAAAGAAATAAGAGCTGTGGTGATTATTCATCTGTTAATGATACTTTACCTGTTTACAATCTGAAATATGAAGAGCGTGATCTTCAAGAAATTGTAGTTGATACTGAAGTTCCCGATTATGTTGGTAAAACTCTTATTCATCCTTTTAATCTCCATTGCATGCTGTGTAATAAAACATGCTGTGATGAAACGTCCGTGTTTACTCATATAAACAGTCCTAAACATTTGATGCACAATTGGAAGAAAAAGGAAGCTATTGGGATAGTCAGTAAAGAATTCAACACATTTATACTGTGCTGTTTGTCAGATTTGATTGCCTTTGTACATGTTTATTATAAAACCCATGGATTGAATGAAATTGTTGTTGCTAATAGAGAATTTATTTTTTCTGAAAATACGGACCACCATAGTGGTAATGCAGAAACAAGCAATAAAATAGTTGTCACTTCTCCAAGGTTCATACCACCGGTCGAGAATTCAGTGTATTTTAGAATAATTGTAGATCGAGAAGATTCTCAATTATTTTATGAAAGCAGAGCTGCTAGATATTCACATCTCACTGGTAATATTGTTATTGAAACTAAAGGTAGTAGTTATCCGAAAATCGCTTACATATATGAATTATTCAACAAAGGAATACCTTCTTGTGGACCGCTGTTTGTTGACTTACTTGAATGGTGTTCTGAAAATATACCTCCCTCAACTGTTGTCTGGTGTTCTCTTTGTTGTAAAAGTATATCAATTCAGTGTTTACGCTATCACTTATCTGAAGATCACACAGTTTCTAATTCCCAGTTTTTATATGCGTTGATGTGTCATAAATGTGAAACATTTTTTCTTATTGATTATGGGGATAAAATGCATCATGTTCACAATAAAGGGATTACAAAAAAGATTTTGAGAAATCAATTAAACAAAAAATTTAATGCTGTACATTTGATGCCGGACATTTCTGCAGAAGCAATCGAGATCTACATGAATGATTTCCAAAAAAGATATAACCTGAAAAAATCTGACTTGAAGTTTGAGTGTTTGCTATGCTTTTCTCCATTAGTAAAACGTTTTACTGAATTTGTGAATCATTTGAGAGAATCATCACATTTGGATAAACTAGTGCAAGAAAGTAGGAAATTCACTGCTTTTTGTGATGCATGTAATATTATTTTGATAGCTCAGAATGTTAATAGACTTTTTGATCACTTTGAAGTACATAAGTCAATTTTAAACATGAGTGATAGCATTGAAGATTCTCCAATAATGGCTACTAGTGATATTGATGTCACAATGCAAACTGACTCTAATAACTGTGCTGAGTCGACTATCATATACCCAAAAGTAGCAAATTTCAGTGAATCTGCTTTTCAGTTTACTAATCCAGGAGTTCAAGATGATTTTACTGTTACTAGAGATATGACTATTGAAAATATTGAAGAATACATTGAAGAAACGTTTTATTCGATTTATTCAGATCTCAAAAAGATATATTTTGCCTGTTTGAACTGTACTTCATCTAGAATGGATAAAAGATCATTTTTTAACCATTTAAAAAATAGAAAACACCTTATGAAAGTGCGTCCATTCTCAGATTTAATTTTCTTTGTTAAAATATGTGATATTTGTCAAATGTTTCTGTTGGGATCTCACATTGAATTAGTGAAGAAGCACTTTACCTCCACTGATCATAATCAAAATATTAAGTGTAGAATGGAGTTCATCAAACGACAGTATGTTGATAGCTCAGGTAATATTTTTAATTTTTTTGTTTTTATTATATATTTTTAATAATTTTTTGTTATATTCAACACAACCGAGATTTTTTTTATTTTTAACTTCCAAGTAATTACATCTTATGTTTGAGTTTTTAAAAGTTAATAGATGTTCTATTTTTGTTGTTACATAGAGTATGCATTTAAGCTTATAATAATACAGATTTTTCTTTGTTTAGTTAATAAGAGGCCTGCAATACTTGTTTTTGTTAGAAAGTTAAAAATTCAATTAAAATAAAAGATCAGAACTCTAAAAGAAACATTAATTACTTGTTAGAATATTACTGGAATATTTCAAACATAGTCTTGAATCTCTAAAATACTGGAAATGAGTGACCTATCAATGTTTCGCCAGTTTAGAAATTTTTGGGAAAGAATCAACCTACAGCTACGCCAACTACATACATGTGTTTTGATGTCTTTGGATGGTGTACTGTCTCGAATTTAAGTTTCTTAGACAAGAGAAATGTGCTGTTTGGTCTGCATATATATGATATTCGCTGTTTACATCCTGATAAATTTCTCTCACCTACTGCTGGGTCTTCTAGATTTTCTTTCAAATTTCTTTGACGTGTTCACTGTATATACTAATCATGTTGAATACATTTTTTGTCCTATATTTTATCATGTGTTTTTGATTAACTGATAAATAACTTTAGTAAATTAAAAAAAAAAATACTTCTACTGCTACAACCCATGAAGGGTTTTGGGCTTAGTTCTTTGTTATGAAGTTCTGCTTCAAGTCCAACAGTTGTGCAGGGAGGTAATCAGGCCCGAACCATACTCAACCACCAGGTTTCCCCCTTAATTAATTATTTTAATTAAGAATACCAACTTTACAGAGACTCTGTATTTGAACCTGGGACCTTCAGCGTACCAGAAATCAACCCAAAGAAATCTTTATAATATCAATTAGTGCTGCAACTGTTTGAGTTGTTTATGTTCATAAGTTTCATCTTTATTATGAAAAACTGTACATTTATTGGGATGTATATGATATTAATCTACATAGTTCTTTGAAAACGACCATTTAAAGAACATGATTTTAATAATAACATAAGGAAATAATCTCCAAGAAAAACAAAAAAGATTAAATTTAAGAAAAGCATATCCTATTTTCTGGACATTGTAGATGGTGAATGTCACACACGCATGCGCGCGCACACACACACATTTAATCTCCTGGCTTATTAAAGCATTTTTAAAAAAAATTGTCTTGGGTTAAATAATTTAAAAGGAAGTGCTGTTTCATGTTCAACTGTTGTGCAAGGATGTGATTTGAATGAGATTATACTGAACTGCCAAGTGAATTCACTGCTGGTAAACAGAATAAATAATAATTTGCCACAGTCTGACTCGAATCTGGGACTGAAATAATAAGAGCATAATACTTTACTCTTTTAGTGAAGAATTGATTAATCAAAATGTCTTAGCTTTTTCTTATGGTTATCTCATCGATAGAATAAACTGATTTGACCATATTAAAATTTAGTGGGAAAGTTTATTAAAAATTAACTGAATACTTCTTTTCATTTTATATTGGATAATTTTAAGATGCTTTATATTTTAATTTATTTAATCTATTTTAGGGAAGATGAAGTTAGGATGGTCTGGTAAGCTGACAGACAGAAGTGTGGAGTTATTTTCTTCTAAAGAAGGGTTAAATAACCATATTGAATCCTGTTTAAAAGAAGCAGTAGAAATTTGGCAAAGTGCTTCATTTGTTCATGGAATGCTAGATAGAGATATAAGAAAGACATTAGAGCCAATCTGTGGTCACATAGATGTTAAATTTTTTGGTTCAAGAATCTATGGATTAGCTCGGCAAGATAGTGATGTGGATATATGCATTGGTAAGTATTCTTAAATTTATTTGCTTCATTTTTATAATAGTATATAAGTTGTTAAATTTTAAACTTTTTTAGGACTTCATGTTTCTGAATAACATGTAATTTACTTTCACAGTTTTACTAAAGTTTCAATTTTATTTAAATCTATTTTAGATATTATTTTTTTGTTTTAATTAATAATTTGGTATTAATTAGCTTAAAGCATGGGTCTCTAAACTTTTTGGCCTGCAGCTCACATTTAGACCTCCACTAATTACCGTGGGCTGCATTTAGACTTCCACTTAAGTCCTGCGGGCCATGGCTTGTTATGAAATAAAATCTTGTTCTATAAATAACATTTCAGTTGTGAAATGAGCTTTATAAGAGAAACTAACCCATGCAATAAATGATGTTGTTTAATTTATTATGCATGCCCTTCCATGGCTGTCAGAGATAATTGTCATAATAATTATGCTTTAATAGCTTGTACATAATTTATTGCTGTGGGTTGTAAAATTAAAGGAGTTAGTGCACTAAATAAATGGTAATATAAAATTGATTGCTTTATTTTAGGTAATTTTGGAATTTATACAATGTTTAGATTTAGGTGGGTTGGGATACTTGCGATTTTCCTTTCTTCTATGTGTCAGTCTTCATGTTTATGCCTCTTCTCTCTTCCTTTCTTGGCGCCTTGCCAGCCGCTGTAGTTTATTACTCCATATTTATGAAATCAGGAGAATTTTCTTACTTGCCAGCCTAGTGAGTTTTTATTCTGCGTGAGCATCTACGCTGCAGTCTATAGTCAGTATGGTCGAGATAACAGCTGTGTTGTTCTACTCTTCATTTCATTTAAATTTTATTCAAATGAGAATTTTATGGTGTTCCCTTAACAGATGTAACCTCTTGTATGAGTGGTTTGCTATATTTTATATTTTTTTAATAATTTTTAAAATTTTACCATGTAATCAAAGAAACTTTCACTGGCCGGATTGGAGGTGGAAGCTGGTAGGTAATGGTTGTGTCATATTTTTATTGAATTTTTCAAACATAAATTTTATACATACTTTTTGGGTTATGCATTGAGTGTAGCCAAGTCTGCTTGAAAGTTAATTATGAAAACTGATCTCCAAAACTTCCTATTAAACCAATTTGACCATAACTGTATGTATGGCATGGAGAGAGTCACACCATTAAAATTTTTGGAGGCTGCATATATTTACAGGGTTATGAATCTTTGGAGAAAACCATATTTTCATGGGGTTTCAATTTGAGGGAACTTTCAAACAAGGGAACAAGGGAAAACCTAACTATAATTTTTATAATTCTATTTTATACTTCTACTGGTTCTGTTTTAAAGAAGGCAAGAGCAATAAAATTTCTTGGTAAGAGGGAAGGGAGCATGAACCTTTACCCTTGGGGAGAATGGGTACTCCTGACAACTGTTATTGAATAAAATTAATGATGGGAATCATAATATCTTTATCGAAAAAGGATGGATTTGATCCATAAGGCTAATGGCAGTTCCATTTCCATTTACTGTTTTGTTATTTATTTTATATTTTCCTATATTCTTATTTTAATGTTATGTTTATACCGATTACCTTAATAGTCTTATTCTTTTAGATGGTGCGACTATTCAAGATTTAGAGCAAGGATTTTCTAAATCAATGAGTTTATTTTGTGTTAAAGAAATCATCAAAGAAGCTAAAGTTCCTATCATAAAAGTAGGACACATATATACCTCTCTAGACTGTGATATCAACTGTTGCGATACCGGTGCAGTGTATAATTCAGAACTTGTTAAGTAAGAAAACTGAAGTTTTATAAAATAATGCTTAATTTAATTTAAAAATATTAAAATATACTTAATTTAAAAATATTACTTAATTTAAATGAGATTAAATTGATATAAAAAAAAATCATAAACTTTATAAATACTATCGCAAGAGAAATAATTGAGTAGGTAGTAATTTAGTTGTTTATGGTCATGTTATTTTTATACTATAAAATTATATTTGATGCTGATTTTCAGCTTCTGACTCCTAGCATACGCCTTGCCTAATGATTAAAAGCTTGCCATTATTTATATTCTTTTATTACTAATTTGATTATTGTCACTATAACAAGCCAAAGTTCTGTGTATTACTTAATTTTTTGTTTCAGAGTATACATAGCTTTGGATCCTCGAGTGCAGTGGCTATTAATGGCAGTAAAAGAATGGGCTGCCATTAATTATATCAGAGGATCTCAGAAATTCACCAGTTACGGATTAATTTGGCTAGTACTCTTTTTCTTGATGCAACCTGATATTTGTTTGGTTCCTCCTGTGAATCTTTTAAAAAGCCTTTACAATGGACCTAAAACATTGATTAATGGTAATTTTTTACTAATATTATCTATTTTTATACTTTATTATAAATAACTATCATGGCTGTTTTTTAATTTGTCTAAAATATCAATAGATAAATAATTTTTTTTTGTACAGCTTCTTTTTCTACATTAGGGCTTTACATAATTAATATTTTCAAGCAATAACTTGGGCAACAGCTCTCTTGTAGTGAATCACGATTTGATAAGATTTCAGCAAGGAGATTACCAGAAATGATTTTGTTCTTTTATATACCATTATTTCTTCATACAAAGGCCAAGAGAGCACAATCAGCTCTGATTCACTTTTTCAAATACTTTACAAAGGAAGTAGACCTTATAAATTTTCATTTTTTCCTTATAAAATTCAACTTTTTTTTACTCCTTTTTTAAACAGTATTATTTTTCATTCATTGACAATTAATGGCAAACTTTGACAAGGATAATTTTTTAATATTACTTTTCCAAAGCAGCTTACTTATACCATGTTTCAAGAATTTCATTTTTTGAACTATTGCTGTTTTTGTTTTACCTTACATAGTCTGTTAACAAAATCAAAGTTAATCCTCATACTTGAATATATAATTATTAAAGTATTTTATTAATATGTTTCTATAATTTAAAGAAAACTTGTACAAGCAGATTTGATCAGCTATTTATATATTCCAATTTAAGAAAAGTTCTTGATTTTTGTATATTATTTCATTATACATGAGATTCTATTCATAATTATACTTGGCTACTAATTAAATTTCAATGCATTACATTTACATTTAGTATTGTTGAAATCAAATTATCTGACTGCCCTTTGGCCAATAAATGCTAATGATTGCCTGATTAACGATATTTCAATACTATAACATCAACTTGAATATTATTAGAAGAAATAGCTGTTAGATAAATAAGTTATTCTTAATTTAAAAATTACTATAAACTGTTTTTATTTCTAGGGTGGAATTACTCATTTTCAAACCACATTGAATTGATTAAGCTCCACCATAACCCATTGGCTTGTCAAAAAAACAAGTATGAGCTCCTTCTTCACTTCTTTCAATATTATGCCATGTTGAAGGCAAAGAGGGTTGTGCTGTTTCCTCTGACTGGAGAAGTCTATCCACGATCTATGCTCGCCAACACGGATCTGTGTATCTGCCCAGAATTAGCAATGAATACGGAGGATACAGAACCTGTAAGAATAGGTGGGCAGTTTGTGCTGTTAGATTGTTTTCGTTTGCGATACAATATCTTAAAGAATGTAGAGGAGAACCTGGCGGATCATTTTAAGTTGATATGTGCGAAAACGTATGAGAGTAGCTCCTGGAGGTCTTAGATATCTGCTTCTAATGAATGTGGAGGCTCCATGAGTTTTTACTTTCTGCCATATAGGATTCTAAATGGTATATTGACAGTAACAAGAGAAAATGTAGGAATTACATTAAAGTAATTTAAAATATGATCTTGTTGACTAATCTATTTGATAATTTAAGTTGAAAAATGTTTTTTTTGATAACTTTGCCATTAGGATAATAATATTTCCTGTTACTTGGTAAAATATTTTTAAAGTTTTAAGTTCGTTTTTAGAATAGCTATTGACTTGTCACTTGAATTAGGTGACTATATCAGTTTATTTTTCAAATTAAGAAAAATGTCCTACAATATATTTTTTCTTGTATTGTGAAATATTTTCTATTGATTAGAAGCTTTAAAAGGCTAGTACAAAAACCAATTGGAGAAACAATTTGCCTTTAATGCAGAATAACAGTAATTTCAAAGTAAAATAAATTTGTATAATATATAACAAAACAGGTTTCTTTATATATATCGTGAATGTTATTTTAATAAAAAAATCAGTGAGACATATGAGGAACTAAATGTTTGTTTTTGTATCTGCTGCACATAAGCAGTTTTGATGATGCTACAAAAATCTTTTCTGAAAAGGAAAAGAAGTTTTCTCCATCTCCAAATTTTTATTATTTTATAATGTTGGATTGTTGAAGAGTGTGAATTTTTTATTACATTTGCTTTATGTATTATTTTAAATATGCATTTTATAAATACCAATGGTCTTTCAAGATTTTATTCTTTAATTTTAGTAGAAATGGTAGATAGTTTAGTCAAATACCAAGACTGTTGATTGCAATTAAGTTACCTTTAGTTAATTTTTTAATATTTTATGTTTGTTTCAATAATTTTTTGTAGTGAAATTTTTGTAGTGTTTAGTTCCTTTAACTTAATTTTGTCCAGTTCAACCTGACCTTCATTAATTATTTAATTTCTTTATTTTAAATTATATTACATACATTTATCTTCAATATTTTATCTGTAATTGTTGATCTAGTTTTGAAACTAAATTTTTAAATAAATAGATTGCTCTGAGTTCTGTATTGCTTCCTCACTACCAAAGGTCATTCATTATCTGTCATGTACCCACAGAAGCCTCAAGCGACGATGAGAAAGACGCCTTTTATGATGCCTTGGAACGGACCTTTGATGGATGCTCCAGATCCGATATCAAAATCTTACTGGGGGATTTCAATGCGAAGATTGCAAGAGAAGATGCATATAAACTCACGATTGGCTCATTCAGTTTGCATGAGGGAACCAATGAAAACGGTAAGAGGGTCTTTGATTTTGCAACATCGAGAAATTTAGTAGTTGGGGGTACTCTGTTCCCGGGGCGGCGGATTTACAAGGTTACATTGAAATCACCCTATGGCATTACCCATAACCAGATTGACCACATCTTAATTAGTGCACATCACAAATCTAATCTCCTTAGTAGTAGGACTTACAGGAGAGCAAATGTTGACTCCGACCATTACCTTGTAATATCAAGAATTAGAGTCAGGATTGCCACCGTCAGGAGCCAGAGGACTGAAAGGTCCAAAAGGTGGAACATCGGAAAGCTGAAGGACCATTTCAAGAGAAAATGGAAGAATTGGTGAGAGATGGGATCAGAGTAGCTGACATTGAAAGTGTACAGGATGTCTGGGACCAACTGGAAAATAAATTAATGAAATGTCAGAATTAACTTATCCTGTTCCTAAATAGTAATGGCATAAAATTCTATCCACTGGCCATTAGAAATCTAGGAATCATTTTTGATTCAAGTCTTTCCTGAAATTTTTCTCACTTGGAAGATCACTAATTACTTTAATAATATATTTTTTTTCCACACCTTCCTTGTCTTTTAAGCTATACGGAGTCTTTCCCGGTCCAGGGAAGAGGGCAGGGGATTAATGGCAGAGTTAAATCCTCCCTCTCCCTCTCCCGGCACCAGGACATAAACTCATCATTATTTTATCATATAACATGTTTTGCACGTGTGTTAGCCCACTCGGCCACTCCACATATAATATTCTAACTCAGAATTGTCTGCTCCTAGTTTCCACCTTATTTTACCGCAACTTTGACAATAGTTTTGGTATTTATTTATTTTTTATTATTAATTAAACCTCTCCTGATCAGCTTCCGCTGATCTTGCAGCTCAGTACCATTCTGATATGGACGACTTCGTATATCTTATGTTCAACAAGCGCGAGCATACACTTAAATGTTCTGCGTCCATATGTGCTCCCGAATTACATAGGTTGCAATGTGGAGAGTCTGCCACTCCTATTCTATGTAGGTGTTTCCTGCATTTAGTTAGTCGTGGTCTGTTATCATCTGGAACTCTGCCATACCTTCCTTTCTCGGCAGGTTCATAGAAACTCTATCTGTTTCATTAAACAATTTTCTGCATTGCCTTTTTACAGTACTGTTCTTTATGGATTTCAGTAGTAGAGCCTGACTTGTCTTATGTATTTCTTTTATGGCTCTATGATATGATATATCATTTTCTGGCTGGAGCCTTACTTGGCGAGTTTATCAGCCATTTCATTGCCGTAGAGACCACAGTGACTTGGTATCCATTGAAAGAATACTTCTGTTACTTGAAGAAGTAGTTCCTCTATGATCTGTTGGCACTTCAAAATATCATGAGCAAAAGAGTCACTGGGCCGTGATACAGCGAGAATAGCTGCCTTTAAATCAACGAGCAATACAATATTTTTGGCATCTAAGTGTGAAAAGGCTTGCAATGCCAATATGATTGCTCTAATTTCGATGTGAAAATTTGAGGCCCGTTTCTCAACAGGTTTTTGAAATAGCAAACAGTGGTGAGTATGCGCCTGCTCCTCCATTGTGTGTTGCCTGTTCGACAGATCCATCAGTGCACACATGAATCCATGGAGGGCTGGGATAATGTTCAGCAATTGCTTCAAGAGCCAAGGATCTTAGTTCTTCTGGTATAACCTCTTCTTTTTTAATGGGTTTAATAAGGTTGAGGTTATATGATGAACATTCTGTTCGACTGTTCTCCTGTTTTTCCTGAACCCTGCTTGTGATGGGGATAGTATGCCATTTTGCTTCATGACTGTCAATAGTCTGGGTATTGCCATCCTTTCTAGTAATTTACAGAAACAACTTGTCAGTGCTATTGGCATGAAGTTTTTTAGTTTGTCAGATTTCCTACCACTTTTTAATATTGGTATTACCTCTTCCTTTCTCTATTCGTTTGATAGATGTTGTGTCCACACTAGGTTTAGGAAATAGAGGATGATATGCTTAGCTTTTGTTACTAAATATGTAAGGAATTCAGAAAATATTTTATCAGGCCCTGGTGACGTTCCTCTTCAGAGATTCTGTGTAGCAACTTCTATTTCTACTAATGTAAACGGCTTGTTAAAAACACTCAATTGCTCCTTAATCAAGCAGGTTGATGAAAGTTTTGTTTGAGGCTGTTTTGTTTTGGGCTTGAAATTGCTTATAGTGCAATATTGCTTACAAAAATGTCGAGCTATAACATTCTCATTTGTCAGTAGCTTAGATTCTGTCTGAATTGGGCTGTTTGAGTGTATTGTATTATTGTTAAATTTTGATTAAAAAAAACCTTTACGCTTTAATGGCATGTTTTCTGAAATCAAGTTTCTCGAGAAAGGATCTGTATGCTGATATTTTTGAATGTTTAATAGCACGCTTTAGTTCAGCTCCTCGACGCTTGAGCTCAGTTCTGTCTAGTCATTATTGTTTTTCTAGGGCCTTATCACATCCTCTTTTAAGATTTCTAGTTCCTTGTTCCAAAATGGTGTGAACTTCTTAACCTGAACTTGAAGAATGGACAGCTTTGCTGACATAATAATAGCGTTCTTTATGTTCTTCAGTGTCCTGTCGACATTACATCTCCAAGTTCTGAGGTAACAAGCTTATCAGCTTTATTTGCATATGTTTTCCAATTTTCTTTCTTCATATTCCAGGCTGAAGCATTTCTCTTCGTTGTAGATTTTTGAGGATATGCAAGCTCAATGCTGAGAATCTTGTGTCCAAAGCCTTGAGGAGAGTTAAGCAAGTTATGGTTAATCTTCTTCATTAGTACAGGGCGTGCCAAGACTATACCAGGATGTGATAAGGGTCCATTGTATGATAAGAAGGTAGAACTGCCTTGGTTGTTGTCAATGAACATTACAGCGTTTGCGTCTATAAAATATTCCCATATACTTCCTATGTCATCAGTAGTTGAGTAACACCAGTGAGTAGATGGTGCATTTAAATCTCCACAAATGATGCAATTGGCCCCCGTAGTTTTTCAAGCCATTCCAACTTTGACTCTTTCAACATTCTTTATAATTTTTCGACAAAGTATTTCAAGGTGGTTTATAAATAACAAAAAGGTGCTTGTGCATATTTTCTATCCAGTCCTCAATCTCTGCCTCTTCAAGATTATCCAGCTGAATCATCTCATTCCTTGCAGTAAATCTTGGTGTAATTGACTTGACTTCTTTACTAGGATTATAATGTCTGATGAGTGCATTCTTGCTTGAGGTACAGAGTACGCTTGTTTTCCCTCTGTAGTGAAGGTAAGATAAGTTTTTAAGCCTAAGATCGGTATATATTAATGTATGCATACATACCTATATGTATTTATTTATTTTTTTAAATCTAAAATGTTGTGATATAAATTGTAATGTAATTTAATAAAATGTTTATACGGTTTCTTTTTTAAATATAAACAGTAGTTATGTTTATTAATCAATAATTAATTAATTAATAAAACAGTTTAATATCCCAATTAAATTATGACTAACCTGATAAAGGTTATAAATAATTATACCATTTTTCTTGATTTTTTTCAAAGTCTAATAAGTTTTTATTTAAAAAAAGGTCTTCCATAAAATATATTTATTATTTGACATTTTGGGGCTGTATCCCAATTTTCAGAACTTTCTTACTATCACAGTTTAATACTTCAAAATAGTTTTTATTGTGTGTCTTTATGTTACTGTCAAAATTTAAAATAATTTTTTTTTAATTTTACGTTAATAGAAAGTTGAGCTATAAAAATTATAGTGAGGTAAGTAATTATTGAAAATGAGAATACAGCCCTGAAATATGAATTCTTAAATACATTATATGGAATTTCTTATTTTGCTTTGCTACCTACAAAAAAAAGGTATGGAAGATATAAATAATAATAAAAACTGTGAAATTAAATTTAAAAAATATTTTAGTGATACCCAACTTTTTATATATAAACTTCATGTTTCTTAAATTTTTTTAATTATTTCTTAATGATATTTACAACTGTCTTAAAGAAATACATTTAGTAAATTTGATCATAAGGATATTATGACGTGAAAACACGTATTGAGTAACTACCCAATGGTAGCACTCTAATGATATGTCTACATTAGGAGATCATGGGATCATCTTTATTTCAGACGCCTCGGAGGGTTATCAGAAATTGAAGAGGAAGCAAGGCTAGCAACGCGAGGGTCGGGATGATTCTGAAGTTTATTATGGAAGGATAGGTATCTGGATTGGGCCAGATCTGAAAACATTAAGGTCATTATGGATTGTTTTATTTGCAAGAATTTAGGGAGCATTGAGGATTTTACGAAAGATTTTGGATTGTAAGGATTGCATAGGAGAGGAATTCGATGGTTTAGTGGAGCCTCATAGCTCAACTGCGTAAGTCCAAATAGGCCTTATTATAGTCATGTATATGAGTCTTTTGTAATTAATTGGAAGTTTAGAGCGTTTGTCTAGTAAGTGCTGAAGTAATCGGAAACGTTGAGCGGTTTCTTGTCGTTTTAGTCTGGTATGAGGATTCCAAGTTAGTTGTTTGTTCAGGTGGAGTCCTAGGAATCGGGTTTGCTCAACAGGGATAAGTCGATTATTGTTAAAAGAAACTGTAGGACAGGAAGTCATTGGTTTACAACTCTTAAATTTAAATACATTTATTTAAATAGAAATTTGGTTCAGTAGTTTTAATTAAAAATCAGGTTAAAAGAAATATTTTGATTTAACTATAAATTTAAATTATTCATTATTCTGTACGACCATTTGTTCGAAGGCCTTTTGACAAAAAAATTCAATAATTTTTTTGCAATTTTTAAATTTTCTAAAAATTTATCAACATAAAAAATTTTGATGCCTTCGTTTTTATTTTAAAACCTGAAAACAATGTTCTTAAAATCTTTTACTACTCAATTATAATGCTATTGATCTTATCTTTTAAATATTTTATAATTAGAATAGTAAATTCAGAAGGTTAAAATAACAAAGCGATTTTAAAAAAAACCAATCTTATAAGGTAAAAATTGTTGCACTTAAATTTTTTATATTGATACATTTTCAGAAATTCATTAATTGCCAACAAGTATTGAATTTTATAGTCAAAAGGACTTCTAATAAAAATGTAGTGTATGTATTTACTTATATAAGTTCACCTAAGAATAAACATAGAACAGTCAGCCAATTTAACGAAACCTTAATTTTATTATTTATTATTTCATTTATGTTAATGGAGCTGACTATACACTAGAAGAAGAAAACTGTACTATATGCAGCCTCCAAAAGCCAGAAAATTCATATTATTTTTTAATAAAATGTCCGACATATAAACACTTAAGGGAACATTACATAGAGAAATATATTACAGAAGACAACAATTCAATGCTTGGTAATTTGTTAACGATACAAAACCTCGCAAAGTTAAATGATATATTTTATTTTACAGTAGGGAGCCTAAAAATAAGATCATTTATCATGAATGAATAAATGCCAGCAATGTTTATGTTTACCACAAGACATTGTTATCTTCGACTAATAAGTTGAGCATATGTATTGTTGCAATCTGCTACATTATTGTCAGAATATATTATTGCTATTTAAAAATTCCTTTAATGTAGATTTATTTGATTTTTTTTTTATATATCTTCAAAGTCAAAACTTTTTATTTATATTGTAATACAGTTGTTTTTTCTTTTCTCTTTTTTTTACATCACAATTTATATATCTAGTTCATCTCATTTATGAAAAAAGAATATTTCTCCGATTTATTTCTGTATTTGTATAGTATTTTATTTTGATTCTTTTTTATGTAATAATGTATTTAATGGTGCCAGACCTACGGTAATTGTATATATTAATTACAAAATACAGAATTTTCATTCATTCAAAAAAGTTCACTTAAAACTAGATCACTGCATGTGTTAATTTTCATTATAAAATTATTCCATGTTTACCAAAACTGTTATGAACTAGATCAATATACGCTTTTTTATTATTTAATTGAAATAAATAATTTAATAAAGGGTATATAGGATAGAGAAGCTGAGAGGTAAGACAGACAGACGGTGTACCCTTGAACCGTGGAGGGGGAGGCCACATTCCATCCACAGCTCACTAGATATATGTTCATTCTACAGCTGCCAATTACTTCTTTTAACATGACTCCTTGTCTAGTTGGCTACTGCCACCGGTTACTCATTCCCCTTCTTTTTTTCTCTTTTATTAAAAAAAGAAAAAAAAGTAGCTACGTTTTCATTAAATGATCCGTTCGCCCTTATTTAACCAGCTGAGTAAACACAATATATCATTAACTTTTACATTGAGATGTTTATTTGATTACTTTTGACACTTGTGCTTTTGTCATATCATCTATATATTTTTCGAACACAATTCCTTAACTCTTTGTTAAATCCCGTGATTCATAATTTAAAGCTACTTTATAATAATAATATCTGTAACCGATTGGACGATTCTACTTGACTTTTACTGATTACTAACAAAAAAAAGTAATATTTAAAAAAAATAACAAAACTGTAGTAATTCGTGTACCACTTTATGTACTGTTTATATCTGCAAGATATTTTTAATAAATCATGATCAAAATTCGAAAGACAATTTATCATTCATCTAGCTGTCCCCTCGAGGCACTTAATAACTTTATGAAAACTAATAAGATATGTCTACAGATGGAATCATTTTATAATTTGTTGGCGTATTCACACTTTTATAGCTATCTTACAATTTTATTAAATGAAATCTATAAGCTGTAGGAACTATAATAGACTTTCGCCTAGGTTTAAAGTCATTCATCTATCGCCCCGCATTTTCTATTATGAAACTACTCCACGATCACCGGATTCCTAAGTACTGTACATTTTCTCTTCTGTGGCCAACTGAAGTGTTGCAGTGTGTTTTATCGAATCCCATTTATCTGGCCATAGTACAGAAAATAGTAAATGTTCGATTTCGTATCAATTTTGTGTAGCTTTTTGTCTGTCAGTGTGTTTTTAAGTGGTAATGTACATTTAACATCACTTGTGTAATTGGCAGTGTTGTCCGTTAAGAGACTGATGAGAAATCATAGAATCATTTTTTTTACAAAATTAAAAAAAAACGATCACTTCTTGGAACCAACCAAGAGAAAATACCAATTTGGATTTGAAATTTCTTATTTTCATAGGATAAACGATTATATTATCTAAGTATTATATAATTAATTGCATATTTAGACAATTTAGGACCCTCTTCCATAAAAAATAAAAATAAAAACTACAATTTATAAAATAACATTCTTGTCCGATTAAAAACAAAAGTAGTCCAGTCAATGAATGATTGTAGAAGGAAATGGCGGTGACACAATTTTTTAATTTGGGACATTGTTTGGACTAGTAAAGTGGTAAACATACTAAAATTATCAATTTCTAGGTGGGGAAGTGCTTAGGTCACTTTTTTCGGGTTTTCCTCTTATATCAGGAAAGCTATTTATCACATCGACAAAGAAGTTCTATACAAAATTAAAACTGGCATAATTTGCAATATAATTGATGATATGAATTTGTTTGCTACCTCGCCTAATTTCCGAGATATCCGTCTTCAACTATGGCTAATTATGAAAAAAAAAAAATCAAATTTTGTCAGCTTTAATTTTGTACAAAACGGATTTGTCGATGCGATGGATAGTTTTCCTGATATAAGCGAAATTTAGAAAAACAGTAATAAACTTTTTCTTTTTTTTTTGTTTCAAAGTTATCCATAGTTAAGGACGGATCATTCGGAAACTAAGCGAGGTAGCGAATAAAAATGTATATTACTCATATTGCAAATGTTATCAGCTTTAATTGTGTATTGAGTATCTTTGTCGACGCGATGGATAGTTTTCCTGAAAACCCAAAAATGTGACTTAGACGCCCCCCTCTCCCTCCTCACCACCTAGGAGTGGGGACTATTAGTATGTTTACCTCCTTAATAGTCCAATAGAAGTCCCAAAGTAAAAAGCTGTCCGTCCGCTATTTCCTTCTATAGCCCCTTTTCGCCCATTCGTTGACTGGATTAATATGATTTTTTTTTTTTTAAATAAAGTATTATCATACAAAGTATTATCATTTAATTAAAAAAAAAGTTTGCTATCGTGAGACCCCCACTTACTAAAAAATAATAAATATTTTTAAAGGCTTTTCAATCTTCTTCATGCTAGTAGATCTTTCTCAGTAATTCCTTGAACCAAGTGAAAACTCATTTCAATTTGTGATTCTAGGTTTCAATTTTCCTTTTCGACTGTTGTAATTAACATTTTTATTCATCATTATTCCTATTGGAGAGCATTTGGAGGATTTTCGTTATTATACACTTATTTTCTCATACCAGAGTGAAACGACAAGAAACCGCTCGACGTTTTTGATTACTTCAGCACTTAAGAGACAAACGCTCTAAACTGTTAATTAATTACAAAAGACTCATACACACGACTATAAAATGATCTATTTGGACTTACGGAGTTAAACTATGGGGCTCCACTAAACCATCGAATTCCTCTCATATCGAATCCAAAATCCTCAATGCTCTCTACTTTGTTACAAATAAAACCATCCATAATGACCTTAATGTTTCAGATCTGGCCAAAAACATATACCTATCCTTCCATAATAAACTTCAGAATTATCCCAACCCTCTCGTTTCTAACCTTGCTTCCTCTTCAATTCCTGATAACCCTCCGAGGAGTCTGAAAAGAAGATGGCCCCGTGATCTCCTAATCTTGACATATTATTAGAGGGCTACCATTGGGTAGTTTTTCAAGAAGTGTTTTCACGGCATTATATCCATATGTTCAAATTTACCAAATGTATTTCTTTAATACAGCTGTAAACATCATTAAAAAAAAAAAAAATTATTTTCATCCTCTATCTTATGAAGAAGCTAGGTTTTCTTATATTCATGTACAGATAATGATGAAGTACCAACCTACATTGCGAAGTACACCAATATAATAGACGGAATTATGGGTTGCTTTTCTAAAATGCATGGATGAACAAAACAAGATTCTTTAAAAAAAAAACATTATTTCTTTAAACAGTTTTTTTTTTATTTAATTTAAGTACATCGTTGTAATGCTAAAATGTCTATGTGTGACCGCAGTTTATTTGGTTCGTTCCCATTATGTTTTTTCATTGGCCTTATTATCTCTGGAATTATTATTTTTGAGAGATGGAAAGCTCTTCCTCACGGCAACCCAACTGGAACTTTTGTGAGATAACATCTATTTACTTATTGGATAGTATCACGGCGGATCTACGGGGGGCTTTGGGCTGAAGCTCTCCCCCTCCCTGCCCCCCAAATTTTAAAATAGAACCATATTTTATTAGAAAAAATATTAACAAATTATCTCTTAAAGAATTATTGTTCGTGCAATTACATCTAAAAGGACTTTAGGAATCACTTAAACACCATTTCATATTGGTAGTTAGTTTCTTTTTTTTTTCCAAAGTAACTATCGTTATTTTTATGAAAAAGAAGCTTTCGGGCTAAAGTCCTCCCCCTCCCATCCCAAAATTAAATCCTGGATCCGCCAGTAGATAGTATGAATTATCATTTTTTTAAAATTCTAGTTGCCGAAGTTTTTTTGACCCATGTACATAGATGGTTATAAAAAATTAAAATTATATCAGTAATATAAGATGTTGACAGAGGTACGAAAATAAGTCTAGAAAACAAGATAAAAATAGTACACATAAGATGATAGTTATACATTACTTCATGGCTTATATATGTACCTCTGTAAATATCCTATATTTCCGAAATAATGTTTAGTTTTTTAGAGTTGAAGATGGTCAAAATATTGGCAGCTAGAATAAAAAAAATTGACTGAAAATATATTTTTTTTTTGACTTGATATAAAATATTAGCTGTTTCCTGTGTGCATCCGTATTGCATTTTCATTTTATTTATTATCAAGCTACGGCACGTTTGCCTTAGATAATTAAATAATTACGAAATTGAGTCTATTACTGGTTTGTTCCTTTTACATTCACGCAGTATTGCCTGTTGTTGAAGGCGACCTCTTCTATAAGTGAAAAAATAGCTTATTATCTCGTTTCATTCCGTTTAGACAAATTTAAGGATTGAATGACATAGTGAATAGTATATCTGCTTTCCCATGAGCTGAAAGATAATCGATTTCCGAGGCGGAGGAGCGTCGACCTAATAGCGTGGGAAGGCTCGAGTCCGATTGTTCTGACAGACGTTTACGATCGTGTGGGTAAGTCTGTGTTTAGAGGTGGGGAGGAGGATATCGGCCATCACGTACGCCATATTCTTCCGATCCGATAAATAATACATCCATATATTATTTGTCTAAATGAATATTTTAAATATTCGATTTTTAACTATAACCTGTTAGTCATTTGGTCAGAATCATTCGTAATATATTTGGCAAGTTCCTTAACTGAGCCTTGAGCTCATGAACTTGCCCAATGTTTGTCTATGATAACTAATTGTTCCTCCAATTATTTGCTAGCTAAGATCTTTGGTGTTGCTGACCATGTTCTCTGAGGGGACAGGTTCATACCTATGACTTAAACCTAACTTTAGCAGTTAGCATCAGCGGTGTCCAGTAGAGCGTTTGATGGTGCAAGTTGCGCCATCAACATTTTTGAGGGGGCGTGTTTTTTGAAGGGGAGGAGAATAAAAAGTTTCATATTAAGAGACAAGGGAAAACATGGAACAGACAGCAGCAAAGCAATAAATTCTTTTTAACTCTACTATTATTCTAAGAGGACTTCAGTCCTAGAATAAAATTATTTTTCATTTCATTTCAAGTATAGTTGTATACGATCTGCGATTTTTCTAATTCCACCTTCACTTGCTCTGTTTTTAAGAGAAGGTGAGCAATATAATATGTTGGGAATGGAAGGAAGGAGTATAGGTCTTGCGCCATCGACCTTGGGGGTGGAGGGGAATGGGCACTCCTGATTAGCATAGTAAATCCTTATTGAAACGGTAACAATGCGTCCACCTCAATGTTTGAAATAGTCCAATTCGTCCCACCAATATTTTGAACGGTTTGTATGTTAGTGGTTCTGCATGATCGTAAAATAACTTAAAACCTTACATATTTTTATCAACAAATTTTTAAGAATAAATAAGTTCATTATTCTTATTATTTTAGGAACATTGTATTTAACTTTTGTCTAAAATAAATCCCTATTCAGCCGCGTTTGCGCATTATCCAAACCAGTGCGAGAAGAAGCGTTTTAGTGTGTACTTGTGCTTGGCTCACGCAACTTTTCCGAGGCGACTCCCACAGATAAGGGAATATTACTTGGTCTCTACGGTAACGTCTGAAGTTTTAGTATTTTTTTTTATGTATATATTTCGAATCTATGTTTTCAGAATGTTGAATTGAGCGAATAATTCGGGAATATTAGATTTTTTTACGATTACTTATTTTAAATGGACGTAGATTGACGATTTTTTAAAATCATTTATATCGGAGAACTGGCTACGAAAGATTAAACCTATTAATCCTATCATCAATGTATCCAAGATTTAATTATGGGGGAGCTTCAGCCCGGAAGCTTTTTTTTTCATATAAATAATGATAATTATTTTGGGGAAAAAAGGAAGAAACTAACAATCTGTATGAAATGATTTTTTAGTGATTCTTAATCCAAAATCCTCAACGTTCCTTACTTTGTCACAAATAAAATCATCCATAAAGACCTTAATGTTCCATATGTTTCCGATTTGGCCCAATCCAGATACCTATCCTGCCA
Source organism: Nezara viridula (assembly GCA_928085145.1). Classification (NCBI taxonomy): domain Eukaryota; kingdom Metazoa; phylum Arthropoda; class Insecta; order Hemiptera; family Pentatomidae; genus Nezara; species Nezara viridula. The sequence goes on along the minus strand of OV725081.1, from coordinate 85,346,192 downwards.
TAACAAACTCCAGAACCATCCGAACCCTCTCGTTTCAAACCTTGCTTCCTCCTCGATCCCTGATAACCCTCCGAGGTGTCTGAAAAGAAGATGGCCGCATGATCTACTTATGTAAATATATTATTAGAGTGCTACCAGCGGGTAGTTTCTCAACAAGTGTTTTCATGTGATAGTTTTATTACTGTGTGCACATTTACCTTAATTTAGTTGTATTTTTTTATAATACAGTTGTAAATATAAAAATAATAAAAGTGATTCTTGAAGTCCTAATAAATGTAATTACAGAACAATAATACTTTAAGAGATAGTTTTTATTATTTGTTTTCCATGAAACATTGTTATATTTTACCATTTTTGTGGGGAGAGGGGAGAAGTTTCAACCCGAAAGCCTTCTCTCTGTAGATCTGCCTGTGATTACTACTACAAAACCGAATTCCCAGTGTATATGTAATTGAGCTATACTATTATAAATAGAAATATGAACATTACAGAATATGAGCTTCACCGCTTTTGCGCTTTTCGTTATGGAGAAACTTCTCAATCAAAATATAACAAGTTCCTCAGCGTTATAGAGAGCGTCTGGTACGCGGAAGATCTCAATACTAATAAACTAATGGAAATTTAGGAGGATTTATTAAAATTGTCACCTGCAGAGAAGTTTTGTTGTATATTATGGTCTCCCCTCTACAAATAATTGAGACAGACGACATCCGTGGCAGTTAGTGTGATTTTTTTTGTTTCTTTGACTATAATTTCACCTCCTAAGATTTAGTCAAGATGAGGACCCCGATTGATACAAGTTTTCTAGTTTCTCTCAGTCCCCAAGAATTAATGTCTACTTCTTTGAACATCGGCCTAAACAAACCGTATCAATACGATACTCTCATAATCAATTGATCGATGTCTTCATGTCTCACCTTCATGGGCTGTTGAAGACCCTCGACATTGTCAGATTGGAATCAGAAATGTCCTACTTGCAGTGTTATCTGCTGAAAACGCGTTCAGTTATCCCCTTCCTCCCACCCCCTTACAGGAACCCGCCAGCCTCGCGGCCCCTTAAATATTTATAGGCAGAGCTAAGGCACTAATTGAGGGTAGCCGCCGCCGAACTGATATTGTATTCCAGACCACACCGCGACCCTCACAATACAAAGAATTAGTCTTCTTTACACCTCCGTGTTTTTACCCCCGGAGGTGGACAGCTACGCGTTCTGAATCACATTCCCAGTCCAAAATACGTGTCTGGAACATGGAACCTTCCACTTCCAGTACAGCATAATGTAGCAGTGTCGCCCCACTTTAAAAATACTTGGATTTGTTTCTGCAATTGTGTTTCAGTGCGCGTATATAAGATATGAGATGTACAGAAACAAAGGGCAGCAGTTGTCAAATTGTGTTCCGCGCCACCCTTGTTCAGATAAAAAAAAAGTAATTATTCTTTGATTATTGATATAATAAATTTTAACTCACTTTTGGAGTAATTTATGTATTAACCAAATAAAAGGTGTTACACAAGGTGTTATCTTAAATTTTTCTATTTTGGTACTCCAAGTACACCAAATTAGAGAACTTTTCATTGGAACTTGAGTCGCATCTTCACCAACTTCATTTTTTAATACCTATATGGTTAATCTTGGTGTGTTGGAAAAGTAAAACTATTAACTCGCTTTGTCCCAAATTTAAGGCTTTATTTATTTAGAAAATAATTAATTTTTTTTCTATATCAAATTGTTTCTTTTAAATAATAACGATCTAATCGAACGAGAAAAATAAATAAAACCATTATGTTTAAAAGGTATGAATAAACATTAGTACCCCGTAATGCTAAAACGTAATAAAGAGAAGAATAGTTGGGGTGATCAGTCAAATAAGAAGGCAAAAATAAATTATAATATTTATTTTGACATTTGCTGACGTTTCGACCTGAAGTTCAGGCCATAAGTAGATAGATTCATAATTGTGGGTAATTGGTTGACTGTCGTGAATAATGAAGAGAAAAATAGTTGGGGTGATCAGTCAAATAAGAAGGCAAAAATAAACACGATGGCCTGAACTTCAGGTCGAAACGTCGGCAAATGTCAAAATAAATATTATCATTTATTTTTGCCTTCTTATTTGACTGATCATCCCAACTATTCTTCTCTTCATTATTCACCACAGTCAACCATTTACCCACAATTCTAAAACGTAATAGTTTAGTGCATCACAGTATTGCTTTTACAACTAAATTTCCAGAATTATATTAGAAATTCTTCATGCCTTCTTTGTCTGAATTAAGAGTTTTTTAACAGTTAAGTTATTTTTTTGTAAATCGAGGCTTAAATATAAATCATATTTGTATACATACGCATAAAACCCATATCTTGATTGTAGGACGAAACACAATCCTAATATCTACGTTTTGGTTGGATTAGATCAGATTTATTTATTTTTAGCAATTGCTTTAGAATTCAACCTAATAACTTTACCGATAACAAGCCCACTTCATTCGACTACATTATGTAACCATATATATTCTTTCATTTCTTTATTCTTGGTCCAAATATTCTTTGTGCTGTACTTTCAAAAACCTTAAGACGTCGTTCTCCTCTTTATCTAGAAGGCCATCTTTAACATCCATAAAGAACAAAGTCGTACTAGAAATATCTGGAATGACATAAAAAAAACATGTCTACAAGAGACGGGCAGATGAATCGAGAATCGAATCAAGAGTCTATTCCTCTGAAAGAATCGTATTCTCAAGCAATTCACACGAAAGAATCACTCGAAATCGGCCGATTCACTAGTTATTATTAAAAGAAAAAGTATAAAAGAGAAAAAACAACTCAATACATATGAAACTAAACCAAACAGAGAGAAAACCTAAATAAATAAACAAAATTGAAATATCAAATTAAATATTTACATAATAATATGTATCATTAAAAATAAAAGTAAAAGAGAGAAAAAACAATGTATACATAAAGCAGAGAGAAAAAATTAACAAGATATATATTTGAGACTTTTAATTTAAACAATCTTTTTTTTAAAATGAAAAGTTCTATTTTAATTTAAAGAAAACAGAAGATAAAAAGAATCAAGTGAACAACTGTTCATAAGAATCGATTCATTACAATGATTGAATCGTTGAGAAACGAAGTTCCCATCTCTAATGTCTGTTACGAATCGTTTGGAAAATATTATCTCCATTGCAGTATTTAGTGATATCAGTTTGAAAATAATGTATAAGATACAGCAAAAACAATAATTATAGCACAACTAATATATGTATTTCATTTTTACTCCCAAATAACTGTTAGCTATTATTTATATATATTCGAATGTTTGAAATCATACCTATATCTCTCCTATCATCTCTTCTCCATCTAGGTTCCTGTGTAAGATTTAATCTATTGAGAGAGTTTATAAGGAATGGTATTCGAATATCTTTTGCACGAAAGTTCTATAAAGATGTTACATGTAATGAAGAGCCATGGAATGCAGATTTACTTTTATCAATGTTTATCCCTGATATAAATAATGTGGTCCGCGAGTAATGATAAATGCATGCTAACGTATGATCTATTGGGTACGCAGATATCTCAGAATCTCGACAATACACTCGTGTGCAGTTGTGCATACTTGGATACAAAGTAGTTCCAGCCAAGTTTAATATCAAGATGAACTCATGTTACAGAGATGAAGATTGTCGTGAAGCATAGGTTAGGAATAGAACATTAACATGACCTTTCTGTCCAAAAAACAAAAAAAAAAAACATACATCCTCCGCCTTCATACAGATCCCCTCAATCCTCCAGATTTAGCTAATATTTGTGCAGAATTCGTCCTGTGAGATTCTGGATAAATCCATCTAAAGACTTCCATGCGGGGAAGCTGTAAATATTTCCGATTAACAATTTGTCCGTTCCCCAGAAAATGATCATAACATCGAATTTACGGTTGGTATGACTCTATTTAGTCTTACATGTAAGGAGTATTCCTGTTTTAATTAGCTACAAAGAAATAAAAAATTCTTTCTTCACCTTCTCAGTATTTTGAACGTTACTGTAATCTCGATACATTATTGTTATTTCATCGAATATATTATTAATTAATTGTGAAATAAAATAATTTCAAGCTACTGAATTTTCCCTATGAACTCCAGTTTTTAGAACAGAAACATCTTTTTTATTGTGACAGTCATACATACTGTTTCACTATTTCAACTTTTCATTATGTTGGAACATATCAAATGGTATTTTCACTCAAAAACGCTTTCGTTTGATTCGCTGCACTTCTTCCAACGTATAACAAGGTTTTTTATTTATCGTTCGAAGAAACACTTTGTTTACCTCGTTTCCTTTTTGAAATATTTTGTTTTGTAAAAATGCGACAAACGCTTTGAAAAAATGCCGGTTAATTGGAGCCTTACATTACAAATGTTTCTTTCTAAATACATTTACTATTATTGCTACAGACGTTTTCTTATCAAAAATATTATTCAGTGAATCTCGTGAACCACAAATTTAATTATTTGTTACAAATCTGCTACAAATAATTTGGACAAACGTCTTACTTGGAATATGCATACAAGACTGAAACTACCAGAAACAGTTCGACAAACGCTTTAAGCTTTCAATTAATTACAAAAGGCTCATTTACATAACTATAATAAGGCCTAAATGGACATACGGAGTTGAGCTTTAAAGCCTTAAATCCTTAATACTCCATATAAAAACATTCATAAAGACCTTAATATTCCATATGGCTCTGATTTGTCTCCATCCGAACACACTTGTATCCAGCCTTGCTTCCTCCTGGATTCCTGATAATTCTGAAATAGGCGCCTGAAAAGAAGATGATCTCATAATTATCTTACTTGAAACTATTTAGAGAGTGCTACCATTGCGTAGTATCCCGACTATTTTGTTCATGTCATTATTCTTGGTGCGTTCACATTTACTGATTGTATTTTATTTAACACAGTTAAATAAATAGAAAAGAAAATGTTTTTAGTTTTACATATCATTAACTAATTGGCGTTCTAGGCTTTGAAAACTTTATTGAATAAGATTTTAAGACAGACTATGAGTTCCCGGATGAGACGGGCAGTGAGTCTCCTCCGAGATATGCACATCGTCGAAGGTCAGATGACGCAGTGGTGGAGATCGTATCAAGCAGCGGCCGTATAATTTTGGGTTGATGGTCCCCGATTGCCGCAACGTCGCCCACCTTTCTCTTATTACCAAGCCCGGCTGCATCATCTGATTCTCGTTAGCTCCATCGGAATTAATAACTCTACCGCCGGAGCCATGTGAATCAGCTCCTTGTTCATCCTGAATCATGTAGGTACCTGTCTTGATGATGTTAGGTTATTATCTTCCAGGTTTACAAAATCCAACTGTGGATGTCCTGATCATCAGTAATTAAGTACTAAAGTACTGTCGATAGACCTACTCAATACTGTCTAGACATACTTTTCTGCAGAAAATCGGCGCATTTTTAATATGTCCTTTTTTTTGTAGCTCTTAAAATCTACTGGCACATCTTTAAATATTTCTGACTAATTATGAGAAATTATTTATTTACTCACACATAACACTACTTACGAGAGATTATTTTTATGTTGAATATTTAATGGTTGACCGTTGAATTATAGAGGAAGGTTGTATGGGGTGGCGGTCATAAAAAGGCTAAATAGAGGCAAAACTATTTTATTAAAGGCCAAAGTTTCGACCCGACTTTGCAGGTCTTCTTCAGGGAAGTGTGTTCAGCTTGGAGTTTCACTTAGAACTCCTTTCAAAAGAACTTGACTTCTATTGAAATCGGGTCTTGACTTCTATCACCTGCAAAATCGGGTCGGAACGTTGGCTTTTAATTAAATATTTTTGCCACTATTTAGCCTTTTTATGACCGCCACCCCGGACCATCTCCTTCCTTGATCATTTTTATGGTTGTTAGGAATAATTGTATATATACATTTAAACATTTTTTTTTCTTAAACGACATGATTTAGTTAAGTGCATGGGATGTAAGTAGACCAGAGAACAAATATCAGGAGAGGACACTGCCCTGAGGGATATGGGTAGCCGGGAGGTGGATTTACGACAGGCGAAGGAGATAGGGCCAACGGATCAGATAACGCCGAGTTGAGGATGTGATGGTGTTCGGTTTCAAAGCTCTCCTTTAGTTTAGGGCCGCCTCAGTATAGAACTATCTTACTAGACCTAACTCTATTTCCATCTTATTAAGCCACCATAGTTTACTTTCATAATTGGTAATAGGCCACGTTAAGATCACTTTAAATCTAAAGTCACTATCAATTAATCGGAGCGAAAAAAAAAGATAAAACTATAACCAGTATACAGTTGTAATATTTCGAAATAATGCCTCGAGACTCTCGAATATATGTAAAATAAACATTGCTTCGCCAATTTTGGTATTATCAGAACAGAAAAAGATAAGATCACATAAACACAGAGCAAACATAAAACAGTTTAAAGAATACCGACTTAATAGAGATAAAATATCATTCTAAAACAATTCAAAATGTAACCTTGTTATCGGATGTGTTATCTTTCAGTCTTTTTTCTTTTTTGATTTTCTTACTTCCGGAAATTCTTCTGTTTCCTCCTTCTTCACTCAACACACTGGCATACAACAATTAGTATTGCCCAAAATTGTTGCAAGACCAAGAACGGGATTGCTAAAAAAAAAAATTGATTTTTCAATAAAAATTAAGGCTAAATTGTTACTAATACTTGAAAATCTTAGTGTCTATACCAATATGCCAATAATTGGTATAACCAATATACTTTTGCATATAACACCTCTAATTTTTCATTCGGGGTTAGTCAGGTTTCTCCTATCTAAAAATTACAGTAATATATCAACAGTAATAAGCTAATAAGCAACTGCAAGACTGTTGCTAGACTCTTACGCAAGACCAAGACTGAGTTTGCAAAACCAAGACTCGCCTCGGTCTCGCATTTGGGCAACACTAACCACAAAGTGCCGTTTTCAGCCCAATCTTCTATTCTCTGCCCACCTCAGAAATCATAAGTAAAACAATCTTCCTTTAGTTATCCCACTATGGCTTAGTTCATAGTTCTAGTTGCACTTAGTTCGTTTCCCGCCAGAACCATCTTTTTGTTCATTGAAAAAAGGTAATATAATACAAAATAAAATAAAATAAACGCTACTAAATCAAGCTCTATATGCACTTATAAATAACGGTAACAACCCAGTGCCTACATAAAACTATGTACAATACCTTAAACTCTACTTAGATAAAAAACTTACTTGGAGCATAGATAAAAATAACGAACTAGTCGATGTAATTAATTCTCATACTTTCTAGGCAATTAATATCACTTAAATTAAGAAACAAGACTTATTTGCAACAGTATACTGAAACCAATTAGGACATATGGAGCAGAACTTTCGAATTCAGCGAAACAAATACACAACACAAATATAAAATTCTTCCAAAAAATTTTATACATTTCAAATCACACTACATGACGTAATACTTGAAGACTTAGATATTACAAAAGTAAAATCTTACAACTACGACAGAGACCCTAAATTTCACTCCTCAGCCCAAATTAACTTCAATCCAATCAATTCTCTCCTTTCTCGACGCGGATTTAAAAGAAAATGGCCAGAGATCTGCAACTAAACAAATAACTACTAAATCAAGGCCATTATCAAACAGATTCACAGTAGGTAATTAGTTAGATTAAACTAGCTAGGTTATCCACTGCGCAGAAGAAAATAGCGTAAAAATAAATAAAAAATAATCAGAAATAGTTATATGTTAATCAGAAACCATAGATGGGCATATTCATTATCAACAATTATGATTACGTAATTACGATTATAGTGGTTACGATTACCTGATTACAGTGATTAGGTTTCACAGGTAATAATGGTGTCACATTTTTGCGATATTTTTAGGGCTATTAAATAAAGTATAAAACGTCGACATTTGGCAATCTCTATCATAACTTTATTAAATATTTATATTTAATCGTAAACATGGGAAAGAAAAACGAATAAGAAATTTCTTACAGAAACTGGCCGATCAATACCCAATGATATGAAGTTTCGTAGGTTAAGATGGACGGGGTGTTTAGCTCGTACCTATCCATCTGGAAGCCTCTACTTAATAATGAATGCCTCAGTAGAAGACAAAAGACCATGTGGAAGGTCAAAAAGCATGGATAGATAGAATCAACAAAGATGCAATAGAGCTGCGTGCAGATAAATAGAAAGAAATAGTCCAAGACAGGCAGAGATTTTTAAAACTGCAAAAGATCTGCATGGTATGTAATGCAAACAGAAAAAAAAAAATGAATCATGAACCTACCCTCGTTCAACAAATAGCTTTAGAAAATAGGACCGATAACTACTGATTAATTGTTACTAGACCAATGTTTGGACTTAGTTTTTAATCAATACTTCTCTGAATCTCCTTCAGTTACGGAATGGACTTAATCCGTAACAAATAATAATAATATTAATTTAACTTTTATTTTAATGATTGAGTTTGTTAAATACGCCAATTGGTGAATCATGTACGCCAGATCAAGCTATCTCTGATAGCTTAGAAATAGTAACTAGAATATACCGACTGGACAGAAGACCCATTATCAAGACTTAGGAAACGATAACCGATTTCAGCAAAAGGGCACTTTCTCACAGACTTCATCTTAAGAATATTAACTATCGATAACTTCCTTTGCCGTCCTCTTCCGACTTCTCTTCACCCCCTTACTATTCTTGGGTATATAAACCCCATGCTTCTCTGGACTAATCACTCATGCAGTTACATTCTTGAAGTCACACTCTTCACTGTAGGAGGCCTGGAGTGATTTCGTGTAGTCAAACCATATATCCTTAGTATATTACTCTGCACGTTAGATGCCGTTTGTAACAGACATTATGAATAAAAGCATTACTCATAAAGTCTTCACTTCCTCCGATTCATTAATTCTTCGATAAAAACAAAGCGACGTAACCTGATGCACGTCGCTAAACTGAAATGTGATCGAGAAACAATGAGCAGCCATTTGTGAGGGAAGAGATGAAGGACATCGGAGGCCATTAGAAGGAATATCTCGTGACAAGTGAGAAAACAGCACTTAGGGATGAGGATGGCGGTGTAAAAGGAACAGTTGCCGGGTTAGGATTGAGTTATAGATCCCTCCTGTCCTTTATATCTCTCACATTTTTTTGCTTTTAAACTGTCACCCGGGCTCTGCCACTTTTTGTTGTGGCTGGGCCTAGGACACCTCTCCAGCCCCTCCTTCAGGAATGTTTCACGATTTATGTTCGATTGGCAACAGTCAGGGGCTTGTACCATATCCAATATGGGGGAAAAAAGTTATTGCGTTACGACCAGATCATCCTGTATTCGGTTATTTTTTTAAAAAGAGGCTAACGTAAACTGAACTGCGATGAAACAGCACCTAGAAACATTTTCATGGAATGAAAAATTTGATATATTACTAATTGAATAATGCATAGCTCACCATCGTTCGCTTAAGGATGTTATAGAATAGAAAATAGAAGAATCAACTTTATTCTTGGACAAAGTCCCTTAAAAATAACAATGTTATTCATAAAAATTAACATCATATCTGGCCAAAAGACCTATTATAATAAAGAATGACTAAAACATAAGTAATAAGAAAAGTATACACTCATAGCTATGATGATACATTAAAGAAAGCAGATGAGTAATAGGGTCACAATAATGCAATACAGCTTAATTAAATGACATAGGAAAGAAACATTAAATTAATTTTATAGACAAATCATTGAATTGATAAAAAAAAAAAACTAAAGAAAATAAACGATTTAGGATAATTAAATAGGATGATAGATTAATTTAAAAAGGTAGACTTTTAAACCTCATAGGAAAAAGAATGGATTAAGAAGAGAAGTTTCATATTTACAAAAAAGTATTATTGTTCGTGTAATAACATTTAACAGGACTTCAGGGAGCACATACACATCATTTCATAGAGTTAGTTTCTTTCTTTTTCTCTAAAGTAATTAATAATATATATATTATTATGAATATCGTTATGTATATCACATATTACTAAGAAAAAAAAAATTTGGGCTACTGCCCCTCCCAAAATTAAATCCAGGATCCACCAGTGGAAGGTACGAAATATTGACGTTGGTTATTCCTTAAATATTCTACCATAATTTGCGAAAAAAGGTTTAATTTATCTTTCTGAATTCTTAGCAATCCAACTGAGGATTTGTTTTCAATAGGATTCATCATAAAGGATTTTACTAAATTGAAAGGATTGGATACATTAAAAAAAACAGATGAGTAATAGGGTCACAATAATGCAATACAGTTTAATTAAATGACATAGGAAAGGAACCTTAAATTAATTTTATGGAGAAACTATTGAATTGATAAAAAAAATTAACTAAAACAAATAAATGATTTAGGATAATTAAATAGAATGATAGATTAATTTAAAAAGGTAGACTTTTAAACCTCATATGAAAAAAAAAATGGATTAAGAAGAGAAATTTCATATTTACAAACCTCTCTTAAAGAAGAAACTTGGATGCATTATGTTTGAAAGACTGATGAATGATGGAATAGATTTCCAGATGGACGAAGATCAGACATGGAATGATCTTTTTTCTTTATTTTTTTTTCTATCACTTCTCTCCTCTTCATGAGAAAATGGGAAATTAGTAGCAAGACCCAAAATAGGGACGAGGAAGTCACTAATTTTTCTGAAAGGAGGGATTTTAAAGTCTGCAGCGTACTGTCAAATTCTACATTACAGTGAGTCGTTGTATATGAAATGGGCAAGCACAAATAATGTAGAAACGAACCCTCTATGTAGAGAAGAAAGTCATAATTAATAATATATACATATTATTATGATTATCGTTATATATATCATACATTACTAAAAAACAAAAAAAAAAAAAAATTGGGCTAAAGCTCCTTCCAAAATTAAATCCTGGATCCGCCAGTGAAAGGTAGGAAATATTTGATTTCCAACCTTGGTTGACGTTGGTTATTTCTTAAATATTCTGCCATAATTTGCGAAAAGTTAAAGTTTAATTTATCTTTCTGAATTCTTAGCGATCCAACTGAGGATTTGTTTTCAATAGGCTTCATAATAAAGGATTTTACGAAATCGAAGGGATTGGTAAAATCTAAATATTTTAAGTTAAAATCTTATTTTTATATGTTAATTATTTTACACAAAATTGTATCTTTAACCACGTATCTCTTCATGATTTATTGAGTTTTAATTATTAAAGCATCAAATAATGTATTTTAATAAATTTAAAATATATATTGTTAAATTAAAAATAAATATAACAATAAATAATAATTAACTATAATTTCAAGTCGTTTTTCGAATGACTCACTTTGATTGCAGAAAGTAATTCTTGGTTTAAGAATAATATCTCCGTTTTTTATTTAAATAAGTGATGGAATGTATTAATTATATTTAAAATGAAAATCAGTGTGAAATACTTTTGCTACATTTTAGTTTTAATATTTGTTTAGATAAATGTTTAGAATAATAATTATTTCCATGTGCCCCATTATTTAATACCTAACTGAAAATCGAATAGGTAAAAAAAAAATAGCAATTACGTCGATGATTTATTGAAATGACCGCAGATTGTGGTTTTCTTGAGGTAATGGAACATGCTGAAGTGGGTGTAAATTAAGTAGATATTATCCTGTCTCATCTCTTAGATTGCATTTCATTTTGCAATTTCACGCCTTTAAAATTTCATTTCATATTTCTAATAAGGGATTACACATATCCTTGAGATATTTTAGAAAGATCTTTCGTGAGAAAACTTAAGCAAAAACGTTTCTCTCAAACCTGTTAACTTGTATTTTAAAATTTATCAATTTTCAATCCACATCTATTCATTTTTTTCCTCTTTCAAAGATATATTCTAAATTTTATTCTACGTAGTACATTTGATACTTTAAATCATTAATATTACTTATATATTTTTAATTTCTAATGTAGATGCAATAAAAATTTCTGTTCTAATGGAGAACTGGAGATGGAAGGTTTTATGATATTAATTATTAATATTTATGAACAATGTTACGACAAATAAATGAGCTAAAGCTAAATGAAATGCAGTGTTTGTACTTATATCCCAGACGTATAAAACTGTTGGTTTCTTCAGGAGTCCTTTAAATAAATATTCATCATAATTTTCTTTTAAATGGTGGATATGATAGAACTCCAATTTTCACATCATTTTTTTTTTCTCAAAAATTATCTTTTTTTCCGGTCATCTGGATGTTGAAACTCTATCATATCTACTGAATTTCATTAGTTTATTGCAAAATGTCACTATTTTAAGTAATTTTTGATGGAACTAAACTTTTATCAATAGTGGATCACATCAAGTAAATCAAAATAAAATAAAAATCTTTTACATATCCAATATAGTTACAATAAATGCACAACATTCTGATCTTACGAAGGAATGATTTATCAAAATAATGAACGTAACTGAAAGACTTCTTGCAATAAACCAATGATTTATCAATTTCACTTGTCGTAAAATAACTACAATTTTTCAGGGAGATGATTTTTTTTTCATATTCTTTTTCAGCATCACGTCATTTTCTGATGCCTTGATAAATTATAAGGTATCCAGCAAGATTGCAAAAATATTTGAATCACTGTCTACTCCTGCAAGACTTGGTAGTCCGTGGTATAGACCCTTTTTTATCGAATTATTAACATCCGTCTGAAACTTCGTAAATAGTTTCATCTCATCATAACTACTTCATTAAATCAATAAAAAAGGTGGCCTACAAAAATATTGGGTCATTTGTCCTATATAAGCTCGTTATTTTGAAACTTTGGGGGAGTAGGTCACGCCAAACGGCTCAATATTTTTGAAGTTCACATTTTTTCTCGATTTTGTGATCAAATCATCTTACGATCCAAGTAGAAAGCAAATGAGTATTTACAAGTTTTTAGTACCTAATTAATTAGACAAAATTTGCCCTCCTCCAGATTGAAAACGCCCTGATTCCAAATGTTTTCGTAAATAGTAAATAATTGTAGGTTGCGATGAGATGAAACTATTTACGAAGTTTCAGGCGGATGTTAATAATTTGATAAAAAGGTACCACGGACTATGGTATCATGAAGCAATTAGGTTTAGAGAGAGAAACACTTTATTTTCACAAAAGGGCGTTGCCCAATTATACTGGGTTGCTACAGACACAGCATACTTATCAATCAGCTCGATGGACTGCTCAATCAACTGAATCCTTAAAACTAATATACAAATATACAGTATCATCAACACAATAATATATCAGCCCTAATATACAGTATCTTGGTGTTTTCCTTTTCCATGTGTTCAGAACCAAAAATCCTTCTTACATCATTTTATCCTAGAACAGTTTATTCAACGTTCCTCTATCTACACTCCTAATACCAGATCTCAACCTATAGACCTATCTATATATTTCCTTCCATTAAACAATTTCTGTCAACTAATTCTTCGTTATTGGTGCTATCTCATTTTGGAACTCCTTACCTATCTCCATACGCCAAACCACGTCCACAAATTCCTTCTAACAACTCCTAATCACCTACTATACATTCAAACTTCCGTCAGCTTATAAGATTTTTTAGGCTATCGTGAATACAATAGATAAATGTTAAGATCTTTATTATTTTTATATTTATTTTTCTCTCTGTGTTTTTTGTATATACCTGTATCTTCTCTTAGTATTTTTTGTTCATATATGTATGATATCCAAATATTATATACTAAAGTATATATTTTTTGAACTCTGTTTTTATTCTAAGGGAATTAATCCTAGAATAAAATTAATTTTTCATTCATTAATATATATTGGTGTAGCTAACCTTTTTCTATGTATTATTATTATTTTTTTCATTAATAAGTTAGCATTTCATTCACTTCCGGACAGATACTGTGATTGTTCAAATGAAAGATAGCTAGTTATTTCTGATGGTGGGTTGCACACAAGAGCTCTGCATCTGGAAGAAGCTGCGGTGGGAAGAAGAAAAGAGAAATTGTTTTCTGTAGGTCGGAAACAATTTCGAAAGGCCAGTCCGTCGTGACATATGAGCCTACGTTTTCGTTACGGAGAGTAGAAGAGAAGATCGCCCGGGGCTGGGAGTTCCCACGGCACCGAAGGTTCGCTCATATTTCTCGACAATTAGTAGCCCAGGGAGCCGTGGGTCCGCGGGGCCGGTACCCGGGTCCCGTGGGGTGCCCCGACCCGGTACCCGGGGGGGCAGCGGGAGCCGGCCCCTCCCACCCGCGCCACCCGTGTTACACCTCTACTCCCCGAGCTGAAAACATGCTCCCGGTCTTGGATAAGGCTCGGATAAAAAAGAGTTATGAGGAGATATCTGGGAACTGCCGAGGCGACAAAAAAGTCCCAAAATTCTTGGGCCACCAGCTGTTCAGGTAGTGAGGAATCATTCAAATACGAGTCTCGCCTCCCACGGCTATAACCAACAACACAAAAATACATATTTTTTTTAATAATTTATAATTATTATCAGCTACAAAACAATTGACTCTTATTAATTTATTTGACAAAGAATAACCTCGATATTATCAAAAATTATATTTATTAACAAAATATTGTATTTACTTCTTACTGAAGACCCTGCATATTTAGTTTTACATATTTAAATTTTTTTGGCTTAAGCACTCTTGCTCAATCTCCATTGGGTGTAGTCCCAGTAAAGCGGTTGAGAGAGAAGTACAGGGATCTCCTGGAATCATGCTTTTCCTTCCACAGAGGGACGGACAAGTCTGGCTCAGATCGTAAATAGTGTATATAGTTATGTATGTGTTCTTTTTGTTTATTTATTTTTAGGTTATTTTATTCTTATTTATTGTATATATATATATTATTTTCCTGTATAATTTATTTTATTTATTGTACATAGAGTATGAATGAGTAATAATTTTCAATAAATAAAAAAAAAATTTTTTTTATTTACATATTGACTAGTATATAGTATATACTATATACTAGCGCAAACTCTCACATTAGCTGTCCTCAGTTCTTTTGGGTTTTTAGTCTACTCCACAAGAGCCACAGTATGTAGTTGTGTCACTTACAACTACAATTTTTACAATTGTGTCACTTTTTACAATTTTCTCAAAAATGGCTCTAACGATTTTTATTAAACTGAGAATATCAGTGTATTATTAAGCACTTTTTAATGTAATGTAAGTTTTATTCTCTTTGATGTTTCTGTATCAGGGCTAATATGGCTAATTTTCAATATTGGCTTAGCATAAATATTGTTTTTTTTTTTCATTTGAAATAATTAACAATTTCACATTAATCTTTGATGTAAAAATATTTAAATATAAAAGAATTTGATGATTAACTAAAGAAGAAATAAGAGATCGTAACGGATAATATTTGTAATAGAGGAATCAAAGAAGTACGAGCTCGAACGAAAGATTACAACAAGTTTCCATACCTAACATGAGCTTATATATTAAGCTCATGTTAGGTATTATATATACGGACTCCGACAAAATTATGTTCATATACATATGCGGTTTTCATAAATGTTAACGATTATATTATTTAATATTTAATTGTATAGAATATATAAGGGTATTTAAACAAATAAAAATATCCACAATCAATTGTAAATAAATATAGCGTCAATAATTTTTACTTTCACTAACCACCCCTCTGTCTGAAGATAATTATTTCTGACAGTATATTCTTAAGTATAGGAGTAAGTTTCTCAGTGTATAGAAGCCCCTCATTAGCTCACATAGGCCTCAGATATTTTTATTTATTAAAAATAATAATTTGTACGATTGTGTCTAAGATGTTTATTTTACTTTCTTTTTATTATATATATATATATATATATAATTTTTTTTCTTTCCCCTCTCCTTATAATATTTTATTTTGTTCTTATGTCTATGTATTCCTTTGTTGTTAATTTATTTATTTATCTTTCTGTATATACGGTGTGAATGTGCTCTCTTAACTCTATTATAAGTGTCCTTAACAGAGACAGATTGTAATATTTCTCAATAAAAAAAATATTAATGGGAGTTTTTCTGTATTATCTGAAGTGGCTAGGGGATCATAAAGCTATTCTCTTCCATTTACCTTTTCAATAAATTTTTAGTTCGTCGAACAATATAAAAAAAAACTAATATTTTAAATTTTGAAAACCCAAACATGTAATAAGTATCCTCTGATAACCTAGGACGCTTTCGGTTAGAATTACGGTTTATCTCGAAAACGGTACTTCGTAGGACTTGAAAGCACCAAAACTTTTATTAACTTTGTGATTGATAATGAATCTAATAAAATCATCTTCCGTGGTTCAATTATTTTTAACTGTTACCCAAAATATTTAACCGCTTACTGAGTTTCGTATATCCTTAATACAGATTAACCTTGAAGTTTGGACTAAATCAATATATACTATAGCCCTAGGGTTGGGGGTGGGGGAGGGGAGGAGAGGAGGACCACAGAGCTATGATCCATGGACGAGGTAATGACCAGAGCCATCATGATCTCCAGCCCCGGGCTCCCGTGATTTTTTATCCTTTAAGGAGCCGGCTCTACTCCTTTTGTTCATCCTCCGCCAGCCTGTTGCTAATCTTTTACATCTTTGTTCCGTTTTGGTCTCAAATAGATTCGGTTCCGAGGATCCGGTGCGTAAAACCGGGTTTACATATTTCAAAAAGACCAGAAAAACAAACAGGACAAACTTAAAAAAAATGAGTGTTTACACATTTTCCTTATATTCAGAGAAACAAACATGAGTGTATTTGTCCTAACGTACTAAAATTTACAGGCGTACCCCTGCCCTGTACATGAGTGTATTTGTCCTAACGCACCCCCCAATACAGGCGGATCTAGGGAGGAGGGGCTTTCGGGTGTAGTCTTCCCCTCAAAATGGTAAAATATAACCATGTTTTATGGAGAAAAAAAAATTAATTTATATAAAAAGTCGGGCTGAAGTAACCACTCCTAAACACCTCCCTCCACAAAAATTAAATCCTAGATCCGTTGGTGTACCCCAATGAGAACTCTCGCATTAACTATCCTTCTTCCTGCATTACGCGTAAAAGTGATATCAGCGAAATACATAGAAGTAATACTACTGCTAAAGTAGCAACTTACTTAATATGAACCAGGCCCACAAGTTTAATAATTAGGGAATAAGACATATCTATCCCTGAACCTATTATAATCCATTATGGTACTCGCTCAAGGCCTATTTGTTTGGTGCAGATCTGGGGTGCTCATCCTCCCTCCCCCCCCCAAGGTCAATGGCGCATCTAACACCTCTTCCAAGATATTTTATTGCTCACCTCTTCTTAAAAACAATACAAATGAAAGTTGAATAAGGGAAATCGTATATTGTTCACAATTACAGTTCCTGCAATCTATTCTATGGTTCCTTGGTCTTTTGTTTTGAATATCTTTTTTTTTTAAATTCATAAACCCGTTGAAACTTGTTCTCTTCCCCTCAAAAAGGACTATACCATCCCAAGTACTGATCTTAAAATTTAATGAATAGCTAATCTCTTAAAGGTGTTTTTATGTCGTTTTTTTTTTGTCTTCGTCAATTCTTCATCGAATCCAATGATCGACCCCTCATTTTGAAAGTTTTCTCCTTCATGTTGGAAAAATAGTCACATTCCTCCGAAGTCTCAGAAAAAAAGTTATAATGAAAAAGAAACTTTATTTGCGAATGATTCAAAAACCAAACCATGATTATTTGAATGATAATTAAATTTCCTAAAGTAAAAAAAAAAAAATCTAAATCGGACCATTATTAGTTGAGATACAAGCTATTGTAATTCGTAAACATTTTGATTTAAAACATCAAGGAAGTATTACCTTGGTCGATTACAGTAACCGAATGAAATATTTTCGTATATTCGTATATTGTGATACGTTGAATAATTTTTTTCCTTATTATTTTGTCATTTGTTCACTGACTAATATTATTTGCGAATATTTCTTACGGGCTAATTAGTGATTAAATAATTAAAATTAAAAAAATCTTTATTTATGATAATATTTAATTTTTTGTATTGGCTATTCAGTGAAGATTTCATTCCTGGTCCTATAAATAAAACTAAAAATTCAAAATTTCATATTTTTATGAAAAATACCATAAATTTTTATTTTTTCACGTATTTATTTTAAATATTTTATTTAGTGTTAAATAAGATCATAATATTTTATATATTTTTTTATTTACGGCGTAATGGTTATAGTGAGGTAAGACTTCATACACAATATATATAGATTATATACGATAAACAGAAACAAAATAAAAACTTCTTTTTTTTTTTTAACGCCTCTGCCATTGGCTATTAGGCCATTCGGCTCCTGGCAGCCCAATACAATTCCGCCATTATTTGTATTTGTGCAATGCGCAATGTATTTGTTCCGATTCCATCAGAATTACTGCGGACATGTGACAGAGCAAAGAGGCAGGCACACACGATTTTCCATCACTCCAATCCTATGTAAATGCATTTGCAGGTAATAAACAGCCTGTCGTCATGCTGAAATTCGCCACAGATTCTTTCCTATTTTTTGTTTCTTTTCTCGGCCCCTCTGTTAAAGAATACCATTGTTTCCCTCTCTCGATTGCTTTTGCCAATTCTTGTTCTCTTCCTTGTAAAATGATTTTACTGGATCCGTGCGAACTCATCAGCTTTTTCGTTGCTTTGTAGACCGCAATGGCTTGGAATCAGTAGGAAAGTCACTAGAATTCCTTTTTTAATTAAATTTATTAATCCGATCTCTAGCACTTGTGGCATTAGGATGGTCCAGGCCATTGCAGATGGTCAGTATAGCTGCTTGTGAATCGACAAAGAACTTGGGGATAGCTGAGTTCTTTCTCTATTGCTGCCAATGCTGCCAAAACGACTTTGACTTCTCCATCGAAATTTGTCCCTCGGCTACCAGCAGGGATGGATAATATAAAATCTTGGCAGTACACTCCTGCTCCTGCATTCCGCGTAGCTGCTTGAGCGGAGCCGTCGGTGTATACGTGGAGCCAATTCTGTTCAGAATAGCGGCTATTTATTGTTTCTCTAGCAAGCGCTTTCAATTCCCACTCAGGTGTTTGGTGTTTACTCACAGTTTGTGTTAGATCTAGCCGTGTCTCTGCAACAAATTTTTGCTGGTCATTGCATTTATTAAATGTTAGATTCATGCCTAGATCTATGTATTTTCCTTAAAACAGTTCTCTAACTGTTACTGTCAGTGGTTATTGCGTCTTGAGGCACTAGACAGATGTTTCTTGAGCAGCTCAGTACTTCAAACCAAGTCTTTTCATTCTCTCTATAAGACTGATAGATGCCACTTCTCTTTTTGCTTGAAGTGGAGAGCTGCAATTGGTGTGGATTTTGCCTCCCCTGTGAACAGACTCAAATCCTTGTTTTGAACCACACCTAAGGCATGCAGTGAGTTTTATGATGCATTCAATAATACCTCACTTCCATATTCTATTATTGTTATTATATATGACCTGTATGCGGCAGCTAATAGTTCTTTGTGAGCGTCCCATTTGATTCCTTCCAGTCTTTTTAGCAAGCTTAATCTGCCTTCTTCTTGCTCAATTAATTTATCTAAATGGTTCTTCCAACTAGGTTTGCAGTCTCACTTTTGGAAATAAAAACTAAATAATAATAAAAAACTATATACAATAAATAAAAGATAACTAAATTAAAAAGAACACATTCAAACCTATAAACACTATTTACAATCAGGCGAGGGAGCTCCGACTGGTAATGAAGCCAGCGGAGATAGATAGAGATCGCTAATATTATATTATCTTCAAACAGAGTTTTAGTGATTTTTTAAAAAATATTATTTCTTTATGATTTATTATTAGGTCGATGGTTTATTATAGTTTATTATAATTTCGTATTTTATTTCCGTCAGTGATTTTCCTATTTAGTAAACTACTTATATCAGTCTCCCCGGAGAGCTGTAATAATGGAATGCAATGATCCTCCATATTTTGCGTTATATTATTTCAAGAGCCTGAAAGGGTCAATTACCCACTTTTTATTAAAATCCTCATCATAGGGTACTTATCGATATTGAGCATCGAGTTAGCACCCAACAGCTTATGTCTCCTTACGATTTATGAGAAATCTTATAAGATATGCGTTCCAATAAAGTTCACAATAAATTACGTTCGGTTTTTTATAAAATAAGAACGGTATAAACTTTATGCGCCTTTTTAAAGGAAAATATAAATTGGATCCAGAAAATTATCCATTCTAGTCTTTGCAATGTTTTATGCAATTAAAGTTAGACATTTTTAAGGATGAAAACTTTTTAATTCCCCAACAAAATTAAAGTTGTTTTGTTGAAATAATTTTCCAATGACATAATCCGCCGACGGTTTCTTATAATGTTCTCTAAAATAAAAATTCAGATAGGAAACAACAAAACAGAAAATCTCGTCAATGCTCGTGGATTTTGCTGTTTTGATGGGTTTAAAAATAATCATAAAATACTAATCTCGTATATTTATCAACCTTTCTAACTTGAGGAATATTATAAAATGCAACCTGTAGCGCAAAGAGAATAAATATGTAAAAATGTTAGATATGACTTTTTGCACTAACATATGTACAAGCAATGTGTACTTTTGTATCGAACAGAAGCTTTTCTTGATTTTATCGCCAAGAGTCACTGCGTTAATTCCTAAACATTTCTGGGTTCAAAAAAAAATAACGTTTCACCGAAACAGTTAATGATCACTTATCAATTTTAGCATCGCAAATATTCGGGGAACCAATGTTCTTGTTTCCGACACAAGAAATTTCTAGAAACCGTTTTACCGGCAGGAAAAATGTACTTCATAACGCGCCCTAAAACTACATGCATATGACTCAATATTCAGCGGGATTTTCTACTCAACTGCGTTTTATTGCTATATCAAAACTTAACAAATAAGGTTTGTTAAAAAATATATTTCCTGCACGACCTATCAAATAAAAATAACATATATTCATAGAAATAACCAAGAAAATATTAATATAATCTGAAACAAAGTTCGTCTGTTGGGGGCGCAGGCCGACTTCAGAGGCGCTCGCTACTTTACAGAAAAAAAAAAAAATACAAACGTATTAAAATAATTAATTTTAGCATACCAATAAAGTAGCTGTATTAGAGAATTGTTGAATGAAATAAAATTCACATATTACATAATATAAAGCAGATGAAGAAATAAACTAATTTTTTTTTAAGGGGGGAGATCACATCATTGCCCCTGGGCGCTAAATGTCTGAGGCCGGCACTCTTTGACACATATGGTATATAAAAATAATATTTTATATGACAATAGGAATGCAGTCCATGCTTACAGTATATTTTTCCTCCTAGTTGAAGACTTAAAATCTCTGGCAGCATTGCCACTAGACATAACTACAAAAAACAAACATATTTCATTGATTTTCCAAATTATTAAGTACATATTCGTTTCACATGTCATACGTCATCTGACTCATATTCCTAATCTGAGTTTTTACGTCACACCCGAACACATTCCTATTACTTCCTTCAACAAGAAACAAAAGCAATCTTTGATTAATTTTTTAATGGTCTGAAGTCTAGAGGAATTAGCGGGTAATAAACTGCCATAAACCTACTCCTGCTCCTGGGAAAAGGTTCTTTAAAGGAATATAAATACCTACTTACCCAAATAAATCATGAATAAATAAATTATAGTATATTTAGTAAAGTTTATGATAAAAATTATAATAATTTGACAAAGAATCAAGGTATACTTTGAGAACTAACTGAACGAATCTCGCCCTTCTTATACTAGTAGGAGTACTTTCTGTCGTTAAGGCCCGTTTCTGTAACAGTTACCGCGATAGCAGCTATGCCAGAAAATGTCGCAGTTACTTCCATCCTGTAAACTATAGGACAATATGACATTTGCCATCTTGGTAGTACTATTACGATATCAGGTTTTGCT
This sequence comes from Nezara viridula, assembly GCA_928085145.1. Taxonomy (NCBI): domain Eukaryota; kingdom Metazoa; phylum Arthropoda; class Insecta; order Hemiptera; family Pentatomidae; genus Nezara; species Nezara viridula. The sequence goes on along the minus strand of OV725081.1, from coordinate 85,324,161 downwards.
TGATGGCTGACAGCAATTTTCACCTTAGATACAGTAATTGTCAGTTCGATCCTTAGGTTAAAAATGGCTGGGTAGGAGTAGAAAAAAAAATACGTTATTGTCAGTAAGCTAACTTGTGTAAACGGCTACCAGTGAATTGTCGTATCTTATCTAACTTAACCTACAAACTTATCAACTGTAAAAATGATTGTATGGGAAAAGGTTGTTATCATATATTTTTGTGTTTCGAATATTCCGGAGTAAAAATTTAATTTGGTATATTGGTTTATACATATTGTATCTGTTTAATATTGAAAAAGCAGAAACGTTACATTGTAAATTTTATTTATCTTCTTTCAAATCAATGGATCCAAAGTGGTCCTGTTTTTATCAAGGATTGCTTAATTATCGATACATTTTAGCAACTTATATATCGACAGCCACATTGCAAAAGCCTGTAGGGACAAGTTCTATATAAAATGAGATTTAGAGATTTTTCGTCAATCCCGTCCTGGCGCATACGCTGATCCCACAAAATGAAATTTACGATGTTTCATTTCTTTTCAATGGCCTTTTATAAGAACCTGTAATTAAAAAAAAATGAAAATTGTGATTGAACCGAAAAAATAATGCCCATACAACAGAAGTTACGAAGTTTTTTTCGTCTCTTGAAAATTGTTGGTTTCTGTTCTTAAAGGCTTTTGCTATGTGGCTGACGATATAATGAAGAATAGTCCAAGAAAATGTATAGATTACAAGTACGGCTTCATTTCGATCAGCATTTATTGATATCTTGTATGATTTGAAACATATACAACTTTTTGGCAGAGAGCGTCCGATGAAATACCTTTTTTTTAAAAATCTATTTAATGAAATTTACAACTATAAAAACAATACAACTAGTAAAAATGCACAAATTAGAAATAATGGCACGAACAGACTTGAAGATATACTGCCAAGTGGTAACACTCCCTAGTTAATTCTAGGTGAGAAGATCACGAGGCCATCTTCTTTTCAGACGTCTAGGGGAATTATCAGGAATCGAGGAAGAAGCAAGACTGGAAACAAGTGGATGCACGGAGTTTATCATGAAAGGATAGGTATCTGGCTCGGGCTAAATCAGCGGAATTTGGAACATTAAGGTCTATGTGAATGGTTATGAAATACACTGACAGGCAAAAAATTCCACCCACTTGATTTTTCATGTTTTCATCTAAAAATATTTCTGCCACTTGTAAAAAAAGTTGTATTCGTATATAATACATGGTATTTGTAGATAATACTTAGTATTTATGGAATTTTATAATCTTTTTTACCTTTAATTATCTAATCAAGAAAGATTAGAGAAAAACAAATTTGAAAAACGAACCATTATTATTCTAAAAGAAATTAATTACATCATCGTTTAGTAGCGCGTGTTTCCTTCTCTTGCCTTCACTACTTCTTGAAGACGCTTCGGCATACTTTCCACCAGTCGGGCAATGTCCCTTTGCTGGAGGATAGCCCATTCCTCCCGAAGAGCCCTTTCAAGATCCTGCAGTGTATCAGGTAGTGTTGCACGCGCTCTTATTCGTCTTCCGAGGTTATCCCATAAATGCTCAATAGGGTTCAAATCTGGAGAACGTGCTGGTCTGGCTAAAACCTCAATATTGTTCTGTTAAAGGAACGTCTGCACTATGCGGGCGATAGGCAACTCATGAGGTTCCAAAATCTCATCTACATAGCGAATGGCCGTCAAAGACCCTCCACGAACAACAACCAATTCTGTGCGGCGCTCCATTGAAATCCCAGCCCACACCATTAAGGAACCACGTTGGAAAGGTTGGCTCTGGGAAAAATTACAGGCTGCATATCTTTCGTTTCTTCTTCTCCACACCCTTTCACGCCCGTCTGGAGATCGAAGAGCGAATCTTGACTCATCTGTAAAAAGTACAGCACTCCATTCGTCCATAGTCCAATGACTGTGTTCTCGAGCAAAAGCCAGCCGTGTGACTGTGTGAGTTCTGGTCAACCCTGGTCCTCTTACTGGACGAAAAGCCATTAATCCATACTCATTTAATCCTCTCCGAGCGGTACGTTCAGAAATTTGCACACCTCGAACTTCTTCGAGCTGATGAATCGCTTGAACAATGGTAAGGTGCCGGTTTCGTAAACTTCTCAAAGTCAAAAACCGGTCATCCCGTGGTTCTGTTACGCTAGGCCATCCAGAACCGGGCCTTCTATTGTAAGAACCAGTTTCCCGAAAACGCCTGACGGCGTCTCGTAAAGTTTCATATGGAACTCCGATAGCATTAGCTGCATATCTAATGGAATGTCCATCATCAATAAGTGCCACACCACGCGCAACATCCTCAGCACTAAGAGGCATTTTTAAACTTAATATTGAAAAAATTAAAATCCGGAGACTAAGAAATGTGCTGCAAGTAATGGCACTGAACTAATGATACTGAATAAACATTTTAATTCCATAGAAAATAAACATTGGAATCTAGAATCATTTTATTGAATTAAGGATTAAGGGTTATTTTCCTCTATATTAACATTCCTAATTGAAAACAAACAAAAAGATTACCTATTTATTCATTAAAAACAATAGACCAATCCAAGGCAGAAATATTTTTAGATGAAAACATGAAAAAATCAAATGGGTTGAATTTTTTGCCTGTCAGTGTACCTTAAACATGCCTTCATATTTTTAAAGTATAAAATACTTTTCTTGAAAAAATACATGACATACCACATTCAATAAAAGCTTCTATAAATCTAGAGAGGAAAAAAAAATACTGAATAAGCATTTCAATTGAAGCTATGAATGCTTGCATTTCTACGAAACCGCAAGAGATAGCTTTGATTTTCTTTTTGTCCTGGCAAGTCAATGCTCCGGCCGAGGACAGGAATAGTGAATGCGGTTTCATGGATCTCCATTTCTTCACAACTAGCTAGCTCTGCGGTTAACGATCTATCACCTTTCATATCCAATCGTCGGAGTTTCAGTATTGAATTTTTAATTATCCGTGAAAGCAAGAATAGTCAAGTCAATGAATGATTATAGAAGGAAATGGCGGAGCCACAATTTTTTACTTTTGGACATTGTTTGGAATATTGATGAGGGTAACATACTAAAAATCTCCACTCCTAGGGGGTGAGCCAAATGTGGAGGGGCGCTTATAAACTCACTTTTTTGGGGGTTTTCGCTTATTTCAGGAAAACTAACCATCGCATCGACAAAGATGTTCTATAGAAAATTAAAGCTGATAAAATGTTCAATATTATTGATTATATACCTCTTTTCGATATATCGCTTAGTTTCCGAAATATCCGTCCTCAACTATCGCTAATGTGGAAAAAAAAATTTACCTCATGTTTTTTACTGTATTTGACTAAATAATTCTTGATTGCTTCTTTTTATATTTAACTCCTAAAGAAGAAAGTTTTTAATAATTAAATTTCTTTCAAGAATACATATATATTATATTACTGGTTTATCTCCAACGGTTCAAAAGTTAGATCAATTATAACTTTATATATTTCGATTACGAGAAATTGCAGAAAAAAATAATGTTTATAATATTCATTATTATTATATTGCTCTATCTCTCAATACATCTAAATCTCTCTCTATATATACATATAGATACATACAATAACGTTTATTATAAAACTTATTTTTTTCTTCAAATTTTCGGAATCGTCTAAAGTAATAACTGATTTTATAACTTTTGAATCCTGTAAGATAAACTAGTAAAATGATATATATTCTTGAAGAAAATTTAGTTATTAAAAACTTTCTTCCCTACGATTCAATCGTTAAACAAAGCAATCATGATTTAGCTAGTAATAAACACAGATAAAAAATTTGTTTTTTCCACATTAGCGATAGCTGAGAACTGATATCTCGGCAATTAAGTGAGATAGATATATGATCAATCATATTACAAATTTTATCAGTATTAATTTTGTATAGAACGTAGTTTTCCAGTTTTACTTTTAACATAACCGAAAACTCAATAAACAGCAACAAACACAAGGCATAACTAATATAACAAGCTGGCATAACAAGCTGTATTTATGGAAGAACTAGGTATATGAAATGGTGTTTAAATGATTCTTTAATTACTATTAATTGTAATTAGATGAACAAAAATACTTTTAAAGATAACTCTTTTCATAAAACATGGTTATATTTTATCATTTTGGGGTGGAGGAGGGAGAGGACATGAAGAGTAGCAGACGTTATCTCTTGCAGAACAATGACACAATAAGTATCGGTGCCCATAACTTCTCAGTATGCAGGGAGCTTAAGTACCTTGGTTCCTTGATGACAGATGTTAACAGTATTAAGGCTGAAATTGGTACCAGGATAGCTGCGGGAAACAGATGCTATTTTGCCCCTCAGCGGGTACTTAAATCCCGTGGTATGGCAACGAAGGAACGGGAAGTAGTGTACAAGACCATGATTTGCTCTGTTGTAACTTACGGCAGTGAAACGTGGACAATGACGGCTGATGCAGAAAGAATGCTGGTAGTCTGGGAGAGGAAGATCCTGCGCAAGATATGTATTTGTGTGAAAGAGGAGTCTGGAGAGCCAGATATAACCCGGAGCTTGCTGCACTATACAGAGAGGCAGACCAAGAGCATGCCGGAGGGAAGGGTTCCAAGGAAAGTGCTGCATGGACAACCGAGAGGAGGAAGAAGGAGAGGCAGGCCACCACTCGAGTGGATAGATGACGCAAATGCGGATTTGAGACGACTTGGGGTCAGGCGGTGAAGAGCTGCCGTAGTAGATCGAGAGAGGTGGCGAAGAATTGTGAAGGAGGCCCAGGTCCCTCGTGGACTGTAGAAGAAGAAGGGGGGAGGCTTCAGCCAGAAAGCCCTCTCTTTTCCCGTTGATCCCTGTGCATATAATCAATTCTTTATTGAGAAATATTCCAATCTGTCACATCCTAGGACACTATTAATAGAATGTTTTTATTAATTTTATCTTTTTTATATTTAAAAAAAAATACATATATCGAAGGGATGACATCGATAGCCGATAATACTGAAGAAGATAATATACAATGGTAAAATATCGAATATCTGAAAGAAAATACCGATATTTCTGAATGGCTCTTGATGGCCATCTCTACTGTTGAGTCGAACAGTTAACTTAAGAGGTATTTAGCTTGCAATAATTTCAACGATGCACCTCAAAAATTAGTTGCGACACATAATGACTGTATCTGGTAGAGGGCGGGGAACGAGGTGGGAGGTGAAGAAGAATGCGACTGGAAGGTGGTAGGGGCCCAGACCGGATCCAGACTTGCCAAAAGGAATGACTCACGCCCGTGAATCATTGCCAGAATTTTTGGCCGAAGCAAAAACCTCTTCTCATGGCATTTACCGCTTATTCAACCTTTTTGAAAGATTTTATCTCATTCTTTCACTGGTGCCAGATATAGTTGTCCTCTCCCCAATCCTCTTTGTCTTCTCTTGTCGGCTGTCTTTCGGCGATTTTATCTATTCTCCGCTCCCTCGGAGGACCGCGTTAATCAGAAGCTCCTGGGAAAGCAAGAAAGAAGGACTGCCAAATTAATTCCATTCTACCACTTTCCTTGTTGGCTGTTTCATTTATTTTTATTTAAATTTTTTTTGAAGCCATATTTTATTTTTGCAATTCTTGCTTCCTATTACTCTGTTTTTATGAGGTAATTTCAGACAGAGTGCTATGAAACATTTTGTTGAAGAATAAAACATAAACAAGAAGTAAGCCCGAGAGTTTTATATCGGAATCTACATAAACCGGTCCTCGGACACATATTATTTTTCTGAATTGCAAATGATGCATAACTTATGAGGCGCGTTGCATAGGAATTGCCACAAATGGAGGGTATAGCTTCTCCCAAACTTCCACTAAACATAATATATCTTCAGCAATCCCTGGAGGACAAGATGATTTCCGTTTATAAAAATACTTCACTTAATTAAATTAAACAAAAATGAATATTTTGAAAGATAATAAATACATAAAATAATAGATTGCAGTCATATGTAAATTATTTAAATAAAACTTTTTTATTTTGCCTATGCCCTAGACATTGGTCATTCGATCATCCGATATCTTGCTGCCCAGTATAAGTTTGATTTTTTTTATATATTCATTTTAAATAAAATTTGTCGAAACATACAGGGTGAATTAAGAGGAAAACCTGTTGTTTTTTTTTTTTTTCGATGATCGATGATAAATAATATTTGTTGTCCTTTTTTTCCTCGAAAATATTAGACATTTGTAATTTATGGGTCATCGGTGTGGAATATGTGTATTTAAATCAATAAAATAACATACATTTTTTTTCATAATTGAATATAGAACCCGCATTCGAGTAAGTCTAATGGTTCTTTTGAATTGAATTAAATGAAATTAGGGAATGTTTTCCGAGAAGCACAATACGATACAGATGAGGTAAATTTTAATAGAAATTTCGGCGTATATAAATATTTGTATAACTTCCTATAAATATAAGAATAACTACCCGTACTACAAGGCTTTTGTGTAACTATGGAAGAAATTGGTGGGGTATGACCATTTCAAGCTCCAATAATGAAGAAGACCGAGGAACCTGAGTATAATTGATATAAAGTATCGCGGTACTTCTACCAAACATTATTGCAGTCTGTATTGCCCGAGAGACAAGGAAAAAAGGAAATAAATAAATAAATGTTCAAAAATAAATCACGAACAAAAAATTTAACAATTCAAAAGGATTTTAAAATGTTACTCAATTTCCTCAAGTACGCATTAATAAAATAAATTAATTTTTCATTTGTTTAAAAAAAAATCAAAAATATGACTTCGTAGTCAGATATCTGGTCCTCACGCATTTTTTTTATTTATTCAAATTGAGTTTTGATACCATAAGAACTCTACAAATATATGAATTTGGTTTTTCTTACTTATTTATTTTATTTTATTTTTTATTTCAGTATTATTATATTTAAGTGGCCTGGTACGTTACAAAACGCCTGGTTTGGATAAATGTGGATTCGATTCCCAAAAGGGTTAAATAATATTGATTTGGTAGCGATTTCACGAAAAATAAAATCTTTATTTTCCTTGTCACTCTTGGTTAAAATCTGTAATCAGCCGATTTTTTTGAAGGTGCTGTGAAAAGAAATTGTGCATGCAGGTTTTTATCAATATGATTATGGTTTAAAGTATTTTTAGTACTTGATTCATAAGTATAAGTATTAATGATATCCATATGAACATTATTCTTTATTAATTTTTTACCAGTGTTTTAGAGCTTTCCAGATTCGTTACAACGAAGCTTTTCAAATATTGTTAATTATAACCCAATAGAAATGGTGTGGAAGCTTTAATGATCCATAGGCGGAACTACGGAGAGGATTTCGGGCTGAACCCTCTCCCTCTTTTTTCCTCTTAAAACAAAAATGGATATAAATATATTTTATGAAAAATATTATTTTTTGTGTAGTTACATTTAATAGGACTTCAAGAATCACTTTAACGCCATTTCATACAGGTAGTTGTTTCTTTTTCTTCCAAAGTAATTATAATTGTAAAAAAAAAATCTTTCGGGCTGAAGCTCCCACCCAAAATTTTGATTTGTGATCTATGTTTTGATGTTGGCAGAGCTTTATTTATTAATTTTTTAAAAATAAAATTGATGTCAGCGATAAGAATAGCTTTCTAGTAAATGATAGACTTCCTACATGGTGAGGTCTGAGTGTGTCAGAGGAAACTTTGTTCAACTGTTCCTCGAATCAAGCGATTCGTAAAACTAGAGATATCACACGCTTATTCGTTTTCATAAATATTAATATAACATTAAATTCAAAACTTTTTTTGGGTTGGCAAATAAGTCCTTTCGGTTTTTATGTTTATTTTTATGTCACTATGATACACTTCTTATCTGCTGAATTAATCCCTAAGGTGGATTTTTTATCCTGTTTGTTATATGTCTAATGCTACATATTTTAACTCTTGTTGAAACTAGCTTAGTTTTGTGTTTGCTATTGCATTGTGAATATGGATGAAAATATCATTCATTATCGGCATATTTCGGCACATAAGCGTGCTGCAGAAGCTCATAGAATTTCCTATTATAAAATTAAAACATTAAATATTACTGTTCAAATCCTGAAAATTTTTCTGTTTTCTTAGCAACCCGTCTGCATTGGCTTTAGCTGCAAAATAGTATGAACCAAATAATTTTTTTCGTTTTTTTCTTCTCCATGAAAACTATTTATGTTTGCATCGCTGATCTTAGCCTAGTTTTTCATGCCCAACTCCAAAGGTTAAAAGCAGGGTCTATGATGGTTTATAAAAAATTAATCCTTTCCGGGTTCGTTGACTGGGTCCATGAACGATAGTCTAAGTGAATGACGAGGTCTAAGTGAGTCACCCTCCTTGATGTAGAGGTACCACGAAGAGGAAGCATTTGACTGTGAGGCTCGCTTTTGTTAGGGAAATACATAAGTATCTTCATCAAAAAATAATTGCTATTAATAATGAAATAGTTTTCATAAAATACCATATCGAAGGAAATAAACCAAGTAGGAGATTGAGAAAGAAATTGTTTAAAAGTATATTCTTTCCTCAAGAGCTGTTGAGAGAGTTCTGGAGAGTCATCCAAGTACCGATTTCGATCCTGGTGCAGACTCCTGTTAAAGAACCGAGATGTAATTACAGGCCAACGGGTACCTGCTACAGCTGACGATGAGCCATAGTTTTTCCGGACGAGAAAGAAGGCTAATGGGTGAGGTGAATAGCGCCAGCTGTGACTCAGCAGACAAAAAGTGAACGTGCGTTGAGGAATCTGTCTCGAGCTAACTACAGATCGGGTCGCTCCCCTGTCATCTCCTTCCATCGGGAATTAACTACACCACACCCCGTCCTCCGAGGGCTATCTCAGTTCATTCGGTTGGGGATACAGTACAAAAGATAAGATTATTAATACGTTTCTAATTGAAGGAGACGCCACGTATTACGATGGTAATTGTTGAGCTGTTTCAAAACGGTCGAATCAAACATTTAAAAAGATTAGAATGGAAGTAATCAGTTTGGATACATCAGGTAAGTAAATTGGGGAGTGTCATCGAAATGTCGGTTCAGTGATACAGAAGGAGGGTATAGTAACAATACTTTAATGCCAGGTTTACACATTATAAAAGCTTAGAAATGATAACATCAAAGCCAAAATTCAAGAAACAAGGAGCTTACAGATTTTTTTGTATTTTCAGAAAAACAAACCATACGTACATTAGGAATTGCTTTGACCCTAACCTATTGTATTTTTTTTTTTAAATCAAACGCAAGAAAACCAAAAGGTTAGTGACACTAGCGTTAACCAAAACTTTCTTTTGATTTCTCTTGAAATATCGACAACTGATAGAGGGATACAACAAACACTACACTGGTGGAAAAACCTCATTTACACGATTCTGTTTTCAAAAGCTAGAGAAATGTGTTAACACACATTACGCTCCAAGTATGGGATCGGTCGAGATTTTGAAAATTCAAAATTATAGATAAACACATTCATTAAGTTTTAAAGAATAGCTCAGACATGAATCCGTATATAACTACTGGGTATGTATCAACCATTGGCGAACCTAGACCAATTGGAACCAGAGATGGATTTTGATCTCCCTGAACAAACCAAATACATTTTGCTTTAGAATAATACACTGTCTGTATTTGATCGGTATTTTTTACCGATAATATCAAAACATGCAGCTAATGTCCTCATCAACGCTGTCGTATCCTTTTTCGCTTCCGTCGATGCTTGTGCTGTGGAAAAGTTTGGTTATTTATTTAATAATATTTGAGAGACTTATAGCTTTGTTTTTAAATTTTTGTAATATAACTAATGATACTTTTTTGTTTGTCTGCTAATTATAACAGGTTGAATTTTAGTAGTTAGTGAGTTTTAATAATTGTTCGTTTTCATTTTTTATCGCTTAGACTGACAACATTGCTCTCTTGTTCTTTACTGGCGAGATCCTTGGCAGACAGACCGTATGCAAATGGGCGCCGTAAAGGAGACAGAGAGACAGGGGGCATTGTGCGCGGGACAAAATGGCGGAGGCGGCCATTTGTCTTTTGTTGAACCATTATTAATAAGAGAGAGAAATAAAAGGTAGATAGTGAATGCCATTAGCTCTTGTTATTTTATTGCATATCTCCCGATGTCTCAGCCCTCGTCACGACTCCTAACAATGGAACTGCTTCGGTGATAGCTCTCCCCTGTCCATTGTGTCAGGGTGTTCCCTATGGCTTTTGTTCTCTCTTCTAGCGCCCTCTTCTTTCTTGTAGATGCTTATAAAAATGTCCATGCTAATAGCAAAAAAGTCACTTTAGATCAAACTTAACAAAAAAGGTCCCATAAATTCCGTCCATTCGTTATCGTCGAGCTCTACACCAATTAATCTACATTCCGTTCTCCTTAACTTACTAACCGTCTTCAACGAAACTCTCGAAAACAGTTCCAACAACTTTGAGGCACTGTTTCAGACGTAGGCCGCTAGGAGGTTAGAACATGATTTAAAGAACAGAACTTCAAGGTTTTAATAAGCAACATGTGTATGCTCCACAATGTTGCCTTCATGTCGTCGGACGGCAAGCAAGGAAAACATAAATAAATCAAATACATCATCCTGAAAACATGAGACCAAATCCCATATGACACAGCATATACTATTGATCTAATATGCTTCGTAAAATGCTTAAGATTTCAAATTGGTTAATTAGATCATTAAAGGTTTAAAAAAAAAATCCATAAGACCAAGAAGACGCTGAGAGTGACAAGGTAGGAGACAGGTGACAAGACGTGTAACTTAGTAGCGATGAATTCCTGGATCAAGATGAAGAAAGTATTTTTCATGGTGAAGTATCATGGAATTATTATTAGCACCAATGTTATTATTAAATAATAATACTAAAATATAGAAAAAAAATCACACACTATTTTTATTTATAACGAATTTTCTAAGGTGATTTTAAACTTTTTTTTTTATAAATAACTTTTTTTTCTCATGAACCGCTGATATTACACAGTATTATTATTGAGATATAGTTACATTTTTTTCCGATTTTTCACTTACATTTTTTCCTTAAGCAGTAATATTGTGATATCTTTATTGTGAAATCTCATATGACATAATTTTTATTTTTGAAACAACACGAAAGTATCTTATGTATGAGATACTTTTATGAATGTAAATTCAAGTTGGTATTATTATTTTAAAAGAAATTTCAAGGATTTGTGCCAAAATATTTTTATTTCTGAAAAAAATATATCCAAAACTTGTGAAGAAATAAATGAAAAATTTTAATTTAATTTCTTTAAAAAAACAGACATATGCAGCTCGGAAGACTGGCAGACAACAAATTATGGGATCATGGGATCAGGAGATTCTGCAGTTGCACGCCCAACACGATGAAGTCTTTCGAAGTATTGTGGGAAAAACCTGACTGGATGTTGAATATGGACGGTTGATCACTTCACATCCTTGCGTAATTAATCTATCCCTTGAACCGGGTTCTGCACTGGCTGAACACTTTATTCTTGACACATCACAGTGCAGAATAAAAGCGCGGCCATTGAAAAAAAAATAAAAGCAATAAATTAAAAACTTTAACCAAGCTTTCATTTTAAGTGAGTGTCTTGAACCCTTTATCATTAGGATGCTATCAAAGAGGCAGGAAGACGTCACGGTAAAAAGAAGCTGCCATTTCTGGCGCCCAAACAAATGCTAATCACCTGAGGTGGGCCAATTAAAAAGGTATTAAGAGCTATCAATGCCCGGGGGCGACCTTCCCACTAGCTGGGGCCTGGCTCCCTACCTTCACTCCTTCACTAAATCAAACACATTCAACGGGTTAGTAGCTATTTATGGTTCATTTCTTGTTTGTTATTCGCTTTACAAACGTCATATCGAGCTAATAGAAAACATTATAGGAAGATCTGTGAGCGGTTCTTTGGAAAATATCATGCATATCTTCTATTCTTGGATTCAGCAAGCTAGTTCGAAAGGAATGTTGGTTTTCTAGCCAGACATCTTACCCAATAGGTTATTCTTTTTTTTTTTTTTTTTTTTTTTTTTTAGGAATTTATATATAGAATTACGTACTCATAAACCAACAACTTCCTGTCCTACAGTTTCCTTTAACAATACTCCACTTATCCCTGTTGAACAAATCCGATACCTAGGACTCCACCTGGACAAACGCCTAACTTGGAATTAGTGTTCCAACGTGGGATACCTCTTCAGGTCAGAGCAGAGCTCCACACATCTCTATCCTCCCAGTCACCCCCCTGTAGACCTCGGCCGGCCATCTCTTCTCGGACTTCTTCCATCCACGTGGTTCTCGGTCGTCCTCGCCTACGCTTTCCGGGTGGCTGCCAGTCCAGGACTCTGTTTGGCCAATGCTCTTCCGACATTTCTCCTGCAGTGTCCATACCACCTCAATCGTCGTTTCCCGATCCTCTCAGAGACGGTCTCCTCTACACCTATTCTCTGTCTCACCACTTTATTTCGGACTCTGTCCAGCCTAGTTAACTGTAGACTATTTACTTTATTTTTTTTTTGCCAGTCTTGGTCTTGCAACAGTTAAGTGGTCTTTAAACCACAAATTACCAATCTTCAAGACGTCCTCCGGGTTTTAGTAGATTTGGTAACTATTCGTGGGTATAACATATTTTCTTATATTGGAGTGCAGAACCGCAAATCTTGGCTAACTAGAATATAAGAGATCGATGATTATAGATGAATGTTTATATGAATAATACGATGTTTGATTTAATATATTTTTTCTGTCACCACCACATATGCCGATGACACATGTATCCTATCAGTAAATAATGACCCAGCAATTGCATCAAAAATGCTTCAATCACACATCATAATCTAGAAGAATGGTGTCAAAACTGGAGAATTAAATAAACTCCAATAAATCCCACCAGATTACCTTTACCCTTCGTCGTAAACCAACAACTTCCTGTCCAACAGTTTCCTTTAACAATATTCCACTTATCCCTGTCGAGGAAATCCGATACCTAGGACTCCACCTGGACAAACGACTAACTAGGAATCCTCATACCAGACTGAAACTACAAGAAACCGCTCGACGTTTCCGATTACTTCATCACTTACTAGACAAACGTTCTAATCTTCCAATTAATTACAAAAGACTCCTATACTTGATTATAATAAGGCCTATTTGGACTTACGAAGTTGAACTATGGGGCTCCACTAAACCATCGAATTCCTCTCGTATCCAATCCTTACAATCCAAAATCCTTCGTAAAATCCTCAATGCTCCTTACTTTGTTACAAATAAAACCATCCATAATGACCTTGATGTTCCTTTTGTTTCAGATTTGGCCCAATCCAGATACCTATCCTTCCATAATAAACTTCAGAATCATCCCAATCCTCTCGTTTCTAACCTTGCTTCCTCTTCAATTCCTGATAACCCTCCGAGGCGTCTGAAAAGAAGATGGCCCTGTGATCTCCTAATGTAAACATATCATTAGAGTGCTACCATTGGGTAGTTACTCAGCAAGTGTTTTTCATGTCATTATATACATTATGTTCTAATTTACTAGATGTAATTATTTAATACAGTTGTAAATGTCTTTAAGAAATAAAAAGAAAAAAAAAAAAAGAATTACATGCAATGATGGCAAGTAGTGTTCCACAAAGACGAGCCTTGGTCTTGCGCAAGAGTCTCACAACGGTCTTGCAGTTACCTATTAACTTATTACTATAGAGATATTACTGTATTATTTAAGATAGAGGAAACCTAGCTAAAGCCAAATGAAAAATTGTTAAGAGTTAAATGCAGATGTATATTATTTATACCTATTCTTTACATATATAACTAAAAATGTCAAGTATTAGTAACTATTTTGCCTCAATTTGTATTTAAAAAATCGATTTTTTTTTAACGTGTCTTGGTCTTGGTCTTTCAAAGTGCAATACCAACACCGAATTTGGGCAACACTAGTATTGATATAACACATGTTATCTTTCACGAGATGTGAAATATGCGATCTTTTCTTCCTAGCTGCTTAACATTTCAAGACGAGATAAGAACAGACTGGTAATTATTCATCGGTATTTGTGGTACTTAAATATTCGTTTTTAGAATCTTTTTGGAAAGTTTTTCGGGCAACATTGATCACAAATTTATATCATTTATTTACTAAGAGGGTGTCCTTTCAGGATTCTTAGTAATTTCATGTTCTCCTCATTTTATTTCCTTTCAAGGAATTTTTTTAATCTTAGTTTTGTGTTTTATTTCTTTTTCCCCATTTAATAAAAACTATCTATCTATTTTTGGCGCTATGGCACTAGCGGATCCAGGATTTACTTTCGGGGGAGGGGGCTTCAGCCCGAAAGATTTTTTTTTCGTATACATATAACGATAATTAATTTGAAAAAAAAAAGAAATAAATTAACTACCTATATGAAATGGTGTTTAAGTGGTTCTTGAGTCATATTAAATGTAATTACCCGAACAAGAATACTTTAAGAGATAGTTTATCATATTTTTTTCTGTAAAAAATGGTTATATTTTACTATTTTGGGGGGGGGGAGGAGCTTCAACCCGAAACCCCCTCCCCTCCCCGTAGATCCGCCTGTGCGCTACGGTCCTGTGAGAACATGGGCCTCTCTTATGAATTTAATAAAAACAGAAAATACAAATAGAAAGGTAAGATAGTATTGAACTGACATATTGCACAACAGTCGTATGTTGTATAAATAATTAATAATTAAAAAATATATAGAAACAACTAATTATTATAAAAGGCTAGATAGATATAGAATATATTTATTGCTTTGGATATACAACGTAGCCATGGGGCCATACTGTCTGGCGCTTGTGATTTTAGATAATTAATGTTATGAATCATGCACATATTTAATACTATATACAATTAGATAATGATGATATGAATAGTCTCCTAGCCTTCTGAAATCAATAGTGTTATCCAAATGGCACACTCAGTCTTGATCTTGGTCTGGGTCTTACACAAGAGTCTTGCCTATATTACTAACATATTAGCCTATTGCAATGGAGATATTACTGTAATTTTCCAGAAAGGGGAAACCTAACTAAGCCCAAATGAAAAATTACAAAAATTAAATGCAAAAGTATATTGGTTATACCAATTCTTTACATACAGTAACTGAAATTGTGAAGTATTAGAAACTATTTTCCCTTAATTTTTTTTCACTAAAACTATTTACTTTATTTTTTTTTACCAGTCTTGGTCTTGCAACAGTCAAGTGGTCTTCAAACCACCAATCACCAATCTTCAAGACGTCCTCCGGGTTTTAGTAGATCTTGGTAACTATTCGTGGGTATAAAATATTTTCTTATATTGGAGTGCAGAACCGGAAATCTTGAATAACTAGATTATAAGAGATTCTAATTTTCAACATCTTTTTACTTTCACTTACCTATATATGTAATATATAGTAAGTGTAAGTATTGCGATCGCGAAAATTTTTTTCTGAGTTTTCAACAGAAATACACGTTTTGAGGTACTCAGAGTCCAAATAACCAAGTCCCGCAAAATGGTTTCTGTGTGTGGGTGTGTTAACAGTCTAGCTCAAAAAAGAAAAGTCGTACGGAAATGAAATTGCATATTTAAGGTTTTCATATGCTACGGATGTTACAACAACATTTCCTACAAAATCGGCTAACCGGAAGTGGCACTTTATGTAATGCACTAAACACATTTTTACGATTATCTCGAAAACTGCTCTAACGATTTTGATTAAATTAATCATATCAGAGCAAAATTAAGCAGTTTTAAATAAAATGTGGTTATTATTCTGATGGATGTTCTCTAACAGGGCTTAAATGGCTTATTTTCAATATTAGCTTCCTCTAAAGTACCTTTAATTTTTTTTATTTGAAACAATTGACCATTTCACATTAATTTAATATATGAAAATGGTTAAATATAAAGTATGAATGAATTTGATAAATAAATAAAAAAGAAATAAGAGATCGTATCGGAGAATAGTTGTAATTGAGAAACCAAAGGAATACGAGCGCATCCAAGCTCGCCCGACAAATTAGAACACGCTGCCGTACGTATTATAAGATTAATATAATACGGACTCCGCTAATATTATATAAACATACATATTTGGTTTTCATAAATACTATTGTTGGTATTAATTAATATTTAATTGTATACATTACAGCGATATAAATATTAAAATTTGTATATATGAGGGTACTTATACAAATAAAAATACCCAGAATGAAATATAAATAAATATAGAGTCTATAATTTTTACTTTTTGCCCTCCAATGAGGCAGAATGTATTAATTTTCAAATAAAAAACTTTTTTTACTTTCACTTAGCTTCGTGATAATACTTATTTCTGCTAAGAGGGTGGTAAGTGAAAGTTGTGTGATGCGCGCGATATATTTAAAACTCATCATACATCTTTTTCTTTCAGTACAATGAGAAATTTGTTGGTATTTTTGATCAATAAATTGAATTAGTGAAGTATATCTTGCAGATCCGCTCCAATATTTAATGTGACTCCAAGGCTATCGACCTTTGGAGTGTTAAGACAAAATAATTGGTTCATTCTTTGATAGATATCTAGTTAACGGAGGTTCTCACGCTTCAAAAGAATTTTATCCTATTTTCAGATAATGCTTGGAGAAAAAAAATAGCAATTTGCGGGCAAAATAGAGTCTAAAAGGATTGAGATAATAAGAACAGACAGCTAGGAAAACTTTGTGACAATAGAGGGATTCCTCGTACTCGTCCACACGGTCCGAAGATTGGACACGCCCATAAAAGAGTGCTTTCATTGGTGTCTTCGGAGGTGGCAGCTCTGCCGACAAAGGGCACGCGGTGGTTGAAACCTGTCTGCAGTCAGGACCTTCCAGCTCAACTTGTGGTCCTCAACAAGTGGCCATATATTACCCACCTGTACCAAACTAATTTAGCTCGGAGTCTAAGTTGTCTTTCTTCTTGGTTCATATCAGTCCGAATATTAACACAAATAAAATCTATCTCAAAACATATTATCTACTCAGATTATCCTATCAGGCAGGGAACGTTACGCCTGAAAAAATATCATAAGATAACCGTGAAGGATATGATACTTATTATCAGTTTGAAGATAAAGGATCATAAAGTGACTAAGCTGATAAAAAAATATCAGCGCCACCAGAAAGCTCAGGTACCATAAGTATTGCATTTTATGATTGGCGAGTACTTTCATGGCGGGGTATTAGTTTTAATGATTTAAAAAACTGAGCTAACATATAATTTGATGAGTTTCAAAAAAAAAGAGTTTGTATATCTTTCAAATAATGTATATCCTTGTTTCATTTTGGAGTCTGGAAACCAGCCTGATATGGCACCAGCCTGTGGCAATATGTCTCCCTCTAATTCGAAATAAGACAAAATTTAACTATCTTATAACTGCCATTTTTCCAGTTATGACTGGATATTCAGCATTTCCAAGCCAAATTGTAACCTTTATCATTTCAAATGTAACTTTTTCCATTCAAAATATAACTCTTTTCAAATCAAATGTAACCTTTTTCATTTCAAATGTAACTTTTTCCAATTCAAATATTTTTATTTTATTTTATTTTACTTCTTTTTTTTTTTAATGGAATAGTAAAACAATGTTCCGGACAAAATTATTGCCAGTAAATTTCAAATTCGTATTCAGCGACCCAAAAAGCATGAAGGGTGAGAAAATCAAAACTATAGCAAATCTTGTTTCTGAGCCCCCATTTTTTGCCTAGTCTACAGGTCCTTTCCTGTTATTCGGACTACAATACTGAACTTGGCTGGATCTACAGCCGCCTTCCAAACATAAATAAATTCCTTACCCAAAAACCAAAGTTTTTCCGGGCAAAATTTTTGCCAGCAAACTTCAAATTCATGTACAGCGACCCCCCCCCCCAAAAAAAAGCCTGAGAAAATCAAAACTATAACAATACTTGTTTCTGAAAATCCTACTACTATATAGCCTACTGGAAGACCTACGGAGGCGGAAGTTGACCTTTAATGTACGCAACCGAAGATTTGAAATAAGACAATCATTGGAAATTTGTATACTGGTTTACTTGCACCACTAAGTTATTACGCAGTTATACGTGACAACCCACTACTGCAAAAGCCAAAGAGACAGGAGAGGGTGGCACATGAATTAATGAAGTGCGCAGAGCAACTGAAAAAAGAATGTTGTTAAAACAAACAGAAAAAATCAGACCATTCAAGAGGGACTTTGCTTCTACCAACAGGAACATGAATGGTGTATAATATCGTGCGAACAAGCAGTAATTTAATCCTCATAATCGTAGGTAATTGCGTATGACAGAAAGCTCGAGGTGTAGCATGTCCGTCAACAAAGTGCTTATTCTTCAGTACTTGAGATAAGAATTATGTTTTTTTGATGAGTTTCCCTAAAGAATAGCAAACGTATTTTTAAAAAATCGAAAAGTTGCGATTAATAAAAGAAAAAGTGTTAACACCTGAATAATTATTTCTAAAGAGTTTTCAATGAGTATTTTTTTACAGAATAAATATTATTAAACATCTTGAATAAATATATACCAGTATATTCGTAAACAAAACGCAAGAGTAATTTAAAAAAAAAAAACGCTGCAAATGATTTCACAATGGTTTATTATCTCCAAACAATTATACATCTAAAGTAACATTACCTTCCGAGTTACAAAGAAAAAAAAAAACAAAAGGTGATTCCAATTATTGGACTAAACTGTTTTTCTTTAATAATTAGTAATATGCTAAAAAAAATAGCATTATTTCAGTAACACATTTAAAATTTAAAAACCAAACCAAGGATATAACATTTGGAGTAGAACACATAAAAACAAACCAGAGACTATATCTTTGCTCCTAATTGTCCGATTTTAACGTTTTTTTTTGTTTTGTTTTAGGAAATTTCATAAACATTTAAGAAACCATATACAATAACAACAAAAAGCATTTCGAGTTATTCGGAATTTAATTTTAACACCCCTCATAACTTTTTTTCCAGCTTCTTTTCGTTGAATTATGTTATATAGATAAATATAAAGGGCGTCGATAAAATGACTTTATCGAAGTTTCATTGAAATCTGTACATTGGTTAGGAGCTACAGTCTATAGAAACGCAGGTTTTTCGGCCGCCATTTCGAAAGTTAAAGGCGGAGAGTAATGTCGATGAAGGAGGATCATCCTCGGGTGACCTCTGATTTTATATCAAAATTTGAAAAAAATCGGTCCAGTAGTTTCGGAGAAAATGCGCGGACGGCGGACGGCATATGTCATAGTTCAATTCAATAATCTATTTCTTAAGTTCCATTTTTGAAAGTAATTTCATTATATCGACAGCCAAACTCCAAAAGCCTGAAGAAAATTTCTTTGGAAAATGAGGTTTTCAGCTTATCTGGTCTTTCCTGTCTTGGTGCATATTCTGATCCCTCTAAATGAAATCTACGATGTTTCATTTCTTCTTCATGGTCTTTTGAAAAAACCCAGCAAATTATGATGTAAAAAAACTGTAAGTTACAGTGAAGGTAATAGATATTGTGTCATTAACGACAAAAACTCCATGAAAGGTGGTCATGTAAATATAGAATGTATTTACATATGTAGAAGACTTGCGGATAGACAGCAATGTCAATCAGCTTTATTAATAGGCTAAAGTTAATTTTTCTCATACTCTTTGTATTCTTTTTTTAAATGTCTAATAAGTAGCGGACACTTCCAGACCGGATCTTCTGAACAAATGCCCGGGTTCCTCTGCCCTGAGGACGCCACTGCTTGCCATGGAACAAGACGAAGCGAAGAAGAAAGTGGTAAGTGGAAATATAATATTGAACAGCCATCAAAACAATTTAAACCTTCTGAACACTGTAAAATGAGTTCGACTGGAAAAATCTACAATGCTACCTAAATCCAAATAATGAGAGACAGAGAATTTATTTCATTAATTGGAAAATAGAACATGAGACGACAAAAAAACTCTAGTTTCATCATTTCAAACCAACGAATCTTCGAAATCACAAGAAACTCAGAAACGGAATGATCCACACATCAGCAAGGTACCTAGAACTTACCAAGTATTCGTGAATCAAACCATGTCCATGTCAAGTTGAGTACGTTAAAAACAAAACTTACGCAGACTACTTCAAAATGAGCCGCAAGTACTCCGTTCGAGCCTCAACTACAGTGAGGGACAAAAAAGTGAATAACCACTAAAATTTTATGCAAATTTTCATTTGAAGTATCGTTTCCCTACATTTTGGAAACTGACTCTGTTCCTTTATGATTTTATCATTATTAACAAAGTTATGGATGTTACAACAATAAATTTGATTACTATTGCCTAACTAATTTTATAGCTCTAATTTGGCAGGAATACGATCAAATAAGTTACATAGAGCATTGCATTTTTGTCTTAGGCTTGCAAAAAAATTTATTGCGAAAATGTAATGCTCATAGATCAAAAATTAAGCAGTTCTTTTGGTCTGAAAATTTTTAGATTTTGTTCTTACAGACTTTTGCAGTGTGGCTGTCGATATGTTGTATTATCCGTTCCAGGTATTGACAGTCCACATCAGTTGTCTTTCCTTCCTTATGCTGTATCTTCAAATTTATAAGAAGTATTTCCTTTATATTCCTCATTAATTTTTTTTTCAATATACTCTTATCAGTTAAAAAATAACCATCTTCGTCAACATGTCTGTGTTCATACATCTGTCAATAACTTGTCAAGTGTATTCAATAGATATTAGATAACGGAATAATTATTTTTAAATATACCTAGTCATGAATAATAACCCAATAATTTTACCTGATGCATAATATTATATATTTTTTAAAATCATTGTTCAGTACTTCAGATTAAATTCTGTAATAAGTTTTATTATATTTTAATAATAATAACAGTATGTATATTTTAATATGAAATTCTTTGAAATATAAAAAAATATCTATGCTAAGGGTGCTAATGTAATAATAAGTAATATCGTAATATGTGCTTTCAATAAACGTGCATTAACGGAACAAATATTATCTCGTGATTTGATCTTTACATCACATTTCGTAAACGAAAAATATCATATCTAACACACACTACAGTCAAGTGGACTATAATTATAAAAAAAATAATAATTTATCTTTTACTTTTAAAAATGAAATATTTTGGTGGAAATGACAGATTGTTTCTCATACATGTGCCATTTGAAAAATGAAACGAATCCATATAAAAACAGAACAATAATAAATTTGAAACGAAAATTACCTTCAACCCCAGTGTTTGAATAAAAATATACTAATTATTTTATAACAAAAGAAATAGACTTTAATATCTTAGTAATAATAACTTCTTTAACGTTATTAATTATTTTTTTAGTTTTATTAAATTAAATTGTTGTATTCAATGAAATGATATTTCAGTTCAATAATAATTAATGTTTTTACTAAACGATATGCCGGGTTAGTAAAAAATAATTTTTATACAAGTGAATATATTGGTTTACTAAAAAATAATGTTTTTACAAACCGATATTTCGTTTTAATACAAAAAAAAAAAAAAAAATGCTAGTGGTTTCTTCCTAATTATGTATATTTTAATAATACACTATATATATATATATATATATATATATATATATACATACAACTAGAGGCCAAAATTAAAATTATATCTTTTAAAAACACGTAAAGAACCATATTCCAATATTAATAACTTCTAAAGTGGACCGAGGTAGGATTATATTTTTATGAATAACATCCAGATGACACCTTACTACAATTTTTCAAAGTAATTTTTTCAATAAATTTTTATAATAGTTGAATATCAGAAAATTTATAAAAATGAGAAACTTAAATTCGAAAAATATTTACCAAATAAGACTGTTTATCGTAATTTAGTGCATTTTTGTTTTAAAACATTCTTTTTTTTTTTTTTTTAAATTTCTTTATTGAGTATTATAACAATCTGTCTGTTCGACATTGGTTATAGTGAGGTAGGATGACATTCACACCATATGTACAAAAAAATAAAATAAATAGAACAAAATAATAATCAAAAGTATATACAATAGACAATAAAATAAAATAACCTAAAAAATAAGAAAATTAAAACTAAGGAAAAAAAAAAAAAATAACATGCATACCTATATACAATCAGGCGAGGGAACTCCAGGAGAACCCTGCGCTACTCTTCCAACCGCGTCACTGGTACTAAAGCCAGCGGAGATTGGTCGAGAGCACTTTAGCCACATACACACATGTCTTGAGTGAAGAATCTGGCCATTGCCAGAACTCCAATTTATATAATTTACAAAAGGTCGCGAGGCCACTGCCGTTTCAACCTTCTTGGAGGATTATAGGGATGGGAGATGCTTGATAGGGATTGTGCAAGAGGATTTGGGTGGTAAGTAAGGTTCTGGTGAAATTTAGAGAACTTTTCTGGGATAAGGTCTAGGACAAATGGGATGTTAAGGTCATGATGTAGGGTTTTGTTGGATACATAGAAAGGAGCATCGACTATTGTTCGAAGGACTTTAGACTGGAAGGATTGGATGCGCTTGATGTTAGAAAATTTTGCTGATCCCCACAGTTCTAGTCCGTAAGTCCAAATAGGTTTCAGTATTGTCTTGTAGATCAGTAGCTTGTTTTCAATGGAAAGTTCAGATTTTCTGCTTAGTATTCGGTATAGTTGGCCGTATCGTCGGTTGAGTTCTTGTCTTTTGAGTCTAGTATGCGGGTTCCAAGTTAGTCTTCGATCTAAATGAAAGCCAAGATACCGGACTGTGTCTGAATAAGGAAGCTGGATGGAATTAAAGAGTACTGGTGGACAGGAATTGCGTCGGAGTGTAAAAGTAATGTGTTGGCATTTAGATTCATTAACTTTAATGCGCCAGTTATTACACCAGTGCTCAATCAAGGTGAGATGACTTTGGAGATTTAAGGATGCTATTTCAGGATCAGAGTTGGATGATAAGATTGCGGTGTCGTCAGCGAATGTTGCAAGAAAAGTATCGGGATGAACAGGGATGTCAGCAGTAAAGAGGATGTAAAGCACGGGACCCAAGACGCTGCCTTGGGGAACACCGGCTTTAACGGAGTAGATATTGGAAAATTCTGTTCCACAGCGAACTCGAAAGGAGCGGTCAGAGAGGTAGGATCGGAGGCAGTGGATCAGCTGATGAGAAGGTTGTCTCCTCAACTCCTCTCTCAGTTTTTACCAATTTTATAGCGGAATCTCTCTGATTATTCACGTGATACAGTTAAAGTGTATATCAGAGCAGTTGATATTTACTGTTGGCATCTTTTTTTTTGTTATTTTAAGGAAAAAAAAAAAAAAAAAAAAAAAAAAAAAAAAAAAAAAAAAAACATTCTGAATACCATGTACTTATTAGTAGAAAATATTTTTAAATATCTAATTTTGCGCAACATAGATTAATGTGTTCAACTTTTGAGCATATTAATTAAAATATCACCATTAAAACTCTTTGGAATTGCTAGAAAACTTGAATCACATAAAATTATTAATTAAACATTGTCAATGGTGTATAATTCAATGTCATTTCATTATTCTAAGGAGCACCTTTAACAAACTTCACCTTTAACATAGAGCATCTTTATACTTCACAAAAATTTACTTCACTTATTTCATATTTTTGCTTCCGACAACTTATCCCATTTTCAAGCCTTTTAAGTATTATTTAAACTGGGCATTATTTAAGAAGACATTTAATTTGCTACATCCAGCATAAACAACGATCCGTTTAATTTATTTGTGGTCAGTTTTATTGATATTATTGTTTATTATTACCATTATTTTCCTTTATTATTATTTCTTAGACATAAATTATTCAAAATACTTATTATTTTATATTGTGTTAGTTGTTTTATTATTTATTAGTCATTCATGTATATGCAGTTGTTATAAAGTCTTTATTTGTACTGTACATGTAAAATATTTATGGCAGACGAGTAATCATGGCGTATAAATGTTCTTTGTATTTTGGAAATTTATACATATTTAATAAAGCATTTCTCATTAAAAAAAAAGACATTGGACACTTCAAATAATGAGATAACGTTTTCTTAACATTTTAATGGTTTTTAAACGATCCTCCTGGATATATGATTCTAGACTAAGTTGCCCAAAACGTTGTCGGATGCAAAAAGGGTTTTTCAAAGATATTCCTCGTGATAATAAAATGATATTGAACTATTACAATATAGTTCAAATCCTAAAGAGTATATACTAAAATCATATAGAAATTTAGAATTTATACGCCGTATATGCGAACAATGTCGCGAGCTTTACCTGACTTGGCTCGTCCTACTATACATCGATGGATTTATGAACAATAAAATTGTATTCATTACTTGGTCGTCAAATTCGTGTTACTATGTTATAGTTTGATAAAGATAAGCTGTAACAAAAAAATTGTCTGATATTCGCACCAAAACGTTTTTCGTTGAAATTTTGAGTGTTCCCGCGTCCGTTTAAACATTTGTTATTCTTTACATTTTACGTTTATCCCCAGCCATTGTGGGATTCCGAGTAACGTTGAGGCTGATATTCTTGCCAAGCGAGGAACAGATTTGCCTCAGCCGATACATCCAAAACCTTACGACTCAATACGGCGAATGGTGAAGATGGTAGTGAAGGAGGAAATAAGAAAAGTACATTTCGGCAAAGTGGAAGGGAAGCGTTACGAGTGGTTGAAGGATAATCCGATTCCAGGTGAGCTGCCGAGAAGAGATGCAATTGCCTGCTTCCGCCTGGCCACTGGTCACGACTATCTGCAGAGTCATCTCTACAAGATAGGCGTCGCTGAGGATCCTAGTTGTAAATTGTGTCATTTAGGAACAATGGATGCAGACCATCTAGACGCATGTCCTGCCTTGAGGGACATAAGAGGCAAATTTTTTTCAAATATACATATCAGAAAATCTAAATTATACTGGGCAGCAAGATGTCGGATGGCCAAATGACCAACGAATGGCATAAGAAAAAAAAACAAAAAAAAAACATTTTACGTTTATTTCATATACCTGCATTTTAAATAGCTGCCATATATCTCTTAAGTAGAGTGAAAGTGGTAAAATCTTTGAAGTACCTCAAGCAGCAGGGCAACTTAGGTACCTACCTATATCAGCCTAGGCACGGCCCCAGCCATTTTGCAACTGAATCGTTTATAATTTATTCCTGTTCACATTTTGTTTATGTTCGTTTGTTTTTCAAATTGCGTTAATAGAATAAGACTTTCGGTTTCTTTCGTCACTTCGTTTCTCAAAACCCACCGCTGCTGCGAGGTGGAAAACAGATATGTACTGCGTACAGCTAATTCTAATTATTCTTCAAGAATAACTTAAAACTTGTTTTCGACCACACCACTTAGACAAATTATTAACTTTAGTTACTTTACTAGCCCATGTGATTCGCCGAGATGTAATCACTTCAATTATATTAACCGAATACAGTTCACGCAATTCGGCGTAGTGTAACCATCTGAATTCTCCGGTTAACTAACCCTTCTTCGGTCCGAATATTCTACGAAATACTTTTTTTAAAACGTTAAGACGCTCATCAATTAATGTAAAAGTATTGGTTAAAAAAAAAAAAAGTCCCACATTTTTCGTAACATATTTTCCGTTTCGGTCCACAAGTTACTGCCTGATATTCTTTAAATCACCTGCCATTTTTGAAATCAGCGGCTCTGAAGTGGTAGAAAAGATTTGTTTCACTTACATTAGAGTATCAAATACTATCTTGGTGATACTCTTTATAGGCTCGTGCTCCATGGTTACCTTTTAAAGATAACATCCATATAAAAAAACTGAAAAAAGATTTTTTTTATGATTCTTTTGGATTAAATAAATAGTATTTGTGTACAAGATGTCTCTTGAAATTTTAAAATGAGAGACTTTTCAAGAAAAGACAAGATCCCTCCAATTATTCTTAAGTTCGAAATATATAAATTACAATACATAAAAAAAAACATAGACAATGGTGCGATGTACATGGATTATTTGAAGTAAACATTGGATATATATTTAAAATAAATAATAATGAAAATTATATATTTATAAATAACATAACTATTGTAAATTTAAATGAAGCATATTGCACATATATTGTTAAGTATCGCAGACATTTAGAAAGTCCTGATCGCACACTCATTGCCCCTGACCTGTTCCAGGAGCTGACATTCCGCAGCAAGCAGTCTTTCTTTCCTTATTCTATATACTTTCATATTATATATGAATATCATACGTATATAAATTTCATGTAATATACATGGTTATGTGTATGTATGTATATATTTTTGAGTATCTTGAGGTTTTGTCGATAAATAAAAAAAAATACTTCAGCGAAATTAATGAGTCCCATAATTGAATGAATGATATATAAATGTGCATATATATATATATATATATATATATATATATATATATATATATATATATATATATATATATATATATATATATTACCTGCTTGTATTATTTCCTTTGGTTGCCGTTGTTTAAACTGCATTTGAGGAGAACAATTGAAAAATGAAAAAGATTTGATTACTTTAACCTAATTTCTTCGGACCATATCCTAGGCCGAAGAATTTTTATTTACAAGACTCTATGTATTTGAGGTGTATTTTATTTTTACATTTCTCACTATATATACATATCCCCTCAATCTACTTTTTTCTATAAAGTTTATAATACTGTTGAATTGTTTACATTACTGTTGTGAGTATTCAATCAAAATCCTTAAGTAACAGATATAAATTTTTTTTTTCGCTACAGTGGTTTTATTATAAAATTAATTTAATATTTCATTCCTATTTTATTTATTTACTTATTTTTATTTTATTTTCTAAAGCAATGATATTGCAATATTTTGATCCTATTGTTCACCTGGTAATAATCATCTTCAAGATATGCATATACCTGTTTTAATACTTATGTTTCAGTTATTCTTTTATGTATTAGATCTTTTAGCCAGATATGTATTGCTGACGTTGTCCCAGAATAAAGTTGGTATTCTATGTCTATTCTATTCTAGTTCTACAATATGAAGAAGAAAAGGGGAGGCAGGAAATGCGAAGCATTGTGGAAGTACACTATAGACGGAAAGTTATGACCTGAATGCAATAAACTTCCAGGTATAATTCACAGTTCAGTTTGACGTAAGTTAATCGTGTACCGCTGTAAAATTCAGGTAATGCAATTCTGAGGTAATAGGGCTTTGGAATGGAAGGGTCTGGAAGGAGGCGAGGTTCAACCTCGTGGTTGAAAATTTTAGAAAAATAAGCTTTGTCTTTACATTATTTGGAAAAATAAATTATATTGCAAATCGAAGAAAAACAACTAAACGTTATTATTTTCATCAAGGATAACTCCTCTTAGCTTTTATAAACTTCTTCTAAAGCCTGGGCAATTTATTTTTTTTCTTTCTTGGAAGCAGTAGAGAATCCGGAATTTATTTTTTTTTTAACTGCAATTACTCTGGACAAAAATTTTAAAAAAATATATGAAAGTTGTCCTTCACTCGTACAAAAAGAAATAATAAAAAAAAGATATATCTTAATAACAACACTTATAGGGATAAATTGCTTTATAAATTTTCTCGCCATGTGCATATAAATTATTAAATAAGTCCTATTTAGTAGTTGTATATATGTTATTATTTAATAAGTTTACATATATATATATATCAAATAAAATTTAATAACAATATAAATATATTTAGCTCTGATCAATCATAGAAACAAATATAGAACAATTAAAAAAAAATAAAAAAAATAAAATATATATATATATATATATATATATATATATATATATATATATGTATATATATATATATATTTTAGCCCGAAAGCTAACTCTGTCACTACCAGGACCCAACCGCTAGTGGTTCAAAAGAAATTATTTTTCTAAGAATTAAAAAACTGGATAAATAAAAAATGTATAAATTTTTTTTAAAGTGTGTCGAGAGAAAAAAAAAAATCTAATTAGGAGAAAGAATATGGGAGAGTAGTGTATGGGGTAGAATTAAGTTTCAATATATTAGGAAAAAAAAATTTATTAATCGATTATGAATACACTAAATTGCGAAAGCCAATTTAACACAATAAAGTCTTAATCTATTGCTATTAAAAATATAAATCACAGATGAAATGTAGTGGCGGATTGACTTTTCTGAGGGAAAGGGGAGCTGATGTGAAACATGTGACTTCCATACATCAAGGGTGTATATACATAAACATATATATATACACAGATTTTACTGTTAAGAAGAATTTACATTTATTTTGTCTGTATTTTTTATTTTTTCTAAAAGGGTGTATTTATATTTTAACATTGTACATAGTTTTAGGTATCTTACTATGGTTTCAAGAGTTTTTTATATAGATTTTTTTTTTTATTTTGTATATAGTATGTATAACCAATATTTTTTTTTCGTTTTTTTTAATGATCTATCTTTATCTTAACTTTTTATGTTTGTTTTTATCTGGCCAGATATAAAATTTTAATTTCTGTACTTTTTAGTTATTCTGAAGGGACTTCGTCCCAGAATTTTTTTTTTTTAAATTTCTTTATTGAGTATTATAACAATCTGTCTGTTGGACATTGGTTATAGTGAGGTAGGATGACATTCACACCATATGTACAAAAAAATAAAATAAATAGAACAAAATAATAATCAAAAGTATATACAATAGACAATAAAATAAAATAACCTAAAAAATAAGAAAATTAAAACTAAGGGAAAAAAAAAAAAATAACATGCATACCTATATACAATCAGGCGAGGGAACTCCAGGAGAACCCTGCGCTACTCTTCCAACCGCGTCACTGGTACTAAAGCCAGCGGAGATTGGTCGAGAGCACTTTAGCCACATACACACATGTCTTGAGTGAAGAATCTGGCCATTGCCAGAACTCCAATTTATATAATTTACAAAAGGTCGCGAGGCCACTGCCGTTTCAACCTTCTTGGAGGATTATAGGGATGGGAGATGCTTGATAGGGATTGTGCAAGAGGATTTGGGTGGTAAGTAAGGTTCTGGTGAAATTTGGAGAACTTTTCTGGGATAAGGTCTAGGACAAATGGGATGTTAAGGTCATGATGTAGGGTTTTGTTGGATACATAGAAAGGAGCATCGACTATTGTTCGAAGGACTTTAGACTGGAAGGATTGGATGCGCTTGATGTTAGAAAATTTTGCTGATCCCCACAGTTCTAGTCCGTAAGTCCAAATAGGTTTCAGTATTGTCTTGTAGATCAGTAGCTTGTTTTCAATGGAAAGTTTAGATTTTCTGCTTAGTAGTCGGTATAGTTGGCCGTATCGTCGGTTGAGTTCTTGTCTTTTGAGTCTAGTATGCGGGTTCCAAGTTAGTCTTCGGTCTAAATGAAAGCCAAGATACCGGACTGTGTCTGAATAAGGAAGCTGGATGGAATTAAAGAGTACTGGTGGACAGGAATTGCGTCGGAGTGTAAAAGTAATATGTTGGCATTTAGATTCATTAACTTTAATGCGCCAGTTATTACACCAGTGCTCAATCAAGGTGAGATGACTTTGGAGATTTAAGGATGCTATTTCGGGATCAGAGTTGGATGATAAGATTGCGGTGTCGTCAGCGAATGTTGCAAGAAAAGTATCGGGATGAACAGGGATGTCAGCAGTAAAGAGGATGTAAAGCACGGGACCCAAGACGCTGCCTTGGGGAACACCGGCTTTAACGGAGTAGATATTGGAAAATTCTGTTCCACAGCGAACTCGAAAGGAGCGGTCAGAGAGGTAGGATCGGAGGACTAGGTACAAGGACTGAGGTAAATAGATTTTAAGCTTGGAGAGCAGTCCGGAGTGCCATACCCGGTCAAATGCCTGTGCAATGTCCAGAAAGGCACCCGAACAGTATTCCTTGTTTTCTAGGGCTGAGGAAATATGATCAACAACTCGGAGTCCTTGTTGAACAGTAGAATGTTGAGAGCGAAAACCAAACTGATGGGAAGGGATATTTTGGGATTCTATAATGGGTAGGATTCGTTTCAAAAGGATCTTTTCAAAAATTTTTGAAAGGATTGGGAGTAGGCTGATTGGTCTATAAGATGTTGAGCTATTGAGAGGTTTTCCTGGTTTTGGGAAAAGGATAATAGTGGAGTGTTTCCATAACAGAGGGAAGTGGGTGGTGCGTAGGATACAATTGTAGATATATGTAAGGAATATGACTGCTTTGGATGGAAGTTGTCGAAGGATTTGAGGTGTAAGGAGATCATGTCCAGGAGCTTTACGGAGGATTAGTTTTTTTAATTGAAATTTTACTTCGGAAGGATGAATAGCTTTTGGGGGCAAGGAAAGTGGGATTGGTGATGTAAGGAGTTCTTCTACTGTTACGGTGTGGGCAGGATGGGATTCCGGATGTGAAATAAATGTATTGGATAGGTGAATGGCGAACTCCTCAGCTTTATCTTCGTCAGATGCTGCCCAGGAGCCATCACCTCGTCGGAGAGGATGGGAAATGCGGTGAGGATTTAGGATTTTTGTTGTGGTTTTCCAAAGGGAATTGTCGCGAGAAGAGAGGGAGGATAGGTAGGAGTTGAAGGATTGTGATCTGAAGGTGGCTAATTCCAGTTTTAATTGTTTGCAGTAGTAATTATAGGAGCAGCGGTCGGTAGGATGTCGGGTTCGTTGCCATAATAATCTGGCACGGCGTTTGGTGCGGATTAGGTTAAGGAGGTGTTGGGGTAGAATGGTCTTTATAGGAATTCTGGAGGAGTCTTTTGGAAAGGAGGCAGTCCAGGCGGCTTGTTGGATTGTGGTAGTAAAGGAATTTACGGCACTATCAAGGTCATCGGGAGTTTTGAGGGATATGTTGAGATCAATATTATCGGAGATTATTTGGCGGAAAAGGTCCCAGTTTACTGGGCCCCTAATGAATGACGGTGGAGAAGGTTTGGGAACAGGTTCAAGTGAAACATTAAGGATTAGAGGACTATGGTCAGAGGAAAGTTCATTTAGACGTGTAATGGAACAATTGAGGGGACTTAAGCCGCTGTGGATAAAGAAATCAAGAAGATCAGGATTACGGTTGGGATCTGTGGGCCAGTAGGTAGGAGAGTTGGGGGAAAGGAGGTGAAAACGTTGGGAATTGAGTGCAGACAGCAGGGTTCGCCCACGAGAATTCGTGGTTCTGGAACCCCATTGTTGGTGCTTGGCATTTAGGTCTGCACCCAAGATGAAGTGATGTCCTAAGGAGTCGAGGAGAGAACTGAATTGGGCATTGGATATGGATCGGTTAGGAGGGCAATACGCTGATGCAAGAGTGACCGGAAAGGAGAAGGTTTTTATCACGATAGCGGTGGACTGTAGGAAATCATGTATTGGTAATGGGAGTACGTGATGGGAGAGGGATTGGTGTACAATTACAGCAGTACCGGCATGTGCTTTTCCGTCAGGGTGGTCAGTACGATATGTCAGGTATTGTGGTATATTGAAGTGCTGTTTAGTGGTTAGTCGAGTTTCAGTAATTAGTGCCACATCAATGTTCTTGTCAAGTAGTAAAGTAGATAGTTCGTCTGTATGATTTCTAACACCATTCGCATTCCAAAGGAGAATGGATATGGGTTTAGGGATGTGAGTCATTTAAGGATTTTTCAAAGGAGGGATGAGGTGAGATACGAGATTCGTGAGGAGTGATATGAGTGGAGTAACAAGGGATTTGAAATCGGTGAGGAAAGATGCTAACAAACTTGTGAGATCTGTTGCATTTGAAGGAGGAGGAATATGAGGAATTTGTTGTTGGTGGTTAGGTATATTAGGATGAAGAGGATTTTGAGGTTGGGTTTGAGGTTGTTGTTGTGGCAGGGCTTGACATTTATCGGTTAAAGTCTTACCTCTAAGTAGTTGGGAGAATGATACATCATTGTTTACAATTCTGGAAGGCTCTCTCTCTTCTTGTTCTTAGTGCTTCATCTTGAATCCGGTTTTTCTGGTGTCTGGTTTTGAGATTCTTGTAAATTTGGCAGCCTTTGTAGTTGGCCGGGTGTCCCTCCAAGCATAGGGCACATACTGCTGGATCTTGTATAGGTTTGGTGCACTCTACAGATTTGTGCTGTTCACCGCACTTCACGCAACGCGGCAGATGGTGGCAATATGTCTTCGTGTGGCCATAGGTCTGACAATTATGGCACTGCACGATGTCTCTCTTGGGATATGGCTTCTCAACTTTCACCATTGTGTAGTATATTCTTGTGATATCATATATTTTTTCGATACCTGGGGATGGCTCCAAGTCCACGAAAAACAATGGTAGTGGGATCCTATTTCGTAATCCTGGCTGCTCCCTGTCCTCCTTCAAAACGTTTGTTACCTGGCGTACATTGAAACCAAGCGTCGTTAGTTCTTCTTTAATAACTTCAGTGGGG
Organism: Nezara viridula; assembly: GCA_928085145.1. NCBI lineage: Eukaryota > Metazoa > Arthropoda > Insecta > Hemiptera > Pentatomidae > Nezara > Nezara viridula. The sequence continues at coordinate 85,291,708 of OV725081.1, read as the reverse complement.
GTTGAGGAATGTAAATTTCTTATCACTACTCGTAAAGCTCTTTCCTGCCTCAGCTGGTAAGTGTGAAAATTCGCATTTGTTTCTGATAAGTACTTCACTATTTTTCGGTAGGCTTCTGCAGAATCAGGTGTTATTTTGGTGTCATTGGTCCTGTTAAGGCATGAATAACTGCCAGAGCAGATTTTATTTAGTTGGGTGCAGAACATCTGGAAATTTTTTATATTTTTCACAAATATCGGAGGAGGCTTTGGTTCTCTGGGTATTGCTGCAGACTCCATTACTTCTCTGTCATTTTGAAGCACTTGGTAGGGGTTTGGAGTAAAGAAAGGTGATTCTTCAATCGTTTCTTGTGCAGACGTACCTGGTTGGGGCTGAGGTTCTGGTTCTGAAGTGTTCATTTTGGTCACTGGAGGTATTTCTCGTAGGCAGCGACGAGTCCTTTGTTTGGCTGGTGAGCTAACTCCGTCTGACCGAGTCCTCTTGGGCACCTTACTGGCCATCACTTGCTGATCATACCGCATATCATAAGAGGAAAATAAATAAATAAATAAAAAAAAAAAAAAATTTTTTTTTTTTTTTTCTTAAAATAACAAAAAAAAAGATGCCAACAGTAAATATCAACTGCTCTGATATACACTTTAACTGTATCACGTGAATAATCAGAGAGATTCCGCTATAAAATTGGTAAAAACTGAGAGAGGAGTTGAGGAGACAACCTTCTCATCAGCTGATCTACTGCCTTTCGTCCCAGAATAAAATTATTTTTCTATTCTATTCTATTCTATTCTATATATATATATATATATATATATATATATATATATATATATATATATATATATATATATATATATAAATGTGTATTTTACTATTATTGTATTGTCTAGTGCTTTGCTATAAAATAACGGTCTGAATTTCTTTACCAGAAAATTAACATCTATGGGACTAAAACACGACTTTTATGAATATTTGTTCACGAAAATTCAATTAAAAATAGTTTCCAAGTGATCACAGCACTCTAACAACTTCTTTCAGCAACAATCTTCTGATATTTCGCCAATTAATAAAAAAAATTAGTGTAAATTTTCAGATTTTTTTTGTTATTCGTTGGTTTTGAGTAAAAAGTATGAATAAAAATTGATTTTTTAATACAATTCACTTTTCAATTAAAATAATTACAATAAAATTGAAGGTTGTGTAGTTACGTTTTTCAAAATAAAAGTTTTTCGCATCTTCCAGTGGGGGGGAGGGGAAGAGGAGGTAGGAAGAGATGAGGGTGCTCCCCACGCAACCTTCCAAGATCCGCCATTGGTTAACTAATCCATAAACAAAGGACAAATAAGTTAAAAAGTTTTAAACGTTTTTAGAAATGAAATTTGCCCACGTTTGTTGTTTATTTATTTTTTATTATCTAGCAACATGATATAAGTAGTTTTATTTATGTTTTAAAAATTAAACGCAAATGAATCCTGATGGTTGACCCAGGCAGATCTACGGGGGGGGGGGGGTGGGATGGAACAGGGAGGTCTTTCGGGCAGAAGCCCCCCAACATGATATAATATAACTATATTTTACAAAAAAAATATTTAAAACTATCTCTTAAAGTATTCTTGTTCGTGTAATTACATTTAATAGGACTTCAAGAACCACTTAAACATCATTTCATATAAGTAATTTCTTTCTTCTTTTAAAAAATAATTATCGTTATATTTATATATGAAAAAAAGCTTTCGTGCTGAAGCCCCTCCCCCCCAAAAAAATTAAATCCTGGATCCGCTAGTGATGGTTGGGCAATTATATCTTCGGACAATAATATTATATATATATATATATATATATATATATATATATATATATATATATTAGGTATAGATTTAATTTTACTATTTTATATGTGAATTCTTTCTTTATATATATATATATATATATATATATATATATAAAGAAAGAATCGGCATATAAAGTAGTCAAATTAAATCTAAACATGTTGAAGTTGTAACGGGTTACTGAAAGTGACGACTTTTTTCTTATTTATTCACCAGTATAAGAAGTAAGTAAGATATAGTGAAAAATTACACATACTAACGTACTAGAAGTTTATTTTAATTATTTGAACTAGTGAGAAAATATACCTCCTAATTTCTTTTTATCAATTCTAAATAATGTGTGATAGAGTATTACTGACTTTCTATTTTAAATCAGGAAAAACCACTTCAAAATATAAATAAAAAATGTATCACCATTATATTTGGTAGTGAATACTGTCTCGTTCTAGGAATATTTTAAGGAGAAGGGAAAACCATAAATACGTGTTATTTCCTTGTAACAGTTCGCAGCAATTAAGATTAGAAATATTACCGAGTTACAATTATCCTCTTAAAAAATGAATTTTTCCTTGAAAGTCTCCGATAATGATTGATGAATTATATTTTAAGCATCGCTAAGATTTAGAGAAAATATTTGGATATATGACATATTTCTATTTATAGTAAGCACAAATCGCGATCGTAAAAAAAAAAAAAAAAAACGGTTCTATACCTATTTTTTGATGGACAATTATGCGAAATTTTTGCTATAAGAAGAATAAAACGCATAAATTTTGTCCCGCGACCTAACAACACATGTTTACTCCAGCGAAGTGAGTTCATACAAGAAACTGGTCTGGAAATATGACAGTTTAAAAAGAGCATTTGAGATAATAAATGAGGAGGAGCGGCAAAATTCGAAAGGATATTATATATATATATATATATATATATATATATATATATATATATATATATATATATACATATAAAGCTGATGTAAGCACAAGTACTTTTCATTATTGTCTATTCTATACACATATTTAAAAGGAATAGAGGAGAGGACAATTTTAGGCAAGTTTCGTTGAAATCAGTATATTCGTTTAGGCCAGGATGATCAATATAGCGTTTTGAAAAAGTATCGATTTTTGGAAAGAATGCACGTTAACTTAGCGAACAGCAGAAAAACGGGGAGAGAATATACGGTTTTCGGTGGCCTTGTAGCTATTTCCCCAGGACATGAATTTTATATTATTTTTGTTGATGTTATAATGAATGTTAAACTTTAATATTAACGAAAGATTGTTAAGAACTGATTATCGAAAACTGCTTAGCAAAGTTCGCATTGTTGATCAGTTGTTAGGATTCGACCACCATTGTATTGATTTATTGAGGTATTATTTTAAATTTATTTTTTTAATGATATATCGTTATTAAAATAATACATAGATAAAGGAAAGGTTAAATCTTGGGCACCAGATTTAAGACGTCGCATCCCGAACAGCCCGAACTAATGACAATGATGAGGAGAAATTCATTAATATTGTTCCTCGAGATGACTGGGTGAGGTAAGCGAAATCCCAGATAATTGCACAATGGAATGAGACCTGGAGGAGAAACCCCTCCAAACTAGTCCAGATAAAAGCAAACAGTAATAAATTGTGCACCAGGGAAGAAGAGAGGAAATAGTCCTGTGCCGCATCCGAATTGGTCACTGTGAATTTTCGCACGGCTAACTACTCCACGGTCGAGAATCACCTACCCACGTCAGATATGTTTCCCCTAGAACCGTGAACCACATACCCGATGACTGTAAACACTATGCACAGCCACAAGAAAAAACTTTAAAATGCACAAAACTGTCCTGGAAATATTACATGATACGGAGAGATGTGGGAATCCTGATGAATTTCTTTAAAAAAAAAACGGGATTCTACAATAGAATATAGATAGAATATCTGAGTGAAGAAAGAATTGCCAATGACCCTATCGGATATTCAGTAAATAAATAAATATAAAATTTATTTCCAGTTTGTTTTCAAATACAAAGTAATAATTGCTTTTGACGAACGTGGCTGAAAGAGACGTCCTTAGAGAACGGTCTGTATAATCCGAACATGTAGATTGTATACACAGTCTGTTCGGAGTATCGACATTTTCGGACTACCAAAAGTTAAATTTAAAATGATGGAAAATATGTAGGTAACAAAAATATATATATCATCATTTAAATATAAACACAGCAAAAAAAAAAAATTATTAAAATGATCATTAAATGTGGTTTGAGACTCTGATTTTGCTGGCTTTGGTAGTCGACTTTATCCCGTTCGTTCTCTCCAAAAAAGTTATTATAACGTTTCTATTACTGGTATGTTATAAAAAATTAAATTGGGTATAAAGAAATTTTCCATTGAAATAAAAATTAATATAAAAAACGTATTTCATGCATGGTTTTGAAATTACTAAGCTAACCTTCACTGGCATTAAAATTTGCTGTTTGAAATACTTTGACTTTTCAGGTAATGTATCTCCGGAAATCGGACACTCTCTGCTGAAAACAGCACGTAAAAAGAAATTTCTCAACTTCTAAATGCCTGATTTTAATTTTGTCTGTTTAGTTACACCATAGTACAATTTTGACACTACCACACAAAGCTATTCCATTAATATGTACTGAGAAACTGAGCCATTTCCATTCTGTCTCTCGTCAGTCAATTTTTAATTTTCTTTTCTTTCTTGTTAGGATTACGCGAATTTTGGATTACTAGGCGTTCGGATTGTGGAGACCGTCCTGTATTTGACTTTCTGTGTGCGGAAACAGTAAAACCTACAATAAATCTGTTTATGAGTAGATTACACTTAAAACCAGGAGTGCCCATTCCCCGCAAGGCGATGGCTCATGAATCTCTCCTCTCCTCTTCTCAAGGTATTTTATTGCTCTTCTCTTCTTAAAAACATTAGAAATTAAAGTACCGTACATCATATACAATTACGCTTGCTAAGGTTTGTTCCATATATTCCCTTTGTCTCCTTGTTAGAAACTATTCAATCCAAAAATTTATAACTATGTCAAAATGTGCCCTCTCACAAAAATTCAAAATCCCTTTAAAATTTGGCCGCCCAAAAATTATGATGCAACAGCATACAGCAATGAAGAACAATTTATATAGTTTATTCAAGTATTACAGTCTCACTGGTATTCTATAAAAAAAAAAATGGGAATATCAGGAGTGCGTCATGACTAATATTTTGTTTTGTTTTTCCTGGTGACTGACGGAATTACTGACAACTACATTTTTGTTGACGTCTGCCGTTAGTTGAGCGTCAAGGAAGGAAACAGACTCAACAAAACACGTCGCCCCTGGAAGCTGGGCTCTTTATCTCCCAACTGATAGAGGAGCACGCGCTGCTCACCTCAGCACTACGACTAGCTGATAAAATATCTCTTATCTAAAAAACAACAACACTCAGCAACTACCTTACCACAGCTTCACTGAATTCAAAACTATTTCTATGCTTCAGCTACTTTTTCACTTCTAAATCGTGAATCAAACGAGCGAATTTAAGCGTCGTTCGTGCAGAATTAACTTTTAATACAGGATTGAAGGATTGAACATTTAGTAATAGGATAATGCTGTGGCAGGAAGAACTTCAAAGAATAGGAATTGATGCTTTCTCAAGTATTAGACAGTGAAGGTCAACTGTTATAGTGAAGTTCCCGAAGTGGTTGGCAACTTTTACTGCTGAGGACCAACAGAAACATTCAGAGCAGAACAGATTTTGAAAGGGCGAAGAGAATTGCTAAAGCCAATCATGTCTATTACGGCATAAGTAACAGCTTTGTTGGTTATCGGCAGAAGAGCAAGCTACACAATGTCAGTCTATTTCTCTGCTCTTAAAAAAGTAGGTGCTTTATGCTTCTTATAAAATAGGTACTTAGGCAGGATCACAGTAAAGAAAAGAAACCGTGTAAGAAATCAAAGAGCTTTAAATGCCAGTATTAAAAACTATCGTACAGAAGCAGCTCAAGTATATGTTGCTCAAAATCAGTCTTGGTCTTGTAAAGTGCAAGACCAAGACCAAGATAGCCTGAGTATTGCAAGACCAAGACCAAAATTAGTAAACAAAAAATCATTTTTGCGAATACAAATTAAGGCAAAATAGTTACTAATACTTGACAATATTAGTTACATTATGTAAAGAATTGGTATAATCAATATACTTTTGGATTTAACTCTTCTAATTTCTAATTCGGTCTTAGTTTGGTTTACCCAATCTGAAAAATTACAGTAATATCTCTTTAGTAATTGGCTAATTGTTAACTACAAGACTGTTGCGAGACTCTTGCACAAGACCAAGGCCAAGACTGATTGCGTAGAGTTGTCTTGGTCTCGTATTTGGGAAACACTACTCAAATAGATGAGCTACGTTTGCTGGATGAGCGAGAGAACCTAGAAAAGTAGTGGAAGCCTTACCCATTGTCTGGAGGTTACACGATTTCGCAAGGATTTTGTCAGGAATATATACAGAGGATTGGAGAAAAAAAAAACGGAAAACACGTTAACAATGCTTGTCAGCGTTTTTTTTTTTATCTGTGTGTTATGCAATGTTGATGGCTCAGTGTAGTTATTATTTTATATTTTATAAGACTTGTATTATAAGTAGGAAGAAAAAGAATGAAAGATGTATATATATATATATATTCATATATATGTAGTAATAGAATAATGTAATGTATAAATTATGTCCAAATGGATTGATCGGTATGGTGTGTGTAAAGTAACCATATTTAATAGGGCAACGATACTTTCAATAAAGTATTTCTCTCTTGGATCATTCCATCCATAATTCCTCTTTTCAAACTTTTTGCTAATTTTAATACTAAGAGATAATATTAATGCCTTTATTACACTTTTTTAGTATAAGATAATAATTGCCTGTTATCATGGCGCACTTAACTTCTGTTATCTGCTTATTGCATTCGACGGATTATCGCTGTAGATAACGATACGTAAAAAAAAAAAAAAAATTAAAGAAAAATAATAGGTACTTCAAACTATCAAATATTTACGAGGAAACGTGCATATACATTATTTCTTTTTAGAGTTTCTACTGTCTCGTTCACCATTATGACTGGCAATATTTTTTTTATTACAGGAAAGGCTGAGTTATAAATTAAAGTATAAACGGTACGGATATAATTAAATAATGAGCATGCTCTTAAAGGACGCTAAACTCCGAGGGACAAAGAAGAGACCGGGTAATTATGGAGATGAACAAAGGGAACAATAGGAATACCACGTCCATTCAGAGCTCAGGTGGTCCGGGACAATAACTTGTCTTAAGGTGATGGGGATCATTGGGTCTTCGGGACACCCATCTCCTTCATCTGGAGGATAACAGAACAGAAAGTCGAGGGATTGTTAATGATAAAAAAGTTAAACAAGAATTTGGAACCATCAGAAAAATGGATTCCTAGAATAATGTAACAGTAACAAAAAATATACCATTACGAGATCGAGAGATTCTAAAAACGAATAATTAAGTACCTCAAATACCTAACTGTCTGTTTTTACCCTGTCTTGAAATGTTCATCAACTAGGAAGAAAAGATGGCATATTTCACATCTCGTGAAAGATAACATGCGTTATATCAATACTACTGTTGCCCAAATTCGGTGTTGGCATTTTGCAAGACCAAGACCAACACCGCCAATCTGTTACAAGACCAAGAACAAGACTGGTAAAAAAATCGATTTTTTAAATGAAAATTGAGGCAAAATAGTTACTAATACTTGACATTTTCAGTTACTATATATAAATAATCGGTGTAACCAATATACTTTATATACTAATTTTTCATTCAGACTTAGTTATGTTTCTCATATCTAAAAAATTACTGTAAAATCTCTCTGTTAATTAGCTAATAGGTAACTGCAAGACTGTTACGAGATTCTTGCGCAAGAACAAGACCTAGACCATGGACTGGATTTGCAAGACCAAGACTCGTCTCGGTCTCACATTTGGGCAACACTAATAAATACACCATAAAATGATTGAAACAATAGCTAAAAGGAAGGATATCTTCAACGAACGAACAATAAAAAATGTATTAAAATGAAAGAAGGCCTAAAATTCGCTGCTTATAAATAATATTCATTTAAATCGGTCCAGGACCATTAAATCCAAGCATCTCAAAACTACGACCCGCAAATACCTTCGATCGATCCCACGAAAGTTTCTTTGATTGCATGATAGAATTTTCAAAACATGAAATTTGTAAATTACTTACACACGAGGCTACTACAACATTTATTGCTTGGTTTTTTTTTTTTCCCCTTAGAATCATTTCACAGCTCAATTCATAATTTTTTGTTTTCACCACAACAGCCGCTTGAGTGGAGATTTCAGTGCGACCCGCGAGCCAAAAAGCTTGGAGACCCCTGATTATATCCAACATCTCTCAAACATTAAACAAATGTCTAAAAGCTACACCAGCGGTTGCCAAACTCCCTTTGATTTCTCTTGAAAAACCAACAGCAGATGAAAAAGGCGAGGGAAACAAATGACTAAAACATTTGTGTTTTCCATAGTTTTTTAAATGTCTAAAAGCGCACCTTCAAAAACCGATGCAAATAATTAGCTGGATAAAGGAAGGAGATGGTTTGGGGTGGCGGTAATAAATAGGCTGAATAGTGGCAAAACCATTTTATTAAAAGCCAACTTATCGACCCGACTTTGCAGCTCTTCTTCAACTTTGTAGGTAACTTCCACAATTCTCTATATCTTTTTGTATCTTGTCCGCTCTAGCCCTGAAGAAGACCTGCAAAGTCGGGTCGAAACGTTGGATTTTAATAAAATAGTTTTGCCAATATTTAGCCTATTTATGACCGCCGCCCCGGACCATTTCCTTCCTTTATAATGTAACGGTCAACTATTCAATATTCAATTAACTGGATAAAAAAATCTACATCTGATCTCATGAAGACACACTATGATATGATGAAAAATATTAATGATCGTTGTGCTTAGAAGGAACATATTAACTATAGTTTAATCTAACTATAAATAGCTAAATTAAATTTTACATAAATTAAAACTTTATACGTACGCAAACGTTTTGTACGAAGTACTTTGTTTTTCAAACCTCGTACCTCGTACAAACTATGAAACAAACAAATAGATAACTGGCTATTTTACTAAAATTTTTGTTTCTTGTTTTTGATATTTTACATCTGCTGTCGGGATCAAATGAAATAATATAAATAGTTGATTTAAGAATAATGTCGCTGTTATTTAAGTTACATGTTTGGGTTTCACATTGTTTTTGAAATGTCTTAACGCATCTCCGTAAAATTTCGAAATTTCATTCAAATAAAAGAATTATTGCACGAACAGCAACACAGTCGAACACACTTTGTTAAACATATGTAGTTGAAGAAAAAACAAAATACAATGTTTCTGTTTTCTTTTTAAGCAAAGGTAACAAATTCAAACAAGTAATTCAATCAACAAGCTTGACTAAATACAAGCACAAATGGCGAATTAAAAGTAAAAAATTTTGACCAATTTTTAAAAAAACCTAAATAAATCTTGTTATGAAATTTAAAACTATAATCGATTTTTAAAAAATATTATTTAGTGCTTTCTATATAATTCCCATTAACTAAAAAACATATATTTTAGATTTGAGGATCGATCGATATAGAGTCAGACTTAAAGTACCGGCTTTCTTATTTTATCATATTTTTTTTTTTTTTTTAAAACATGTGTATTGGTGAATAATTTGGAACACAAGAAACAAATATCATGTGATACATATAATTAAAAATTAAGATGTTAGTGCTTATTACAGATGTAATTATTATTTTTATTCGATGTTATGTAGGTACGATTAAAAAATAAATAACTTACAAATATTTTGGTAATATCATTAAACAACAAAAATAAAAGGTTATAGATCAAAGAAAAGTTCAGATAAAATATGGTTAGTAACGATGTATGGTTGCGAAGGACTTAATTTAATTTTTCTTGTCTTTTTTTTAATAATTTGTGGATTTTCTTTTTCATGAATGTTTAATATTGATGCAATTAATAACATCACATTTCACAATTTACTTTAATTAAAAAAATAGTTGAATATTTGACATTTTCTGTTGAATATTAAAAAAACAGCTCCATTAAATTAATGCATTTTATCAATAAGATTTAGACACGTTGTTAATTTTAAAATGAATAGCAATGCTTTTATGATATATTTTCAATAAAGATTTATGTTATAATTAAAAGCTATTTTTATTAATAATGCCAAAATTAAAAAAAAAATATAATTGGGGTGAATGGATCCCATATTGTGTTGATATCATTTGTGAATTTGTGTAGTGATTAACTTATTGGTATAAATTTAGAATACACCTGTAATGAAGCGACATCTAAGTAAGGTATTTTTATTATTAAAGTTATTCTACACAATTTATTTTTATCTGAATGTGTTATTAAAAAAAAAACATGGAGATAAAATTAGATATCGAACAAATTTAGTGGGGTACCAGGTGTATCAAAATTCTTTTAGAGGTTAGTTTGAGAAAGATTTGACTGGGAGGCAGGTTTCATTACAATTTTGCTAATACAAAAATCGATCATATGAAAAACAAAATAATATCAATTTAAATGTACTTTAACTGAAATTATGCACAGATTAATGAATATATATCAGTATATTCAACCCTTATTAATTTAAACAAAAATAAACCTAATTATACTAGTAAAAGTTTAAAAAAAAAAATGATAAAGATAATGCCCAATTACACTAAATAGTTTTCTGAAAAACAAAACAAATACTTCAGTAATTAATACTAGCGGATCCACGATTTAATTTTTGGGGGGGGCTTCAGCCCGAAAGCTTTTTTTTTCTCATAAAAATAACGATAATTATTTTGGAAAAAAAAGAAAGAAACTTTAAATGGTGTTTAAGTTAAACCCATATGAAATGGTGTTTAAGTACTCCCTAAAGTCCTTTTAAATGTAATTACCCGAGCAATAATACTTAATATTTTTTTTCCATAAAAAATGGAATATATATTTTACCATTTTGGGGGAGAGAGGGCTTCAGCCTCCAAGTCCCTTCCCCGTAGATCCGCCCGTGGTAATTAGTGAGAAATTTTGAAAAAAAATATTTTTTAATAAATAAACTTTATTACGGTAAGGAGTAATTCAACGCGAAATTCTATTTAAATAAGTTGTATATGAAAAACAAATGAACATGTCATTGTGCATTTCATCCAATGGGATTTAAGATCTGAGAAAAATATTTAAAGACGCCGAAAATACTTTATGTTATGCCTCCTGTTTGGAAAATGGTTCTACCACCAAAATAATGTTTCTTAGATTATAGGAAACATAGTAAAATTAAAAATAATTGCTTTTGACCAAATAAATAATAAAAAAATGTTTGAATTATTAGGTAAACTAGCAATACAGATTTGTTTTTTATACGAAAAATTGTGGCATATATTGATTACGATCAATTAAGACCTCTATGCTAAAAATATATTTTTTAAAAACCTTTTTTTTTCGCATGGGTTTGAAAACTTTAAATGAATTTTGAATTGAACCCTTGATATCAGAAACGTCACATTCATGTCATTTTTACCGTTTTTGAATAATATTGGCTTAATATATATTGATCACTTTAGTGTTAGTAATGCATCTTTAAGTGAAAAATAAATAAATAAGACCCTCATTCCATAATCTATTTTTTGAAATAAACAAAAACATTCTGAGCAACAAAGGAATTGTTAACTTGATTCATAATTTAAAGTTTTGCGTTCAAAGATACTTAGAATCCAAAAACGTATAAATTCTGTTATTTTTATATCAAATCAATTTATTATTTTCCAAATTTACTAAAAATAAAGGTTCTTTATTGTTTTAATTATTGTTCTAAGTTTTCTATTATTTATTTATTTTTATTTTTGAACATCAAATATAAAATATTTATATTGATAAAAAATGCGATACAAAGTGTAAAAAATGATTGTTTAAACTCTCTCTATATTCTTTTAAATTTTTATTTTTAAAGATTTCACTTGTACATAGTGAAATCTGTGTTTTTTTTTTTTTTTTGTTTGTTTTATATACAATAGTTTTTGTATTTTGTTTCTTTAAAAATCATGAAAATATCACGTGCATCGTTTTTGTAATAACCAATTAGCTTGAAGAATATTTCGACATTCTGAAATCTTGAACATTAGTATTTGAATTATTATTTTTCAAACATTTCAAATATCTTATAATAATGCAATATGCTTAGCTTTCATTAAATTTTCACTTTTACTGTTTAGGATGAGATATAAAAGAGATGGTCCTTAATATTATTTGCTTAATAATTCATTTGATGTTGAATCCGACTAATAATTAATAATATATATATATATATATATATATATATATATATATATATATATATAGCCGCTCATGATGAATTAGATAATTCTTCATCAAGAATTCGCATTTATTAATGAAGCAAGGGATATGAATAAACGATGTAATATTATTTCTTTAGCAATGAATGGTGCTAAAAAAACATACTCAAAATTAAAACTTTAATGATTTAACGTCATGTCCCGTTCGAAAATTGATTTTTTTTTTTATTCGAAAGTGGCAATGACCCTTTAAGTTGTGGCAGACATGGAACTCCGGCGGTATGAGCCAGCTAAGAAGAGTTCTGCTACAGAGGAACTTGGTGAAACCTGTTTGCCGATGGTAGGGGTTTGCTCAAAGCCTTTCACCCGGGACAATACTTGTTTTATCGTCCGTCTGTCCCCTGCCCACGTGGTGTCCCTTCCTCTCCAGGGGTAGAGGTCCAAAACCCGCAAGCGAAGAAAGGAAATAAAACGAGACTTTCGAAAGAAAAACATACTAAATGTCAACTGCAATAACCATTCAGACCTTCTAAATAAATAGTATACCTATTCCGACGTATCTAAGAAGAAGAAGAAGATAAGTATATTGTATTCTGAGACATTTATGAGTCACCTATAAATTATGAAAATGAAAAATAAAAGTAACATTTGTCTGGTACAAAATGGCAGTCAAGAAATAATTAAGTTAAAAATGATACAAAAGATTAGTATAAGTAGAAAAATGAAATAATAAAAATATAGATAAGTAAATGTCCTTATGTTTATATATCTGCACAGATAAGCAATACAATTGTGAAATGAGGCTTTCAGTTGACAGAATGACTAACTCAAATTTCAACATTTTTTAATATAATCATTTAAGTGATATTTTTAGTTGAAAAATTTATAATATCTATACAGAAAGTGATTAAGTTGATTCCAGAGTAAGTGATTGCAGTGTTGAAATAAAGAACTGTGAATAAAGGTATAAATTCCCACTAGAAATATCACTAAAATTAATAATATAAAATGTTAAAATCGGTGTTAGTCATTCTGTCCACTGAAAGACTCAAATATCAGTAAAATAAGGCCAGAAACACCAAAGTGCGAATATTTAATTCTCATTTATATTCGGAAGATTGATAACTGAGGATATGGAAAAACAATTGATGTTTAAATGAAATTAAAGATGAGGCTTTGTTTTTTTTTTCAAAAGAAACAGAAGAAGGAATATACACAGGTTTTATGGGCTGAGGATCTCGCCCATAAAACCTATAAGAGGGTTAAAGAATGGACAGAGAAATAAAGCGGAAAAAATCGAAAAGATGAGAAGGTTTTTTGGTTGGAAAAAGGATATACCCAAGAAATATTGTCAGAAACCCGTAAAGAGCCATTTAAACTCGGCATACCAACTGGAGACGTGGAATCTTCTAGAGACTCCAAAGATGAACGAAACGAATCGATTCATTAAGCACACCAGAATGATTACAGTAAACATAAATGGATAAATAAGTTGACTAAAATAGAATTTTTCTTTTGAATAAAAGTATTACGTGATTATCTTAGCCTCGAACATTAGCTAGCAAAGATTAATGGTTAACCGCATGATTTATCAGAAGGATAGGATAGATCACGGATCTAAAAAATTACATTGAAAAAATCTATTTGTTTTTATCATTTTTTCAAATCTTGTGATTAGTAACATTCAATCACTCGTATCAGAAGTTTTCGACAGAAATATTTTAAGGTCCCCAAATCCAAATTAACAATTTTCGCAACATGGTTTGTGAACAACCTACCTTAAAAACGAAACCTTGTACGAATTACTTATTTAAGTTAGATATACCTTATAGGCCTGACACTAGAATATACATACATACACACACACATATATATATATATATATATATATATATATATATATATATATATATATATTTCTTTTTTTTGCTATAAAAAATTTATTTGCGGCTGTCAACTTTTTGTTAATAATCAGCAAATGTGCTGGATAGTGTTGCCCAAATGCGAAACCAAGACTCGTCTTGGTCTTGCGCTAGAGTCTCGCTAGAGTCTTGCAGTTGCAGGAGGTAATTCTTGTTGAAAAGTTGAAAAAAGGTATTAAAAATTATATTATTTCTTTGATTACATTATATCTTTATTCAAAAGATTTCCATGTCGGGCCGTCATATGGTGGAACTTAACTGCAAAAAACTGAAACTGATTAAATATCTCTATTAACATGAAACTTTCATTACATACTAGAGTATCAAAAAAATTATAAATAATATCAATATTTAAGAAGATTTAGGGGTTCAGAAATGGAGGAGTTGAAGACAAGATAATTAAAAAAAATAATTTTTTTTTTAATCAAAGGATATAATCCATTAAAAAAATCGTATAAATATTTCCATTATATTTTTCCATATATATCTTTCTATTCATATTTCTTCTACCTCATGTAATCAAGGATGTATTATAATATTAATCGTAAAGTTAAAAATAAAAATAAAGTATGCTTAAAATTCTACATACCAATTTTTAGAATTGCAGACATAGAGGTTAGAGGTCATACATTGCAAGATCTGTGAACAAAAAATATTCATTAAGTAGCATACTTAATTATAATGGAGATAATTAAAAAAAATTGCAATAGTAAAAAAAAACAAAATAAACATGTCTATTTATACATCAACTAGTCACTTTAATCCCATGCCTGATTATACGATTGATGCAATTAAATAAAATCTATATTTTGGGTGATAAATATTCAGGACGCAGTCTTTTTTATTTTTTTTTATTTTTGCCAACGTTTCAACCCAAACATGTGGGTCATCTTCAGGGCTGAAAATGTTTTTTTAAAAATTACAATCAGAGATATAATAGTTTACGATCGCTAATTATAAATAATAAACTATAGTGATTGATGGCACATGAATCTTAACTAATATTGTAATACACATATTAAAATAGTTATACAAACTAAAAATAAAAAATAATGTATATAATCCATTTATACAAATTTGTAATATTTTCTCTTACTAACCGTGGTTTGAGCACTGAGGGTGTTCAAGTACTGACATGTTTGGTAGGTAAGTAAAAATGTCAGGGGTGGAGGATTTCCCAGTTGTCCTTTTTCAGATAGCAAACGGTAGGTAAACATAGTTAGAGGGGAAGGGAGGTAACATTTATGTTTTTAGAATATACATAATTTGCTGACAAATATTTCAGAAGTGTACACTATTTGAGTTATTTCATATGGTTACAGAAATGTGACTATTGACTAGTAATGAAATGAACATAAGCAAAAGGTGCCAATCAATATAAATATAGCTCAGTTTGATAGCAAGTATACACTGGTTTGATGAATAATTTTTATAATAAAGACAATTTCAA
Source organism: Nezara viridula (assembly GCA_928085145.1). Lineage (NCBI taxonomy): Eukaryota > Metazoa > Arthropoda > Insecta > Hemiptera > Pentatomidae > Nezara > Nezara viridula. The sequence continues at coordinate 85,276,108 of OV725081.1, read as the reverse complement.
TGTAAGAAAGTGATACTTAGGACAATATATTATACAATATTTAAACAATAACAATATTTATCATAATATAAGTTTGTATTATATTAAGGACTAGCTTTACCCGGCCACGCGATGCTGTGGCTTAGCCTGGCAAAATGAAATAGAAAGAAAATAGAAAGCACATATGAGTAGATTAGTAGCAAAGGACATCTGTCATTTTTAAAAAGTTGGGAAACAAATTTGTCTGTAAAATGGCTTTAATTTAAACTAATTCTAATTGTTCTTTTTTTCTCATGATTCAAATTGAACAATCATAATCATCTGAGTAAATACGCCGTCATTCATAATCGTCAGAAACAGTCTAAGTTGAACTTATAAAACTAAATTAAAAAATTAATTTAAAAAACGTATAATAGTATTGACATAAGGAGAATCATATAAATTCTTCAAATGATAATTTCAATTACTGTAATAATTATAAAATTTTCGATTAATCAATAAAAAAAAAGTGCTTGCCGACGTTCGGTAGTGAGGAAGCAAAAGGAAACGGCCTTTTCTGAAGAGAAAGCATCAAATGTTGAAAACTCAATAACTCTGCGATAATCGAGAATAACCGTCCGATTTCGATGATTTTTTTTTTTTTATTTTGTCAGCGATTCAGAAATCTTTCATATAAATATGGGTATTATCTGTCAAAAATTGTGTACTTTTTTAGTTATCGTAAAATAAAATATTGAATTCATCGTAACATTTTTCAATTTGTTTTCGGGAAAGTATGTTATACACATAAATTAAAAGGGTTTCAAGGAGAAGACTTTAGCCAAGTTTTGTTAAAATCGGTAAAGCCGTTTTGGCGCTACAGTTTATAGCGACACATTTTTTGCAGCTTTGAACAGAAAAAACATTTACATTTTTATTTTTTTTATATATATATAAAATTATCGTAAGACAGAAGTACTATGCCAGAAACCTTCCCAGGGGTGTACGGAACAACTTCCCAAAGTTTTATGGCCATCGGTTGAATGGTTTAGTATTGTACTAAGGACAAACAGACGGACAGACAGACATACATTCATTTATATATATATATATATATATATATATATATACATATATATAGATTACATAAGCTATTGTTTCAGGAGGCGGAAAATATTTGAATATGTGTTGCAGATCTTTTATTTGTCTACTTTATGGTTTACCGGATTACTTTTTTTTCCAAATTAATGAATATAGATTCCGATAGTAGTCGTTTTTGGTGATTGGGAACTGTGGCGAGTATGGTTGCGTTTTCGAAACCAAATGTGTGGTTTAGGATTATGGCGTGTTCCGCTAGTTTTCGTGTGGAGATGCTGTATTTGTGTTGAATTAAGAACACACGACTAACTCCCTTCAAGAATTCATAAAATCTATATTTATGTTGTTCTTTAAATAACATAATATTAATTAGATATTCTTCAGTCATGTTTAAGTCTTATGATATTTCTCTTATACTCTTTGAATATTGAATACTTGCGATAAAAATAGTCAAGTGAATTCCTAGTCAGAGGTTTTGATTTTAGTAATATTTATCGTTTCTTGACCGTGTTTTTTTGACGATAAAGCTTAATAACCAAATTATTAAGTTTAGGTGCTTATTCGACGCACAAGTTATCGTTATTTAATTTCTTAAAGAATATGTTTTTCGCATGGATGTACCGTTTAGCAGTTATAGGCGAAAAAAAAACATTTAAAAACTAGCTTTTTTATCTTTCAAAAGAGGAAAAAACAAAAATAAAAATTTTCCTAAATTTTTCGAAACATAATATTTCGAAACCCGTTTCGATCCTTGAGTTACTGGCCTAATAGCCCTGGAGCCAGGGCCCAAAAATCGACCTGATCGCAGGCGAAGGTTTGGTTGTAAATTATGAAAGTATATGTTGTTCTGAGTAAAAAAAACATTGTCTGCCGTTCCAGAGCCGCTGATTTCAAAATGGGCGGCTGATTTAAAGAATATTAGGCCAATAATTTGAGGATCGAAACGGGAAATTTGATGCTCTACAACTTTGATTCTATGGGTTTTTCCTCTTAGGGAATTAATTTCCAAGTTACAGGGCCATATATAGTAATTTTTCTCAGTTTTTGACAAATTTGGTAAAACTCAACGTTGGTTGACCGTGGTTTTTTACCTTACCGCGTAACCAAATTTTAAAGTTTATGTACGCAGATTTTAACGATCTTTAATTTATTAAAGAATACATTTTTCGCTTTGATGCATTATTTAGGAGTTATAGGTGGAAAATCCAAAAAATATCGAAAAAAAATGACTTTTTTGTGTGTAAACAGTTTTTCCTTGGTGGTCCGCTTTATAGCTTTATATTATAGCCCTGGATCCAGGGCTATAATATTCTTTAAATCAGTCGCCATTGTCGATAGCAGCGGCATTGAAATAACGGACAATGCACATTTTATTTATATTTACATAAAATTTCGTGATTCACATTCAAACCTTTTCCTGAAAAGACTACCATTTTTTGGCCCTGGCTCCAGCATTATAAAACGTATTAAGACTATAAGTATAGCAAACCGTAACATTTTCCAAATAAAAAAACTTCATTTTGTCACCAATGTTGTTTTTTAAAAATCTAAAAAAATGGAAGATTCATTGAATCGTTCGAGTCATAATTCAAGATTATCTCAAACCTCGTAAGTCGTGATTGAAAGAACACGTGTAATCAGACTTATATTGGTCATTTTCGTAATTAATGATGATTTTAAATGTCCCTCTTCAGCACTAGTGAACCTAGAGCAGGGTCAATTGCTGTCAATTGTAGCAGCAACAGATCATAATTGCACTTCCCACGACCTATAATGCAAATGATAGTCTAAAATTGTTTATAAGATTAAATCAATTAATTACATTAGATGACTGAGATGAATATTAGTAGCATTCAGCCTACACATTTCCATAAAATATTATATTACTGTTACTATATTATGTATATATTTTTAATGCCAGATAACTGATTTTTTTAAAGTAATGAGTGGAATTCGATGGTTTAGTGGACTCCGAAATTTCAACCCGCAAGTCAAAACAGTCCTTTTTTAAAGTCATATACATGAGTCTTTCGTAACTAATTGAAAGTTTAGAGCGTTTGTCTAGTAATTGTTGGAGTAAGCGGAAACGTCGAGGAGTTTCTGGTACCTGATTTGTTCAAGAGGGATAAGTGGGGTCTTATTAAAGGATACTGTAGGACAGGAGGTCGTAGGTTTAAGACGAAGGGTAAAGGTGATTTGATGGGATTTATTGTAATTTATTTTAATCCTCCAGTTTTTACACCATTCTTCAAGGTTTGTGATGTGTGATTGAAGATTTTGAGATGCAATCGATGGATCATTATTAACTGATAGGATACACGTGTCATCGGTATACGTGGTGATGACAGAAAAAAAAAATCTTAATTTAATATTTTGATATCAAGCCACCGACACTAACAACCTTATTTATCCTTTTAGGCATACAAATCAATAGTTTTTAAATACTTTATTTATTTTCCCTCTTTTTTTTAAAAAAAAAAAGATAGAATAATCTTTTTGGTGGAGTTATGTTTACAAACCGAAATATTTAATTTAGGCCACAAGAACTCAGTATTATTGAGGTCCGAGGAATGAGGATTACATTTAATTACATCAATATTTTTTTTCAAACTATTCCACTTTCGTGTGAAATATTTGATGAAGCAAATAAAATTACATGTGGCTGATTTTCGTTTAAGCTTTTTTTTTTTTTAAATTTCTATTTTTTTTTTAAATCCATTAACCGCAATTTAACACTAAATGTATATTTAACTCAGAGTTTATATCAAATTTTATTTTAATAGTTTTAAAGTGTTTTCTGAAGTCGCAGTTTAATAATAGACTATTGAAGGTTTTTTTTTTTTTTTTTTTTTGAAACAAAATAAATTAATGAATTTTATGAAATAATTATCTACATTTTATTAATGAAAGCTTCCTTATAGAAATATTTTGGGAGTGAACTGTATTTCCTTTTATGAGCAGGCCTGCGTTATTCCCTGGAAAGAACTATCTGATATGACAATATATATTCCGTCACTATTCCTTAATAGTCAGTAGGTTAGAAACTAGATTCATAGTAATATCATCTATATAAGGGTAAGTTGGTTTAATATTATTGAGAAATTACTTATAGATTCGTAATATATCCATATATATGGTCCAGAAGGGGTGTCCAGAAGAGGGTTTCGCGGCGCAATTTGCGCCATAAAAATTTTTGGGGAGGCATATTTCAACGAGTTTTTGAATTTTTGAGGGGTCACACATGGTGTTATGAATTTTTGAACCAAGGGACGACAAGAGGAAAACATGAAACAGACTCCAGCAAGTATGATTGTATATGATCTACGATTTTTCTAATTGTGTTCTGTTTTTAAAAAAACGATGTAGAAGTAAAATATCTGGGGAGGAGGGGGGTGTAGATTCTCGATCTTGGTGGATGGGTACCCCTGTGGTCCATAGATTATAAACCGTTAATTCTGTGTAGATTTCAAAAGCTAAAGCCAGAATTTTCAAATTAATTACATACCTGTTAATGTTTAACAAAATTATTGCACCTTTCAGCACTACAAGTATTACTTTGGGTTAAAATAATTGTAAGCAAGCCAAAATTTTCATTTGGTGCGTTTCATTTAATTGATGAAAAATTCTACACTATTGGGACCTAATGAAATGAAATAATTTATTTTTTATTTTGAACAGCCAAAAAATAAAATTAAACAAATATTGTAGCGCTCTCTTGGAAGGCGCAGTCTGGGAACGGATATATTTTTGAGGTCTCAAAATAAAAGTAAAAAAAAAAAAATTATTAGCAATAAAAACTTTCATATTAAAAAAAACAGTTATATGTTTTACAACAATGTGGTCATTTAATATTGTAATGCCTCTGTTGTTGAGCCCTTTAGAAAATAGACCCTGAATACATTTTTAGTACCATAAAAATATAATAAAAAATGCAACAATTTTTAAAAAGGTATAAGCCGTATTATAAGGGTTTTAGTTCAAATGGATTTCAGCTAAGCAAACCTATATTTAAATTGTTTTATTCTAATAACTATTCAAAAATAAAATTTAAATCTTAAGAACAATTCGTTGGAATTCACGTGGAATGTCACGTCAGCCCTATTTAGGATATAATAATTATAACCAGCGTAGGCTACTAATAATAATTCTATGTATTATTCATGATTAAAACATAACTGTCCTAGCGCGAATATTATAATTTAATCTAGTAAAATTATGATTTAATTTAAAAATATTATATAATTTCATTAAAAATATAATTCAAATTATTTCAATTGATAAAACAAAAATATAATCAATAAAGAAGAAGAAATATTCAGAAAGCAGTCTTTAAAAAAAAAAAAAATATTTTTTATTTGTGCCAACATTTCAACCCAAACATGTGGGTCATCTTCAGGGCGTGGTTCGGGCAGAGTGGTTTAAATTTTTTTTATAAAAGACTGCGTCCTGAATATTTATCACTCATGATATGTAGAACAGTCGACTAGATTCCTTTAAAGAAGAAAAAAAAACTTTTTAAACTAATTTTGATTAAATTTTGTGGAAAAATATTTTAATTTTTCTTTCCTCGCCATTGTGGTTAAGTGGTTACGTCTTTCAGAAAGAATCATGGAGTAACGGTACTGTTTTCCGGGACAGGAATTTTGTAAAATTATTTGTTATAGCTTATTCTGATTTTCGTGAAGATTACTGAATAGTTATTAAATATAACAGTCTTGAAATAGAATATTCGTGATAATAATAATCTGGAAAATAAGAAACACTTTGCCAATCAAAAAGAAAACAATCATTCAATGGAATTGTAACAGATTTTTCCAACATTTAGAGCACCTAAAAATTACAATAAGCGAAAAGAACCCTGTACTAGTTTGTCTCCAAGAAACACACTTACAAGAAAATCAAACAGTGAGATACAAAGATTACGATATATACCGAAAAGCAAAAGATCGTCATGGGAAGACTTCGTATCTTCATTAAATCAAAGCATTTCAGTGAAGGAGCTCTGGAATAAAGTGAAAAGCATTAAGGGGATCTCCGAAACCAAGAAATTGCCTGGTATAAAGACTGGACAAGACATTATAACTGACCCTGACGAAATCGTTAACAAAAGTGATAAAACTCTGCAACAGAGTGTAATGTAAAGGCGTTGCCAATACAAAATAAATAAATAAACAAAATACCAAATAAATAAAATAGAATATTATGATTTTAGAAATCAGATAAGAAATACAACATTGAAGCAAAGATATGCTTAATCATGCATGGGTGGATTATCTAGTATTTTTTTTTTTTTTTTTTTTTTAAATTTCTTTATTGAGTATTATAACAATCTGTCTGTTCGACAATCTAGTCTTTGAGTCTTGAATTAAAAATGGTCTTTTGATGGTATTCATCATATAAAGAAAAAAATATAATGAATATATTATAAAAAAAAAATTTTCTAACTTTTAATATACAGTGTAAATTTTGATTTGTTGGAAACGATTAGAAGTTCAATTCGTACCAAATAATATTTATATATGTTTTTTAAAATTATTATTACTCAGGTTAATCCCAAAAAATATTATTTTAATTATTTGACATATTTAACAGTATTTTAAAAAAGAAGAGGAAATTCCACCATCATATCCAATCGCGTTTTTAAGAGGTAAATGTAAAATAAACAAAAAAGTGCATTTAAAGATTTTAATATTATTTATTCGAAACAATAAAAATAATTTTCTTCATATTTTACTTTGATGAATTAATAAAAACAAATTTACAACAGTAATTGAAATGTTTAAAATTATTTTCTTCCAGAACATTAAATTTATTATCACAAGCTATCTGAAAAAAAAAAATAAAGTGATAAAATATCAAATTAGTGATAAACTATCAATATTTAATCGCTTAGCCGAGAGAAACTTAGCTTAAAAATTTGGCTTCCTTTACAACTGATTAGAAAGCAGGGAGGATACAAAACGTTGCGATATTGAAATTTTTGCTGAGTTAACTAATAAATAATGGAATGTTGAAGCATTTAGTTCAACTCGACTGAACTTTTAATTTAAGTAAATTTTGAAGGTTTTTTTTTTTTTTTACTATCATTTGTGTAAATAGGTGGTTTTATACTGTTTATTTATTGTTCTTATTATCATATACCCGATTGAAAGGTAAATAAACAAACAATTCATTGTAGTTAGCATGTGATGACGCAAGTAAGCCTGGTATTTCTGAATAGTTTTAATAACATTTAAATAAAAAGTACCTAATAAGGATATTCAACATTTAGAGTTAGTATGTTTGATTTAGGTATTTAAAATAAATTATACATTCGCTCGAATTAAAATTATATATATATATATATATATATAATATATATATATATATATATATATATATATATATATATATATTTTAATTTAAAAACAGACAGTTTCTACAAAAAGGAATTCCTAGAATAGTCATAAAGTTACAAATTATTTCCATAATTTTAATTCGAGCGAATGTATAATTTATTTTCAATACCTAAATCAAACATACAAACTCTAAATGTTGAATATCCTTATTAGATACTTTTTCTTATATATATATATATATATATATATATATATACATACATACATATATACACACACTGGCGGATCTACGGAGAGGGGGGGGGGAGCGTTCGGACTAGAGCCCTCTCCCCCAAAATGGTAAAATAGAACCACGTTTTATAGAAAAAAATTTTAAAAACCATCTGTTAAAGTATTACTTTTCGTGTAATTACATTAATAGGACTTCAAGAATCACTTAGACACCATATCACATAGGTAGTATTTTTTTTTTTTTCAAATTAGTTATCATTATACATATATATATATATATATATATATATATATATATATATATATATATGGAAAAAAAAGCTTTCGGGCTGATGAACTCCCCCAAAATTAAATCCTGAATCCGCTAGTATAAATATATATATATATATGGAATAAATATAATTATCTATACAAATACCGACAGATTATTTGTATAACCTAGTATATTTGTGTACTTTGTGTACCTATAAACTTAATATTGCAAATATGTGAATACTCAAATATTTGAAATTTGAATGATCCATACAGGGTATTATTGGTAATATTCCTTTCATTTTATTTATTTGCCGGAATTAATCATATATGATAATTTTATAGGATCCCAATAAAACATTCAATTTCCTTACTGAAAATGACTAACTGAAAATGATTGTATTAAATTTTTTATGAGATATCGAAATGAAGAACTAATAGTCCACTATATCCACACATATAAACATTGTTTTTGTAGCAAAGTAGGAACAATAGAGAATACTGTAATATTTTTGATTTATAGATTTATTTGTATCACTTATTATAAACAATTAGGTACTTCTATCTTTCTTGTATACTATAATTTATAAATGGCTTATTGAAACAAAAAAAAAAACTTATTTGTGATAATAATAAATTTATCATAAGAGTTTTGCACAGTAATTATTTCTATGAATATTACGTAATTAACAAGAGAATTAAACTCATTGTTCTTTGTAATAAAGTATAAATTGTATCGTTTACTATTTTTAATCTAAACGTTAATTAGAACATAATATATAATAAAATTAAAAATATCTTGAAGTTGTGATAGTATGGAAATACATAGCAATTGAATTAATTATATTTTCGAATAATAAATCTAAATGATATCGCAAAATATGAAAACTAATCTATATTTCCTAGAAGAAATATAGGCTAATGAAAAAAATTACGACCCTGCCAGGATTCGAACCTGGAATCTTCTGATCCGTAGTCAGACGCGTTATCCGTTGCGCCACAGGGCCATGGAACATTACAACGACCAGAAAGTTTAAAAGATAATTAAAAATATTCTCATTTCTGTTAAACTTATTGGATATATATTTAAAATATTAGGAGTTAATTCAAATTTAATGTAAGAAAAGCTTTCTGATTTATTGCATAAAATCATTAAAGGACCCAATAAACAAAAGTTTTTAAATGCTCTTATGGGGGAACTGGATCAAGCGATATCAATTGAGAGGGTGTATATGCTTCTAATTTACAAATTATGTTTATTTTATGTTAAGATATAAGAATTAACTTCAGAAGTAGGTGAGTTTGGGGGCCTCACTGGAGGGGAGAGGGCCATGAAGGGTGGGGAGCCCCTAGGCTTCTGCGCATGCCCCCTCCCGCTCCCCCCTCGACCAGTGAGGCTTGTTGCCAACAGTCCGTCAGTGCAGTTTTGACTGAGAGAGTGTTTGTGTGTGTTCTAGTGGCTCCAGCATGTTTGACGTGTTCGGCTCCCTCAAGGGGCTTCTCCGGATAGACACAGTATGCATCGACAACAACGTGTTCAGGCTACACTACAAAGCCACCGTCATCATCCTGGTGGCCTTCTCCCTGTTGGTCACCTCCAGGCAATACATCGGAGACCCAATCGACTGCATCGTAGATGACATTCCTCTCAGCGTAATGGACACCTACTGCTGGATCTACTCGACTTTTACGATTCCGAACCGACTCACAGGAACTGTGGGAAAAGATGTCGTCCAACCGGGAGTAGCAGGTCATGTCGAAGGTGAGGATGAAGTTAAATACCATAAATATTACCAGTGGGTGTGCTTCGTATTGTTTTTCCAAGCGATACTGTTTTATGTGCCTCGTTACCTATGGAAAACCTGGGAAGGAGGAAGGATCAAGATGTTGGTACTCGACCTCAACTGCCCCGTCATTAACGAAGAATGTAAAGCCGACAGAAAGAAGCTACTAGTCGATTATTTTACCTCCAATCTTCATACTCAAAATTTCTACGCAATTAGATTCTTTATTTGCGAAGCACTGAATTTCATCAATGTCTTGGTACAGATTTATTTCATGGACTTCTTCCTGGATGGAGAATTCACCACGTATGGATCGGACGTCGTGAGGTTCACCGAAATGGAACCGGAAGAAAGAGAAGATCCCATGTCGAGGGTTTTTCCTAAAGTTACCAAATGTACCTTCCATAAATATGGTCCTTCAGGATCCGTGCAAAAGTTCGATGGCTTGTGCGTCCTCCCGTTGAACATTGTCAACGAAAAAATCTATGTCTTCCTTTGGTTCTGGTTTATCATCCTCACCATCTTGTCTGCATTAGCCATCGTCTACCGCGTGGCAGTGGTTTGCGGACCCCAGCTTCGCCTCTACCTCCTCCGCGCCAGGTCCAGGTTGTCGCCCCAGAACCAGATAGAGGCAATCGCCAAGCACTGCTACCTTGGCGACTGGTTCGTTCTTTACCAGTTGGGTAAGAATATTGACCCTCTCGTATTTAAAGAACTGATAGCAGATCTGGCGAAAAAGTTTGAAGGTAAAGAGTCAGTTTAAGATTTATATGGTTTATTGTATTTTGTAATACTAGTGCCTTAACTATGCCCTCTTGAGTAGGGCTCTGTCCAGACTTTAAGCTCTTGAAATAATGTGTTCTAAATGTGCATTAATTTCATTTTTGTTAATTGACAACATCCTTCTTTTGGGGGCTTCAGGCACTTATGTGATTTTGCTTATTATTATATTTTGTTATTTTTTATCAAATGAAGTAATACTTCTCCATAATTGCACTGCCAAAGCTATATGTCTTTCATTCATAGCTAGGAAGTAGCATATTATGAGAGCTAATGCACACATTTTATTTACAATTTTTGAAGACAATAATATACATTCCAAATCGAAACAATTGGCAATAATTTAGGTGGTCAAATTGTAAAATAATGCTCATGTTACTTTTAAAAGACTGTATTAAACTTTAACTGCTTCCTTATTGTTTATAAAATTAATTTTTTATTACATGTAAAGATTTTAAGATATAGTAGAAGTTAATATAATGTGTCACTTCTATATTTAAAATTAAGGTGCCGATTTTTTTTTTTTTTTTTTTGTTTTAAAAAGAAATTATAGTAGGTTCACTAATTGTGTTGAATTTAATTTTACAAAAAATTTTCTATATTATTTATTTATATGTTTTTTTCACTTTGTTGGGTGATTATTATTATTTATTTTTGTTCTTGAGTCGGTCCTGTATATCTTTCTTTTACAAGGTAAAACAAAATTGTTAAACTATAAAAATTTAAATTCATATATATAATTCTTACCTTGTAAACTAAATTGTGTTTTAGCAAGTTAGTTTTGTTTAATGCTTTGCATTGAAGTGGTATATATTTTGGCAAAATATCCTGTTTGAGGTTGAATGAGTGTGTGTTAGAGTGAATGTAATTTTTTAATTAGACTTATTAAAAATGTGATCATAGTTATTATATATAAGTTAAAATATATATATTAATTTTTGAACTAATATATATATAATTCTTTAAATATATATATATATATATATATTTGCCAGATATGATTGATCAATTGTAAAGAGAGTTTCTAGGTTAAATTATTCGTAAAATTTGTGTATGTCCCTCTTTAGTCTTCGTGATATTTTCAAATGTTTGATTTGATCAGGTTATCAATGTATATACATACATATATATTTACAATTTTAGTATATGTATATTTAAGCAATAAGCAAAGAAGGAAATAATAAACTAAAATTTAAATTTTGTATATATTTATTTTGTAAGTGTGCCTTGTTTTAGTTATATATTTCAAATCAATAATTGCCATATCAAAATACTCCATGGGACCAATTAATCCATTCCCAATCAACTCAATTGTATTTTTTTACATTCCTAGTTTTAATTATTGTAAAGCTTCATTTCCGGCAAGGTTCAAAGTTTGTATAAAAAATAAATTTTGGCTTTATTGCGAAGCTATTTTTTTTGTAAATTATATTATATAAATAAAAAATTATTGCTTTGTAACATAGATTTTTTTTTATATATTCTTTTATTTCCCATTGATTTTCCAAATTGAATTTTAAAGTTTGTCTTGTGTATTGGTAATTAATCGTTCATAAATGAACTAACAGGTTAATACTTATGTTCAGAGCAAATCATAGCTATTTTTTCTTAACATGTTGGCTTGAGTAAGTCTCAAGTTTTCTTCACTTTCTGGAAAGTGAGAAAGCTATTTTGGTATAAATTATTAAACAAATCTGTCCTGATATGACACAAATTCAAATAATCTTAGGTATCATTTTTTATTCAGTTAACAGATAAATTATGTAAAGATGTTCCTTTTCTAAATATTGTCTAGCATCTTTATATTCTTCCACTAAGTTTCAACTTAACATAAATAGGTTTATCATTCCAGATATTATTTAAAAGTAAATTATCTGACAACCTAATGGTTACATTCCATATTTATTTTTGTTAAATATTCCCTTGAAGGAAATATTTGTTATTTTAAAATTAGACTATCCTCAAAATTGGATATTAGAGAGTATAAATTATTAATTAATGAATAGATCTTTCTATGATGCAATTCTAGTCAAATAGTGTGAGCCTGTGACATTTTTTAACTTTTCATATTTTAACATCTAAATAAAGGCCTTATAAATAACTTGAGACTTGATTCTTCATAGAAGACTTTAATAACCCACTTATTTTAAATTTTATTTGCTAATATATAGTACATTTGAATAATTAATAATACGTACTTTGAGCACAAAAGTCTTTTTATCTCTTACCTATTTTTGGAACATAAAAAAAAGTCTAACATAATGCATTTTTTGACATACTGCATTGTATAATGAAAAAAAAAGTAATATAGATTTATAATTTTAGGTTATAACTGTATGAAAAATAGTACAAACCAACACAAAAATAATGCCAGCTCAAGAAATTAAATTATATTGAATATTATTTAGTGTCTTGTTAGGTTTAACAGATTATGTAACTGTTCCAGTTTAGAATGTATTTGAAAGAAGATTTTAGAGAGATTGTAATGATAACAGATGTCAACATAGACCTTGACAAATTGTTTATGTTCATTTTTATTTCCAAGTTTTCTTTCTTGATCCTTTTCAGCTAGTACTTGAGGCTTTTATGTTGACATATGATTTGTTTATAGTGAATAAACAATGATATTAAATTATGTTTACAGTCTTTTTCGGTATTAATTTACAAAAATAATACTAACTTGAATTTTCTAATTAGAGTTCACAATTTTGAGTTTTAATGATTGAAGTAACAGAGAACGGGAAATAAAGCCTTGTGTTCTTTTAACTATGCTTCTATTTTGATGTGGAAGATTATTCCAGAGATAAATGTATGGTAATGGGTGAACGCACGACTGGCGTACAACAGGTGAGAGAGTTTGGCGGCCATCTTGGCTGTGCCACCTGAATCTACCAGGTCCCTTGTCGAGAGATGCAGCCCTCTACCTGGCTTTTACCTTTTACTAAACAACAATCACTTCTGGAACTCAACACTTTCTTGTACGGTTTTATTTATATATTTCTTTTTTTATTTAAACCGCATTATTAATATTAATAATGAATTCAAAATTGTGTTCATATTCACCCATTTAATACCTCATTGGAATCCATGATCTGATCTCTTGAATATAATGAAATTCCTTTCATAAGTAAAGAATTTAGATAAATAATATCAAAAAATTATTGAATTAAACAATTGTTAATTTTTTTTTTGAAGTATAACTGCATATTTTTCAACCAAATTGTTCCAAAAAAAAAAAAAAGAATGGTTATCAAAATTAGGGTAGTTATAACTTTTTTTATTTGCCTGGATTGGTACGATATTGAAAAATCTAGGTTATCCAATTCCACCCTGACTTTTTTTTATCAACGTTTTTATTGTTTTAATTACCTAATTTTTTATATCAATTCGAAATTTGTAGCTGTAGTACATCCCAAGATAGAGCTCCTTGAATCACATTTTACCAAAAAAAAAATTATATATATATTCACATATACATGAAAATTCTAAATAGATAATAAACATTAGCCGCAAGTTAATCAATTCTACGACAAAGTTTTACATAAAAAGTTTGGTTGTAAAGGTAAATTTTTATATAAAATGGATTCCTCTATGTCATATTGACACAAAAAAATACCGTTTTTAAAATATTTGTTGCCGATTATCATCATAAACTAACCAAAATGAATAATATATTTTCATACATAAAAACCAATAATAAAAAAATTAATAGATAACATGAATTAATAGTACAATAACACATTAACTAGAAAAATTTACTAGAAATTCAAAATAATAATTTCAATAAAGCTATTCACAAAAAACTGTTTAAGGTGCTCACACATGTAAGCCGGAAGGTGATGTGTGTATATATTTATGTCATTCCATGAATATTTACATAAAAATGACACTATTTATTCTAGTTCCCTTATTGTTTGAAGATTCAGAATTCAATGGCTCAAGTTGAAGTTTACTATTGTCCTCCCTCTAAGCACTCAATAATAATCCATGTTCTTGCATAAATTAATGAGAAATAAATGCATTATATAGAATGAAGAGAAGAATAGTTGGGGCGGTCAGTCAAAAAAGAAGGCAAAAATAAATGATAATATTTATTTTTACACCTTAAATATTATCATTTATTTTTGCCTTCTTTTTTGACTGACCACCCCAACTATTCTTCTCTTCATTATCCACGACAGTCAACCATTTACCAATCATTATATAGTATATTTATTATAGTGTAAACAAGACAAAAACAATATTCATGCTCATCGAAAATTCGTAGATATTTCATTACACCCAAATTCTCAATAAAATTTGAGATTAAAAATGAAAATTGGAATGAAACCAGATACAAGTTCGGTTTACACTGAAAAATAAAATATTCTAGTCCACGGAATCTGATGGAGTCAACTGAATTTTAGGTAGTGAAGGTACCTTGAAGGGATTCAAAAGGTTTTGTTGAGGACTGGGAACATGGCAGGTAAATTTCAACTGTCATGCCATACCTTTTAAAACTGTCTGTCCTACAATTTTGTTAAGTGGGCAACGTGCTTTAGGTATTCTTTTGTAGATCAGAATGCTAGGGCAAATGTTCCACTAATAGGAAAGTATTTAACTCTAACATGTAATAGGCTTTAAAGGTCCACAAGAGAGTGATCCACGTCCAAAATACGATTTCATAATGCCACAACAGCCGATTGATTGATTTTTCAATGGAGCAAAGCTTTGTCTTTGTTTGAGCAAAGGTCTTTGTTTTAGACAGCTTTCCTAAACACTTTTCTTTAGGAGATAGGTTTGAATTTTTGATTTATTCATCTGTAGTTTGACATTTTCTTGTTTAAAACTGTGGAGAATTTAATTATTATTTTTTTTTTTTTAGTTCCATAAGAAATATGTTGATCACAAAAACCTGAGTCTATTACTGGCACACAATAAGCTGTGCTACATTACATTTTTTTGTCTACATTACATTTACAAGAAATAATTTATTGATAATATAAGATTACCTTGTTTATTTATTTTTTTTTTTTTTTTATAAATAAAGGTATCTACATAGTCGCCACAAAAATATAAGAGTTTGTTATATTATTTCTTCACGTAAAGGCAAGGTACTTAGTAAATAAAAAATAAATTTAAATTATTTTTCATAAAAAATATAAATTGTGATGTTTGTAAAGCAGATAATTGCTTATGTTAATATATTAAAAGCTTGATGTAGATTTATTCTAAAATGTTACGTTTTAAGCAAATATATGTAAAACATTTTTAGATATGCTGTGGACGGCAAAACAACGAAATGTAACATGCAGATTAAAATTACAATATAATAAAAAACAGTGGGACAGAAAGTAAGATTTTTTTTGCCTATTATTATAATTTAATTTAAAAATAATTTAACATGATTTACTGGGATAACCATGAACTCAACTGATGAATGAAGAAACAGCCGTAACATTTTAATAAAACATTTTCGAGGTGTCGCCAGAGTTGTTTTTCCGGCCTTAGAAATCCCAAGTAAAATATAAATATTTGTTTTTGAAGATGAATAATATTATGAGCGGAGTGTCCTAGATAAGAGGCTCAGAGATTTCATTATCTCATCATAATTCCTAGATACTGTTCCAGATAAACAAAATACATACAGTAGATAACATGAAGACGGACTGGCTGGAATCTCTACAAAAAGAAAAATATCATTTTTAATATTTATATTAAATATATTATAATTAAGTAAATATATTTTATTGCAGTTGACATAATTTTAAAATTATCTACGAATACTGTACCTGATATAATTAAGTACATCAAATCAGTTAAAATGGAACGTTTTATTAATTCATAATTTCGTTTACACGATCAAACATTTTTTTAATCCCATTATCCCATTTTTTAAATATTATTGCCGTAGCAGATATTGTTATTGTAAATATTTTGTCATTATTCTCTTGTTGGCGTGAAGAAAATTCTTATAAACTATTCCTTCATGGATGTAATATAAAAGAGAAATAAAATTAAGAAAATAATGGTTTTGTTAGTGTTAACATCGATTTCAATATAAGAATAAATTATGATACATTTTAGTGGTGTCCGTCGATTTTTTTTTTTTTTTTTTTTATTTTAAAACAAGTCCATCAAAACAGTTAAAATGGAACTTTTTACTAAATCATAATTTTTTTAAGACGATCAAACATTTTTTTAATCCCATATTACCATCTTTTTAATATTATTATCATAGCAGATATTGTTATAGTTAATATTTTGTCATTATTCTCTTGTTGGCATGAAGAAAATTCTTATAAATTCTTCCTTCATCGATGTAATATAAAAGAGAAATAATAATGAAACAAAATTAAGAAAATAATGTTTTTGTTAGTTTTCATTATTTGTTTTTGGTCAACATCCTGTTAAGAACAAAACAACTTATACCGATTGTAATGATTTGATGAAATTTAATCTTAATACAAGTTTCGATAACTTTTGAACATTTTGGATTACTTTTTTATTTTTATTTTGAAAAAAACTCAGCTTTGTTTAGCATTTAATTGTGGCAGCACGAAAACTTAGCATCTGCATTAAAATTAAATAATAGGCTGTTATTTATTTAATTTAAATCCAAACAAAAATATATGTAAGTTTCTATATGGTTATTATTTTATTCTTTTTTGTTGTGTGGACCATTAAATTTAGACATTAAAATATTTGAAACATTTAAACCTTATTTCACTACCATGAGAAAGATCATGTCAGAGAAGGATGTCTTCATCCTCTATTCACTTATTTTATTTTTTCTGACGTAATTTGAATGGTTCTTATGTTATCTAAAAGTATCTCAGACAGACCTTATCTTTTCCTTGAATGTCTTTTAAAATACCAAGAAGGATCCCAAAAATAATATTACACCTAAGGAATGATTTTTTAGTGACAATTAGATTCAAGTATTATTTAAAAATATCTTAATAATGTTCATTAACAAAATTTAACATCCCACAACAAATATTTGTTAGCTGCTAACAGTGAGAGTATTAAAATAGTTTGTTCACTAAGAAACTTGGTGGTTAGTTAAACAGGTTATTAAAAAATGTTATTTCCCTATTATTACAATAATTATCCATTGCTGTTTTTTGTTATTTAAAAAAAAAGTTATCATATTTTACTGCTCAAATGGAGTTGGAGAGTATGGGGGTTCAGTTTTGTCCTTTTTAAAAATTCTTTTAGCTACTATTTGTCAATATTTTATAATACTTTTTATCTTATTTTTAATCATTAAAAAAAACTTCTTAATAGCATCCTTAAATTGGTACATTTAACAAAATGTCTACTATAATATTATCAACAAACCTATCAAGTTGCAACCAGACTTAAGTGATGTGTGACTACAACTGAACGTCAACTGATCATCAAAAGTGAGGCAGACGTTAGTTACAAATTTAACCGTTTCAATTAACTTCGAAATATTGTAGTCGATTTGTCCAATCTTAGCCAAACCAGGGTTCAAAAATTATTAAGTGTTTGTTGAAACCCCAAACGTAATTAACAACTATTTTATCAAATTCGTGTTCATTACTTCTAATGATCATTTGAATAATAAATCAGCTCATAATAAATAAAATATCAGACATTCCCGGGAAAAAAACTATCAAATAGAAAATACATGTATATGCTTCTAAGTTCTATGCTCAGAGCTTTATATAACTTTTTATTCATATGTTCATGTGTATTCATATGTTTAATTAAATAAAAAAAATCTCTGCGCGCTTCACACAACTTTCACTTACCACTCTCTTCTTAGCAGAAATAAGTATTTTCACACAAAGGAGAAGTGAAAGTAAAAATTATTGACACTATAATTATTTATATTTCATTGTGGGTATTTTTATTTCTATAAGTACCCTTATATATACAAATTTTAATATTTATATAGGTGTAATCTATATAATTAAATATTAAATAATACCAACAATAGCATTTATGAGAACCACGTATTTATATTTATAAACTATTGTAGGATTCCGTATTGTATTAAGCTCATGTTACGTATGGAAGCCTGTTATAATCTTTCGGGCGAGTTCGAGTGCGATCAATTACAACTATTCGCCGTTACGATTTTTTATTTCTCCTTTAGTTAATTATCAAATTCTTTCATATTTTATATTTAACTATCTTCTATATTGCAGATTAATGTGAAATAGTTGATTGTTTCAATTAAAAAAAAATAAAGGTACTTTAGAGGAAACTAATATTGAAAATTAGCCGGTTAATCCCTGTTAGAGAACATCAATCAGAATAAAAACTACATTTTATTTAAAACTGCTTAATTTTACACTGTTACAATGAATTTAATCAAAATCGTTAGAGCCGATTCCGAGAAAATTGTAAAAATGTGTTTAGCTCACGATATAAAATGCCACTTCCGGTCAATCGATTTTGACTAGAAAGTTACTGTAACATCTCTAGCATACAAACACCTTAAATATGCAATTTCACTTTCGTACGACTTTTGTTGTTTGAGCTAGACTGTTCACAGGCCATGTTTCGGGACTTTGTTATTTGGACTCAGGGGGCCTCAAAACGTGTATTTCCGTTGAAAACTGAGATTCAAAAATGTTCACGATCGCAATACTTTCCTTTACTATATATTTCATATATAGGTAAGTGAAAGTAAAAACCCATATTCATTTGATTGAAATGACATTTTAATAAAATGTTAATAAAACTTTAATAAAGATATCGCTTGAGAACTACTGAAAGCCATTTCTCATTGTTAAGTAAAACTCAAAAAATAACAAGAATCATCTGCTTCGTCATGTCCCGAATGATCGTGTGTTTAAAGTGTTAGCAACGCTGATAACAGCTTGAAGGTGAAGACATTTATCTTATTGTAATTATATTCTCTGTTCAAATACGAGGTGCAAAAATTTATGCATAACTTAAAAATATTTTTCTAGCTTTAACGATGAAATGAAATTGAGAAATACAAATTCTACTTTTTAATTATATCTTTTGCATTGGGTATAAAAAAAAAAAAAATTCTTTTTCTATACATGAATTAAAATTAATCAATAATAAACCTTTTAGCAACACTTTTAAAAACACTATTTAGTATATTATTTTATTACTACTTTGTTATAATTCATTAATGAGCTGGAAGGTATTTGCAATTAAAAATAATTGAATTATGTTTTTTGTTTTTTTTTAACTTAAAGTCGTTCCATTCATTTTAATTAAGTCCATGATTTAATTATTACCATTGATTTTATTAATATTAATATATATATATATATATATATATATATATATATATATATATATATATATATATATATATATATAATGTTACTATACCATTCGTGCAATTTATTAATGGTTCGGTTATTATTATTCACTTTTGAAAGAAAATAATTTTAATAACCTAATAGGAATGGAGTTGTATTTTTTTTTTTTTTTTTTAATTTCCCATCTACAAAGTATATTGCAGTATGCTTTATCATTATTTATTTATTTAGAAGAGGAAGGTTACCCTTTTTTTTTATTTTTTTTTTTAATTGGTTGCATTTATAAATCAATTTTATTCAGTTGCAATGTTCTGAAAATTCGTTGGAAGCAAGTACTTCAATGAGAACAATTACTGTTCTTGATAAAATAAATACAATCGTTGATCGTTAGTTTCAGACATGCTTCGTCAGTTAGTTTTAATTTTAGCAAATCTAAGCATTTTTATTCCTTTGTCATTGTATTTATTGTCGTTTGCTAATATAAAAAAAAAATTATGGGTACTTAATTCCTTTATTCAATAATTAAGAATATCAGTTATACGTCTTACTAATTTTTTTTTTTTGTAGGTATTATAGTTCTTAAAGATTTTTGTAGGGTTTTAACAGCAAAAAAAAAAAAAAAACTGATTTCCCTTGGCATCTTTATTAACTATTTTATATGTATGAATGGGAGGAAGAAATATTTAAAAAATACATTGCTTTTGAAATTTATTCATATTAATAACTCAATCTCTCTATTGAATAAAAAAGTGTTTACACACAAAAAAAAATAATGTAATATTTTATTTTACATATTAAAAAGCGGGATGGACCTTAACGGAGACAGCACACTTCTTGTTCCAAAAATTATTTCTCTCTTATTATGGTTACAAATTGGCATTAAAAATAATTACAACTATTTAATAATATAAGTTGCCAATAAAACGCGATGTATAATATAGACTTTTATAGAAATTAAAAATTTGTTCCAACTGTGGTTTAGTTTCTTTTATTTTATGTCGATAAAAAATAATAGAGTATGAACTACAGAATTGATGCAAATTATAGTTATGCAATATGCGGAACGAAGAGTACAATTGAATTAACAGTTGTATAATTTATAAAATGGGAATTCGTTCGGTATTGGACGAACACAGGGTACCCCTCCAGTAAAAATTGAATAAATTCAACAGTTTAGTTTCTAATATAGTACATATTATATTATTCCACCACATATTATACATTTTATAAAATTCCACCATCTACTACAAATTCAAACTTCCGTAAGCTTGTAAAAATTTCTGGATTATATAATTTGGCCACCAGCAGTTAATTGATTGAAGTCATTTTATTTGTATTTATTAATTTTTTTATATCTCAGTATTTTATTGTATATATCTATGTTTATCGTTATTATGTTTTTTGTATATATATATATATATATATGCTTGGTACTTTTATTAATTTTTTTTTTAAATTTATATTTGTATTTTTCTTAGTATCTTTATATATATATATATATATATATATATATATATAAGTTAAGCGTCGTCGGACGTAAGAAATAAAAAAAAAGAAGGAAAAGGGAAAAGATGTAACATACACGACTTCTGAAATAACACTCCTTTATTCATTCCATAAGCCTCCTTATATACACTTAGCCTGTTTATTTACATTACCAGATAGTATTAAGGCTGATACCGCCAGTCTCCGGTCTTTATCTCCCCCCCACCAGTTTACGAACAGGATTTTCGGAAACTTAAATATTGCTAGATCGGAGCCCACGGTGACCAGCCTTAACACTTTACAATTGGTTTTACAGTATATGCTTAAAAGAAAATAAAATAGTTCCACTCAACTGGAAAAATAATAAATAAAGAAGAAATAATTAAAAACACTGAAACTAAACACAGCACTTTAGAACTCCTACCACTTGAGAACTCCTAACAACAACAAAAAAAACACAATTTCCTCTATACATGAAATAATACAACAAAAAAAAATCTTTTACAACTTGTTTTGTTTTGACAGCCACAAAAAAACATATTTCTCTGTTTTATATACAGCGGTGAGGGTACTACGAATCCGTACGTCTATGTCCCGACTCTATCATTGGGAGCTTTAATTGTTCGATATGAACGGTTCTCCTCTTTCTGGGCTCATTCACGCTCTCAATAGTTACCAGGTTATGCTCCCTAATAACAACCACTCTGAATGGACCCTCGTACCGTAGCAATTGTTTCCCTCTGTTGGTTCCCAATTTCCGGTAAACTATTGTTCCTATTTTCAGTTCCCCCATTTGGTCGCGAACCTGTACATTCTGCCTTTCCACCCGCTTCTGCTTTTCCCGCTTAATTCTCGCCGTTATCTTTCCCCATGTTTTCTCTACCTCTGCCCTATTGCTGAGAACTTGATCCACTAACGGTTCGGTAAGCGTAGTTTCCCCATAATCCCGCCTTGGCCTGCGCATCCCGAATAGAACTTCCATGGGTGAAAACCCCGTTACGGAGTGGATCGAGTGGTTATAGGCTGTTACCGCTTTCCTCATTGCCACATCCGGCTCCAACCCTTTTTCACCCTGATATACACGGACGTGGTCGCTTAACGTACTGTGCAGCCGTTCAATACCGCCTCTACCTTTAGGATGTCCTGGGGTGTTATAATGCCACGCAATTTCCAATCGCTTCACCTCCTCCCTAATCGCGGCATTGTCGAACTCCCTACCACCGTCCGAAGTAATCCTCTCGGGGACCCCATAGAACTGCACCCAGGTTTGTAGGGCTTCCGCAACTGCATTGGCTGACTTCTCCATCACTTGGTATGCCATCGCCACCTTGCTGAATATGTCGATTACCGTGACCCACTTAAACCCTTTCCAGGTAAACGTGTCAATCTGAAGGTCCTGTAGCGGCATATTCCCTGTAGGTGTCTCCTCCTGAACTCCTCTGGGGGGGTGTCGATCGTATTTTGTGCGCATGCATATCTCGCATTTCCCAATGACTTCCTGGATGGACCTCTTCATGCCCCACCAGAAATACTTCCGACGCAATGCCTGCAGCGTCTCATTAACGCCTCGGTGATTGGTTTTCCCCTGGTGATATGCTACTGTGATTGCTTGCTGCTGCTCTTCGTCCTGTACCGTCTCCACAGCATACTTGCACCGGATGAATGTCCTGTCCACGCCTATTCGCTCGGACCTCCACATTCGCTTGATCTTATCCCATACCGTATTGTTTCCTACGTATAGGTAGTGCGTTTTACCCGCTTCCGAGGCATCCCTCAGTGCCGTACAGATTTGTTCTTCGCTGACCCCGGGCTGCGACCAAATGACGCGGATCCTACTTCTCCCGTACCTTCTGAAATCGATCTTCATGATTCCGGTTGTTCGTGTCTTCCAAATCACCTGACGGTGTTTGTCGTTCACGATCTCCTCTATTTCTTCCATCTCCGCTGCCCTTTCTTCCGCTGAGCTCTCCTCTTCTGGGGAATCTCCCCTGTCCTCAATCCCTGCGGTGTCATTTGCCCCTTCGCCATCGGGAGTCCATTCCCTCAAGAATTGGCGCACGTCCTGCGATGGTCCTCCCCTGTCCTCTTCAACCGCGTTGATCATGATGGCCCTCGAGAGCCAGTCTGCCACCACGTTTTCCTTTCCCGGCTTATACACCACCTCTATGTTGTATTGGCTTAGGATCTCCTTCCATCTTGTGACCCTAGCTGAGGTTTCCTTGAGTTTTCCTACCCACTGGAGGGGTTTGTGGTCGGTATGGACTCGAAATTTTCTCCCGAATACGTATGGCCTGAAATGGTCGATAGCCCATACTATCGCGAGTAGCTCCCTCTCCAAAGCGCTGTACCTTGATTCCGCACCCGTAAGCCGACGGCTCGCGTATGCTATCGGTCGTTCACCCTCACTCCCCCCCTGGGACAAAACGGCCCCTAGCGCGTATTCACTCGCATCAGTGGTTATATTAAAAAGCTTCTCGAAATCCGGAAACGCTAACACCGGCTCCGCCAGCAACCTATTCATACATTTTCGAATGTTATTCTCCATCTCTGGTGTCACCACAATCTTCGCGCCTTTCTTCAACAAATTGTTAATGGGTACCAAATACTCTGCCATCTCGGGTACGAATCTCCGGTAATAATTCAGCGTCCCGAGAAGCCTACGAATCCCCTTGACGTCCCGTGGTACCGCCATCCGCGTGATTGCTTCCACCTTTGCCGCATCCGGTCTGACCCCCTCGCTAGAGATAGTGTGGCCTAAAAAATTGATCCGCGTTTGTCCCAGCAGAGACTTCTCGCTTGACAATTTCAGCCCGAATTGCCGGAGCCTTTCGAATACTGCCCTCAGATGCTCCACGTGCTCGGTTTCCGTTCTGCTAAAAATCAGCAGGTCATCCATGTATACCTGGCATACCGAGTCATCGATGCCCCTCAAAAATTCGTCCATCAGACGCTGAAACGTTATGGGCGCATTCTTCAGACCAAACGGCATCCTGGTGAATTCATAATGCCCCCTTTCAAATGTGAACGCTGTTTTGTGTTGGTCTTCCGGGTGCATCCGTATTTGGTGGTATCCCGCCTTGAGGTCCAGCGTGCTAAAGACCACGGCCCCACTCAACCTATCGAGTATATCCTCGAATCTCGGGATCGGGTACTTCTCGTCTACCGTGTTATCGTTCAATTTACGATAGTCTACTACCACCCTGTATTTTTCCTTATTATCCCCCGGCGCTGCCTTCTTTTTCACCGCCCACAGGGGACTATTGAATGGTGAGGTGCTATCAACTATGATACCCTGTTCTTTTATACAATCTAGCTCCACCCGAATATGCTGTCTCAACGCCTGCGGGTATCTTCTCTCTTTCACGTAAGTTACCCTCTCCTGTTTCAGTGGGATTTCGTGCACCGTCCTCCCTGTTACTCCTAATACCTCACCTTCCCTGAAGAAGATATCCCTAAACTCCTCTTGTAGCAACTTCCTCCAGTCCTCCACTCTGTCCACCGCTCCTATCCGCACCCTTCTTTCTCTCGCGACCCCTATACATCCGAACTTCCTCTTTCCTAACCTAACGCTCCAGACTCCTCTACGGTTCCTAATGCTCGCCCCTACCTGACCTAACAAATCGCACCCTACTATGACTTGGTATTCCCGAGTCATGTTCTCTACCACATGCACCGTTAGCTCACCCTCTTTCCCTGTCCACCGATCAAGCCCAATTGTCGCCTCACCCTCTACACTACAGGGACCACCCAGAGTGATCAGCTGGCAGTCACATTTCTGTATCCGGAGTACCCTCTCGCTCCCGCACCCTTTTCCTAACGCCCTTCGAGTCATAATAGTGCTCGAGCTACCCGTGTCCACAAGACACTTTACTCCCCCGTCTACTTCGATAATTGGCAACCAGCATGGCTTACCTCGGATGTTGTTGCATATTGCTGTGCGGTCGCCTCTCTGCCGACACACTCCTCAGATGTCGTCCCGCTTCCTCCTTTCTGCCGCCGCTCGTCGCTGCTCACTCCGTTGGCTGCGCCTACCTCCTTCACCTCCGCTGCTGCCTGGTTCGTCCGTCTCCGTTCCCGACGCTCCTGACTCCTCGGTTGCCTCCTCCGAAGATCCGTCCCGCTGATGTACCCTGGCTCGTCTCTTCATCCTCTGCACATTCACCTCCATGGGTTCGTCCTGAGGTCTCTCCCTCCTGTGAAATATGTATGGGCACTGCCTTGCTATGTGCCCTTCCGTCCCGCACTCGAAGCATCTGGTGCGCGGACATTGCGCTACTAAATGTCCCGGCTTCCCACACCCGTGACATTTTCTCTCTTCCCTCCGGGGCCCGTTCCTCGGCCTCGACGACTGTCCCGATCTTCTTTCCCTCGTCGGGGCTTTCTCTCCACTCGGCTGCCTTGTGTCCCTCTTCTTCCAACCTGTCGGGGCTGTCCATGGTCGTCTATCCGTCACTCGGGTCCAACCCGGTTCTTCCACATCCATCCGTGTCTCCTCCTCTCTGGCACTTAGGTCGATCATCTCCTGGGCGCATTCGAGGAACGATCGCTCTCTGGGCAGTCCGTCCCTCTTTCCCGTTTCTTTAGCCAGCTGGACTTTCAATATTGTCGACAGAAACTCCATCCTGGCTTCGACCTCTCCCACGCTCATTGTTTCCCGCATCTTCTCGGTTATGCGATTGTACTTCGCCACGAGTACTCCCGCATATTGCCCCCTTGACTGTCGTTGGGCCCGCCGCTCCCTAAACATTTGGAATATGTCCTCTTCCGGTGTCCACCTACCTCCTCCAAACGCCTTCTTCAGCCGCTCCTTAATCACCGGCCACGGGGTCTCCTCGTCCGCTTGGATCTGGTTCAGGACGTTCCTCCTTACTCGGCACACAAGAGCTGCTTTTAGTTCCTCCGCGTCCCCTAGGTTCACCAGGTCCTCCGCCACCTTCACCTCGATTCTTGACATAAGCCGATCTCCGCCTTTCAAGAAATGGTTGAGCTCGCCTACCTCGCCTCCGAATCGTTCTAGGTCCGCAATGGCCCTCCGTAAGTCCTGCGTGGTTGTTGCTCTTATTTTCATCCATTCCAAGGCATTGGCGTGTGCTTCTGCCAACGTGTCCCTTGGTAATGGAGGGATCTCCTGGATCTGAGGGATCTGTGCTACCTGAGGGACTTGAGGTATCTGAGGTACCTGAGGCGCGATCTGGGGTACCTGATTGATCTGTGGAATCTCCTGAGGTTGAGGAATTTCCGGTACGCTTAGTACTCCCGGTCTGATCAATCCTTCTGTCGGCATTTCACCTTTTCCTTAAACACCAAACAAACAAAAAAAAATATCTACTTAAAAAAAAATTACTTCCCTGACGTTGTCCCGGGTTTCGGCACCAGTTAAGCGTCGTCGGACGTAAGAAATAAAAAAAAAGAAGGAAAAGGGAAAAGATGTAACATACACGACTTCTGAAATAACACTCCTTTATTCGTTCCATAAGCCTCCTTATATACACTTAGCCTGTTTATTTACATTACCAGATAGTATTAAGGCTGATACCGCCAGTCTCCGGTCTTTATCTTATATATATATATATATATATATATATATATATTTATATATATGTGTATATATGTGTGTGTGTGTGCTTACAATTTCCTAGGTATTTTTTGTATAATACTTACATGCCAGACTAAGGTACATATTCTATGAACTCTGCTATTATTCTAAGGGGACTTCAGTCCCAGAATAAAATTATTTTTCATTCATTTGTTCATTATCCTCTAATTTGGAAGCAGTAATGGTGTCCAAGAAAACAAAGATATACTTGACTATTTTATAGAATTATTTAAATTTCTTGATTTGAAAATAAAATTACATAACTTTATATTTTTATAAACGGAACACTATGATTTTTGAAATTTCTCATCTAATTTAAGCAGTCCAAAAGAGGTTTAAATTATCCTTTCGCACAGAGACCTTCCTAAGGTTTCATCAAATAATATTTTCTGCTATGATAGTTTAAATTTTTAGTAAAAATAAAAATTATTTTTAATAAATAAATGTTATGGTTTCTAATTAAAATTAATTCTCAACCACATTATCGTTGATGTTTATTTTAACAGAGAATTTTTTTAAGAATAGGCAGTTTTAAAATTACTAAAAACATGAGACTCCACGACCCGACCTTCGTTACTATCTGAAAAGAGTCAAAAAGTTTATCGCATGTTAACCCATGTTCTCTAGGAAGCGTTTTACGATAGGCCTCAAAATGGATCTCTCACTGATTAGTATTTTGAGTTATGGATTTTTTAAATAATAAAATTTGATTATGTTGATGCGAAGACAAATGTTAAAACGACAAAACCAGTTATCACGTATATACTTGTAAATAAAATTTTAAAAAATAGCTAAAATGTTAAATACAGATTTAATCCGCAAAGTTAAATATGAATCAACTTAGATATAAAATAAATTCAAATGAAATATTTATACCCACATTAACACATATGTTTAATTTTAATAGACGTAACATAATGTGCAACTAAAATAATAATAAGAAATAATGCATAAATGTATGTCAGCTTTTATATTAGGGGGAAAAAACGGAAAATTTTGGGTAGATAAATGATTTCAAACCATTGTATAATATTAAATTAACTATTTTATTTTTTTTTTTTTTTTTTACAATTTATAAAGATTTTTATATTAAATACGATACATACACATAACAAAAAATTAAATTCCTTGAATTTTCGGCAAACCTTTTGTATTATACTATGTTTTATTTTATTTTAAAATATTTAGGGGACAAAGGCCCCTCCCCATGTGTAAGCTCATGTCTAGCGTTTTTCAAAAACAAAGTTCTGAGTACTTAATTTATTACAAAAAAGGGCAAGACAAGACTGTACTTCTTGTAGGTACTAAATATTTTTTGAAATACGTGCTTGAAATTAGAACAAAATTTAAAGGAAGAAGATGGTCCGGGGTGGCGGTCATAACTAGGCTAAATAGTTTTGCCACTATTTAGCCTATTTATGACCACTACCCCGGACCATCTCCTTCCTTTATAATGCAACAGTCAACTATCAAATATCCCATATGACAAAATTTATTCTGAGTTTTGGATAAAACCTTATTCTTATTTAAATCAAACAGAAAATGTCTCTTCCTTGGTATTGCAACTGTAGTTGCAAGTATAGACTTATATAACTATCATAGAATAGGTTATGTTTTTTCAGACGGATAAAAAAGCAACATACCTTGGTTTTAGCTCAAGTAGTTATAACGAATACTACAAAAAGTCAATTTGATGTCCGTTTTCTGATCATATTTGTTCCGTTTAATCAAAAAAACACAATTTTATTAAAATGCCATTATACTATGGCCAATAAAATTAGGTCTTTTGGTTTATACCTTAGCAATTTAGCAATTAGCAAAGTTTTTCCCATACTGAATGAAATTATTGCTTGATGAGAGACCGCGATTGAAAAAAAATGAAATGACAGATGGAAATACTCGAAGAGTTGTAATTTCAGGGCCTAAATAATGATATATTTATTGAAATCAGAACTCTTTCATCACATATTACAAACAGTGGAGAATGGTTTTAAAACAAGAGGATTAAAACAAGCAAATCTTAGCAAATACCGTCAAATCACTTTATCTCTACTTCGTAATCCAACGACTTCCTTTACTACAAAATCCTTAAATATAATCAGACTTATCCCTGTCGAATAGATACGCTAATTAAGATTTCATTTGACCCTTACAGTTTTAGCTTTAAAACTCTACCAATCCAATCTTGTCAATTCGAATACTTAGTCAAATCCTCTTTGCCCTTTATTATGTAACTTAAAATTATCATTATAAAACCACGTTTGCTTATTTTATCGAGGTTGTGATGTCCTGAACGCAGTGATTTCGATTCCCATCTCTGTTGGTTAATATTTATTTTTCGGCGATCTTAGGAAATAAATATTGAAAATCACACTGTGGCGAGAATATTTGGCGTAAGAAATATTCCATTTCTTCATTCGGTATTTTGGCTTACGTGAGAACGTTTCTTCATTCATGGTAGTTTATAAAGGCATTTTGTTTTATGGAAATGGTCAAAGGTGTAAAAATGAGAACCTTGTTACATAAAAATATAACGAGTTTAATATGTTAATATTTAATTTAATTGTTGTTATCATTGGAACTCTGTGTTAGTCAATTAAGAGTTGCAAACCCAGAACATATCAGAATTTATGCAAAAAAACAGAACATTTTCGATTGAGTCTCAAGAAACCTGTATATCATGCAGCCAATTTATCGGCAATAGTCTACATCACATTCTCCTTCACTGCCCAGCATACAAAGACTATCGACAAAAATTCCTTCAAAACTTCATCTCAGAATCTTCTGATAACCGCAACGTCGAATCTATACTGAATATCGATTGTAGGGATAAATTAAATAAAGTTTATTATTATATGATGGGAGTACACAAAATTGTTGTTCTATTAAGCGCTTGTTTTCAGTTTGTCTTAAGAGTAATATTTTGTTTATATTTATAAATATTTTTATTTTTTATTGTTTCTATAATAGTAACTGGTTCAAATAACTATTATTATGCTGTAATCGTTTTATGTTTTAAATTTTTATTGTTATTCATGTTTTGTGAAAACCATTCTAAACGTTAAATATTGTAAATTTTATTTATATTTAAATTACATGTATGTAAATTTGTAAAACCATATTATTGTACAATAGCCAAGCTAGGCTCTATTGGGAACCCCCTTAAAACAAATAAAATATCTATCTATCTATCTTCATAAGTGGTCGAAGATTAACAGTATTAATTCATTTAATTGGAAATAGCTTCAAATATCGATTTAATTATCAGTTAGCAGTTTCAATATTTTTAACAGCATTGTAGTTGATTTCGAAATAAATCGATGAATCGAAATCAAGTAATGTTTGTTATTACAATATACTTGTTCTAGAGCAATGAAGATGTGAATAGATATATAGAAATGTATTGTCTATTTTCTATAGTAGAAGTAGGAAGTTTAAACTTTGAAAAAAAAAATCAACTCAACCATTACTTTGTAAAGCACCAATGTTATTGACCCATCCCTTATGCAGTCAGCGTTATTTAACGTGATGCAAACAAGAGACTTATCAATATTATTATAATAATACACTTTTTAGACGGATAATATAGTGAGAAAATTCGATATCAACTCAATAATATTAACTGTGAAGGGGGGTCTTGATACCTTAGTAAAATTTTATAGTTAGATAATTATTTAGCAATATCGATAATTGGCAGATAATAACAGCTGTATTACACAAAATTTGAGATGAAACGTAAAAAAAACAAAAAAAAACAAGTGATACAAAGATGGCTGACCCGGAGTCTTGCCTGAAGAACGCTCTGTGTACCGTCTCCGTCCACGCGGACTCAGTTTGGTGGCACGAAGCCAAAGACAAGTACAGGTTGGCAAACCTCAACCTCTGGCTCCACGTCTTGCGGACCCAGAGCCAGCCGCCCGAGGCACACCTCGACTACCAGGATGACAGGTTAGTCAACCTAATTAGCATTAACATAAATAACGTATCACAAAACTACAACCTCTAACGAAAGGTCAGAGATGAAAACCAGTGCTAACGCAAACAAATTTATTCAGAAAAATGTTAATCTTGGAAAGTGAGGAAAGTTATAAACTTGGTATGACTATTTAGTGATTCAGGTTATTAGGCGACTCGTTTGATGAAAAATCCCCTTTCTTCAGGTTTGATGTAAAAGCAATCGAGTGTCATTTTTGTAAAAACATTTTCACATCTACTTGTGTCTGGATCTATGCTTTAAATTTTTCAAAATTATTAAATTACTACAAAATATTATTTATTATCGATGATGTTAATATTATCGATAATATTAGTTATTATCGATAATGTTACAATGTTATCAACACTTCTACTTTCAACCAATGATTATTGTTACACATCAACGGTAGGCGATGAAAAATTCGTTTTCTGTCAATTTAAAGAGCAAAACTCTAATTTCTCTATACAAAGAGAGATTTGAATAAATACCTCTAATTCATAAATAATTAAGGATTAATATAATTAAGGAACTAACTTTGTGCATCTTTTTTCCTTCGAAAAATTTAGTGATATAGAGGTTATTATAATTATCAGTATCACTCCACTAAGATGGGTACAAGATCTCATGATCGTTCTATGAATGGAATCACTAGAATCGCCGAGTATGACCGAGAGTACCCGAAATCCCCCGACCCCGTTAAGACCCCGACTTAAACTGAAAAGGACTTGCAGAGGGTGTGGTTGCCACTTTTGAGCGACCGAATACGAAAAAAAGCAGAGATGTAATTAAGGTCCCATTTTAACTGATAAGTATCGGTTTGGGATAGTAAATCGTGATGTCAATAAAGGGAGGTTATACTTTTCAACACCTTGTCGATTATCGGAATTCTATTTATGGTGTGATCATGAGATCTTGGACTCATCCATCAAAGTAGAGCAACAGTAGTAATAGGCAATAGAATTACCAGTTTTTTATTGCATGCTGCTGACATACGATTAGTGGCTCGATTAAATATTTGATGTTTAATATATTTTTGTTATTACGTTATCAAAGTTGTAATCAAACAATTATAAATCGACATGTATTTCATGGATTCGTTTATAACCTTAAATGTATTTACTGAAGTTTAATAACTTTAAATCTGATATCATATTTAAATAATTAGGTATCTATCATCCATTTATTCCTAAAAATCATCATGTAACCTTTTAGAAAATTATATTAGTGAATAATTTGATGATTTTTTCCTTTGTGATATGCCAACAGTATCCACTTACAATTAGTATGACAACTTTTGACCTGTCTATAACAGACAATGGAAATCTCTTAATTTCGTTTTAGCTAACTTTGCAATGGAAAATGACAGTTTATTTAATAATTTAAATAAACGCTAAATCAACGGATCATACCATTCAAAATCTTGATATAATAAATAAGACTTTTTTTATTTTAATATTATTTATGATTTGTTAGTTGTACTTTTTTAGCTTTAGCTCAATTAAAATTCAATTAAAAAATTTTATAATAGCCCAACATCGCCAGAAAATAATTTCTGTTCAAAGTTGAGCGGTAAGTGAAAGTTGTGTGTGGCGCGCACCGATTTTTTTTTTTTTATCGCGGCATATGGTTTGTTGTAACTTATTCTTTAGGAAAACTGGGTGGGGTTATGTTATCAAACTGAAAGTTAGATAGTTATTTTCTTTAGATGATTTGAGGACTCCCTTTAACTTTTCCACACATCAACTAATTTATTCTTCCAAAAATTATTTTTGAAGAACGTTGCTTTAGCCACCTCTCTATTTATCATACATCTACTATTTAGTTCTCAAACTCTTACACACACCATAAATGCACAAGCACCATTTTAAAAATGAATGTAATTTTATAGTTTTTAAATAAATTTGATCATATATACCGTAACCTAGCTAAAACATTAAGACTTAATTTTGGCAACACTACATTACATTACATTAGTTTTAAAACCTCAGCAAAGAAGATTGACATATGTGTTAGCATAATCGCAGATTTCGGGGAGAGGGCGATCTAAAAGTTGTAATACATACAAATGGTTTTTTTCAGATATTTTTAAGTGTATCCATATGCCATTAGAAAAAAAATCCTATAATTTTCCAAAAATATATATAAATTCCTTTTTAAATATTCAATATAATATTTGTTCGTTTCAAAATAATCATGTTGATTTTTTATACACATAATATGAACTCTCGCCATTATTTTTTATTATTTCGTTTTGGCCGATCTCCTCCAATCAAAATGGAAAGTCTACGCCAATGTGTGTTAGTAAGTAAGAGCATATTAAAGTCTTTAAATCATGCCAGAGAGAATATATTTGATGTAGATATAATATTTAATTTGTAAATGATTAATTAAAGTCATGTTTTTTTTTTTTATGTTAATTTTCTTTTTTTTTTTGCCACTGTGAATTTAGACTTAGTGATCCTCAACTTTTTAGAATAAGGCTTAATGTTTTTTCTAAAATAATTGATAAAATGAACATGAGCGTTATGAGTGTTACATATGAAACACGACTGAAACTTTCTTAGATAACACTCATGACCAATAACATTCTGACAGATTCCATAGCACATTTTATAAATACATCATATTTCATAAATAGCATACATTGCATCAGGAAACCAAATTAAATACATTAAACTTAAAGTAAATTATTATGTCAACATTCATGACAACGAATTAAAATATTATTCTAGTTGTTAAACTTTTCTCTTTTTATAATTACCCTTACCATAGAAAACACATACTTGTCTGTTGTTGTCTGTAAATAAAATATCAACTCCTGGCTGACTCAACGTAACAAGAATCCAATTAAATCTCATCCATAATCAGGCGCATTATACCATAACTGATATTTAACACAGTAATAAAATTTGATAAAACGACACGGCGACAATGATATTTATGGTAGTATTATCTGATTAGTTTTCCTAAAGCAAATTATCACAATATTAAATTACTTTATCGACTCATAAACGGTTTATAGATGTTACTGCCAGTTCAGGGACGCGAAAAAGAACTTTTCTTCAAAAAAATATGTCTATGTATATTTTTTTCTGTTTGGTTCGAAAATTAGAATTTCGTTATCAAATGCATGTTATAATTGTTTCTCATATTCTTGTTGAATTTAAGATTAAAGTTATTTTCTTCTCTAAATTCTTATTTATTCGGAAATATTGCAATCTGTCACGATTAAGGACATTTATAATAGTGTTCAGAGAGTACAAAGATTAAAGTAAAAATTAACCTGATATTTATGGACTGGATAGTTCCATACATTTTTAAACGATCCATAGCATCAGACATATCCGATTCCGGGTAGCTAGTTAATCCCAACCGTTCATAAAATTAGAAAAAATAAAATTAATTTAATTTAAATTTCCGTTATCATAAACCAATGAATTTCTGTCCTTCAGTATCCTTTAATAATACCTGGCTTATTCCTGTTGAACAAATCCGTTACCCGGGATTCCACTAGGACAAACGTGTAACTTGGAGTCCTCATAACAGACTGAAACGACAAGAAACCGTTCGACGTTTCCGTCTACTTGAACAATTATTAGAAAAACGCTCTAACCTTCCAATTAATTACAAATGTCTCATATACATGACTATAATAAGGCCTATTTGGACTTGGACGGAGTTGAGCTATGGGGCTAGGCCAAACCTTCAAGTTCCTCTCGTATCCTTACAATACAAAATCCTTCGTAAAATCCTCAATGCTCCTTACCTTGTTACAAATAAAATCATCCATAATGACCTTAATGTTCCTCATATTTCTAATTGGCCCAATCCAGATATCTATCCTTCCATAGTAAACTTCATAACCATCCCAACTCTCTTGTTTCTAACCTTACTTCCTATTCAATTCCTGATAACCCTTCCAGGTGTCTGAAAAGAAAATGGCCCCGTGATCTCCTAATATAGACATATTATTACTACCAGTGGGAAGTTTCTCAACATGTGTTTTATGTCATTATATCCATGTACGAATTTACCAGATGTATCTTATTTTATACACTTGTAAATATCATATAAATAATAAAAAAAAAAAAATTCCATTATACTGAGATGATTTTTTTTTGTTCAGTCAGTAAGAAGTTGCAAAATGTATACTGCCGATTTGAAAAGATTAACAACTAATCGTTGTTCGCAGGAGTTATTTGTAAGAAATAATGGTTATAAAATCAATTTTTTTTTTTTGTTCATGCCGATTCACCTTGCGATCGACGAAACAAGCAATCTTTTCTTTCCATCATGACACCAGAATAGAGCGTGCTTTGCTCAAGACATCAGCGGTGTGGTCAAATATGATACTATGTTTATCATCATTTCTCAGGGAAGTCTTAAATAAATTCATTGGTTATAAAGGGTAGATATAAAGGATATTTATAGAAACCGATACGTGAGTGGGGAGATAACAGTTTAGGACCCATCTAATACTGTATGTATACAGATTGGTTTTTATAGTTCCCGTATCAGGAAGGTAAATGTTACTATTTACTCTCTACTAGTACATCTATTTCATCCTGTCATATTGTTAGTACAAGTGTGACCTAGAATGTACCAATCATATAAATAAAGGTAACGTAAACAAGAATTTTTTAGTAACAAACCTTTATTTAAGTATTTATTTGAAACTGAATAAATCCATTTTTATGCTATTTATAGTTTGATTTAAAAGATTTTATAATCATATCTGTAATTTTTTCTTTTAATTGTTTGGTCTAATTGTACAATTAATTATTATTAATCTCCAATTGAAATTGAAAATCGATAATTTTTTATATACTTTGATTATTTTCTATCTGGACGATTTTATTTTTTCCATTGAAAAATACATAATACTCGTATACATTTATAATATTTGAATTTTACTGCATTTAGATTAATTTTGTGGTATAAGATTTTTATACAGATTTTAAGATTTGTATTGCTAACTTTCCAACATAAGCTTGTGGGTTATCATCAAGGCATGTTACGACCACTGAATTTATTCAAGTACTGACGTCGAATCCCCATACTAGACTTAGAAGACAGGAACCTAACCGACAATATGGCCAACTATATAGACTACTGAATAGAAACCCTAAACTTTCTATTGAAAACAAATCAATGCTCTAAAAGAAAATCATCGAACCTGTTTGGACCCACGGTCTAGAACTGTGGGCAGAAAAATTGTTTTAACATCAAACGCGTCCATTCCTTTCAGTCCAAAGTCATTCGAACAATAGTCCATCCTCCGTTGTATGTAACCAACAACACCCTACAACATGACCTTAATAAACCAATATTCCTAAACTTTATCCCCGAAAATTCCATAAATGACATCCCAATCCTCATGAATAATCCCCTATCTAGTTCCACCCATTCCTACAATTCTTATAGTTTGGAACCGCGACCATTTTAGTATGTATATGTTGGAGTTATGACAATGGCTAGGTTTGGTACCCAAGACCTGAGTTAATGTGGATATCACGCTCTGGATCATTCTCCAGTGGCTTTAGAACCAGTGACGAGTTTAAGAGAGAACCCCATGGATATCCTGGAGTACTACTTTTTCTTCCAAAGGTATGGAGACAAGTCTGGTACTGATTTTCGTTGCCTGACTGTAAGTAGTGTTTATAGATGTCTGCTTTATTTCACTGTACTTATCTTTAAGGTTATTTCATTTATATTTATTGCACATATACATACTTTTAGATTATTATTTTGTTGTAATATTTCTTCTATATTATTTTAGTTATTTATATTTTTCTGTAAATATGGTGTGAACGAATTATTTTCTCATTTCAACCATTGTCTTATTTACAACTGTTCCTATTTATTATTTTGTTATTACTTAATTTATTTTTGTTTAATATAGATATACTGCGTACTCCTCATCGTTACATTTATTGAACTAGAATTTGATATTTTACAGTAAAAATGGTTGCTCACCTATATTAAAATAAAAGTTATCTTTTATGCATATTCTTATTTCGTATTTTACATATTTGTTTTCGGAGAGATTTATTCAATTCAATATAATTCATGAATAATATAAATATATAAAGTGTCCCGTAATTCGGGATTAATTTTGATAGGAAAATGTTGTTTTTTAAGTTCATATTAATCAAGTAGAGATTTATTAGGGAAAAACTTCAGAATCACCTCAATTGAAATAAATACCCACCATCTAAAAGTACCCGTGTTTTCAGCAAAAATTACTAAAATAAATTGTTGCAATTTTTTTTATTTCTCGTTTTTCCATGATCTGGGATGTATAATAATAAATATAAATTTATAAACCAACTTTTTATTTCTAAAGGAAAAATTAAAAATAATGATTGTTCGATTATTCATCATCTAAAGTCTTAATACAACTGTGTTTTTTACCAAGATCTCCATTACACGAATTAATTCTAATTTATAAATTTACTTTTCTGCTTGAAATCGGGTCATTGTTTATATAAACTTTTTCTTTAGCTCTAGAGGTCTTCTGTTACTCATATAAATATTTTCCTCTAATTACTATTTATAATATAATATGTTATGTAATATATTATATATAATATATTTAAAAGAGGTTTATGAAGACAACGATTTAAACAAAAATGTATACTAAGAATAAACATATAAATAGATCATAAAATAAAAAGTGAAAAGAAATAATAAAATATTTTAACCCACAGATATAATAGTACTTTTAACAGTTTATTGTTAATGAACAATTTAAGAAAGGCACTTACTTAGCCCTAAGGATATTTAGAGATTACATGTAAATTGTGATTTAGAAGAGAAGTAAAAAATATTAGGAAAACTCATTCATATTCTTAATTACAAGATAAACGTCTAGGTGTCTGTCCTGAATAGCCGCATGACCCAGCGTTCAAGTCCCTATAGAAGTTCCTATTCCTTCTTTCCTATGCTAGTTTGTCTATGAATCCTAGTTTTGCCTCTTAGATATCATCAGATCAGAAAATGATGTTCTATAATTGCAGGTTAAAGACAACACATAGGTATGTATTTTTTGAATTGTCATTGATGGATGGGATTGATGGATTGCCTTTATTTGGTGACTAATTTTGGGAACATCGATGTGAGATGTGCTGTCTATGGTTTGCATTTACGTGATCTTACTTATATCCCGTCCTCATGATATCTGAATTGGAAAAACTTTAAATGATTAGGTATTTGAGAAATTTGATAGTTTATTTGTGTAATATTTAAATAATATCCTAAAAATAATTATTACATTTTTTTTTTAAGTACACACGAAGTTAATATTGTTGTTGATACTGAATGTTAGATTTTTAAGTGTTTTCCTGTTTCATCTTCAAATCATTTCCCTTCTACTATAACGGATCTACTAGAATATCATCGGTAGGTTTAGAGTTGCTAAGTGTGGCACATAAAAACACAGAACTTTCGACGATATGAATGCTATTCCTAAAGAAGAAAATTAACGAACTTAAGGTAAACATACACTGGAAGGAAATTAGTAAAATTTGGCTGGTTGATTTGTGTTCTATTTTTTGGAAATTTTATACCGTCTCGTAGTGTTTGTTATTCTTCTTCAACGGGCGCTATAGTCTTAAACTTGATTAGGTACAACACGCAACAAGCAGGCTCCATCTTCACCCATTTTTTAAAAAAGAAATCCACGTTTACACATTTTCTTCTCAAAATTATGTTCTTCCTACAAAAGATATCAGAAAATTTTAAATGATGAATATACAGTTAATATCATAAACCATTACTATTTATTGAACAATTAAGTACAATTCAATCTGGAACAAGTTTATCAGGGGAGTGGTTAGAACAAAACTGTTATAAAACTCAAATTAAATATTTAAAAGTGTTTAGTACTTTTCACTGCCAATCCAATCATTCTCTCATTCATAAACTACTACATTTTTTAATAAAGCCAAATTTATAAAGATGTTGGAATTAAACATATAAAAATAATAATATATAACGCTGACCTCCTCTAACTGAATCAGATTCACAGTACAGTGGAGTTCCGATAATGCTGAATGGGGAGTTTCCCTCAAATTATCAAAAAACTCGGATTATTGGAAAAAATATTAGGAATTAAAGTAAATATTTAAATACAATCAGATGAATGTGCAACATGCATAATTTTAAGTACCTGAGCTTCTGTCAGCTCATTACTCCATTCCTCGCGGTACACAGTAAGGTTCCTCCGATTTCAGATCCCTTGCCACTTCAACTTTTCTTCCAGACCATCCAATCTCTGTCTGGATCTGTCTCTTTTTTCATCCTGGTGTACCATTTTTGATCTTTTTTGGCAGTCTAAAGAGATTGTTCCTTTCCTCTTAACTTCTGAGTCATCTGAGTCTGCTCTTCTTAATAACACTGAGGATATTGTAAATAACCTGTTAAAGGTTAATTGTAAATAATTCGTTTTGGCGGGAATAGTATCCCTTCGTTTTTTTATCGGGGAACTATTGTTATTAAACCAAAACTCCGGCACTGGATATAGACTTTTTGAGGGTGTTTAACTGTTGTTGGGAATTCGGGAACCTAATATTTTTGTGACACTGAGTGAGAAGAAACAATAACAATATATATATATATATATATATATATATATATATATATATATATATATATATATATATATATTGGACTCAGTAAATACACTTTGAATGAATTGACTCACCTGGTTTGTTATTCTTCAATTGTGAGGCATATAGGACAAATAAATAAATTGACTGTTCACTCCTCAGTAATAAAACAATTTATTTTGACAAATGATTCTATTAAAGTCTTATAACATTAGGCTTGATATTCTTAGTCTTCAATGTGGTAGGCTTGCTTCTCTTCTTAGGTAACGTCGTTTCCCCTTCATGCTTCAGCCTCAAGTGTCTTCTCTTCTCTCCAGCGTCGTTCTCCAGCTGTTGCTACCTGCTCCGTCCTTTTCCTTCTTTCTTCTTTATTGATTGTTCGTCGATATGAGACTTTTCAATGAATAATTTGTCAACTGCATAATTGAGTACAATTCATTGTGCAACCTCACATTCCTATATATTCCTTCTCATTCCCTCACACAATGTTACATAAAGGAATAAATACTAAGGGCTATCTAATACAATATGAAGCTTACCAAATAGTTCCACTAGTTGGACGTTGCTTCTGATTCTCCACCTATGCTGTTCTCTGAGGGCTCTAAAGATCTTCTTTTGTCATAGTCCATGTCTCACTGTCATACACAACTATAAGTCTAAAAATCGTTCTATTTATTACAAGCTTGTCTATCGTGTAGAGACTTTTGTACCGAATAGCCTTTTGTAGAGTGTAGAAAAATCTAGTTCCTGCTTTCATCCTACTTTTTATTTCGGCTTCCAAAATATTGTTTTTTTTTATGGTCAGAGGTAATTTTTGTTTATTTTATTAATGGCTAATGTAGTATTTAGGATGTCTCTAGCCTTGCTGATGATAACAGCACTCTACTTGGATAACTGTTACAGGGTACCCGCGACGTGCCGGTGCCCGAAGAAGAGCCTGCAGGAAGTGGAGCTGCCGGAGGAGATGATCCCGGACCCCGAGGCCTGGCTGAAGGGGCACTCCTGGCCGACGGCAATCGCCAGGAACTTCCCGGCCATCTCGATAGCCCTCGTCGGAGAGCACTCCTTCTGCAGGGGGCTCGGTCCGTCTCTTGGAAACTATCTAGTTCTAAAGTATAGCGAGGGGTCCACCCATCCTCTCTTCTCGCCACACTTGTAGAGTAACTTATCTTATAGCTGTCATTTAAGTTTTTTGTATAGTAATCCCTCTACACATACCTTTGTCTCTTATAGTTATTAAGAATTGTTTACATATGCATAATTGTTAATTAAAAAAAAAGAAAACATT
The DNA here is from genome assembly GCA_928085145.1 of Nezara viridula. Taxonomy (NCBI): domain Eukaryota; kingdom Metazoa; phylum Arthropoda; class Insecta; order Hemiptera; family Pentatomidae; genus Nezara; species Nezara viridula. The sequence goes on along the minus strand of OV725081.1, from coordinate 85,235,456 downwards.
CCATGAAACCTTTGTATGTAAATGAAAGGTTTGTACGAAACCTTGACGAATGATGTACTTTCTTGGCTAATGATTGTATAATGTTCAAATTTGATGATGTCTTACATCTAATTATACATTTCTGTTGAAGAATAGAATCATTTCATTTCATTTCAAATTCATCGACTGAGGTATTGTCCCAATTAACCCTATTTTTATTGCAAAATTGACAAAGTAAGTAAAACATACAAAATAATAATAATAGAAATTTTTTACTCAAGAGACCTTTTAGGCAAAAGAAACACAATAACATACGTAACTGAAATGTTTAAGAACAATTTCGATGACGATATGTTACGCGTGGATCTTGCTAGGTGTCTGGATCTTTGCGGACAAACAATTGTGGCTCTCCACAATGTCCAAATAAAAGTTTTTTGAACGACAAGAGTTCAAATCACCTCATCACTTCTTTTTTCTTTAATACATCGTTTATTAAAATTACATGTAAGCTTGTTACGGATGTGGTTTCTCCTCCATGACTTTGCCCATATGCAGCAAAATATTAGAAAAATGAAAGTGTTTATAATAATATGGAAATCATTGAGCGTAGTTCTAATTTAAGGAGAGGTTATTCGGGAGGTACTGCCAACTCACTTATATTATTGGTACTGTAGTACTGTCAACTCACGAGTGTTTTTTATTGGATATTGGACTTTCGATTTAAGTTGTTGCTCTTCATTAGGGCTAAAAAGAAGATGGAATACTAACTAGTTAATACTTATTAGTGTTTATGAAAAATTTCCTGTATCTTCTTCATTTTAACTCTGATAAAGACCTATTACGTTTCTTAACTTTACCAAATAAAGGGTACTTTAAAACCAGAGAACAAGAGAAAAAGATATTTTATAATTCTCCTTTCACAATCATCATTCTTTAGAAGATGAGAGCAATGAAATTTTTTAGGAGGGGAACCACCATCTCTCTTGGGGAGAGGATGAGCAATTCCACCATGTATTACTATAAAACATATGTTTTATAATAATACAATGTTCAATGTTCAATGTTCAATTCAAAAACGCCTATTATAACATTTCATTAACATATTTTAAGTTGAGTACAGTGCTATTTTTGGTCCATATGATTAAAAAGTTTTGAATTATAATTTATGTTTGCTAAACGTTTATAGTGATTATGGAGATAAATAAATAGTCAGGTTACAGCAATCATGATGAATAATGCTGGATTAGAGTTAATAGTTCTTGGCACACACCCCTTTTTATCTAATTATTAACATCCGCCTGAAACTTCGTAAATAGCTTCATCACAACGTAAACTACAAATATTATATTTGCGAAAATTTTCGGAATAGGGGCGATTTCAATCTGGAGATCGACAAACTTTGTCTGTTTAATTAGGTACTAAAAACCTATGAATAACCATTAAGATAATATGATCACAAAGTTGAAAGAAAAAAAAAAATGTGGTCTACAAACATATTGATCTATTTGGCGTGACCTTCACACAGAAAAGTTAAAATAACAATGTTATAAAGGCCAAACGCCCCAATATTTTTGTAGGCTACATTTGTTTTCGATTTTGTGATCATGTTATCTTACGATTCAAGTGTAGGACAAACGGGCTTTCATGAGTTTTTAGTATCTAATTAATTAGACTAAGTTGTCCGATCTCCTGTTTAAAAACGCTCTAATTTTGATAATTTTCGTAAATAAAATATTTGTAGATTAAGATGAGATAAAGCTATTTACGAATTTTCAGGCGTATGTTAATAATTTGATAAAAAGCAAATTCAAAACGGGAGGCCAAATTGAGAAGAAAAATGTATACTTTAACAAAATAAAGCCTGAAAATGTTAAAAAGAACAAAAAGAAATATTATATAAATATATATGCTGTCATAATGACGGATGACGTGGGTCTTTACTGAAGGATTGAAAAGAAAAGGAGTGTCAAGGATGCAGCAATGCAACAAGAAAACTTACGTTTGAAAATATTATTTTCAGACTTCTTCGGTTTGAAACTTGATTTTAAAGAGTTTCAATGTTAATACAAATAAGATATGCTGAAGTTTATTATGGTTCATTGTGTCCTAAAAATGTTTCTGTTTGTTGGTTTTAATCTCTAAATGGTTTACATACGAACTTGTTTAAATTTTTGTGAGGATTTATTCCTATTCGAGAAATAAATTTTTATAACATAGGAAACCATGAGAGGATGTGATCGAACAGTATGTCCGCTAGTGGCAGTTGCATATGTCTACCAGGACATCGTTTGAAACGTAATTGAAATACATAACTGTATATTATAATTTAAACATGGCTGGAAAATATTAAACAATGATTAATAAAAATCAGCAAGAAACGCCTGTCACGGGCAAGCAAACATGGAGGTTGCGAACACTGTGGTTATAATTTAATTAATATAATAAATTAATAAATATAATAATAATTTAATATAGATATTAAACTTTGCACTTGCAGATAAATTCATATCAACGTTTTAGTTCGTGGTACAGACCATTTTTATCAAATTATTAACATCCGCCTGAAACTTCGTAAATATCTTCATTTCATCATAATCTACAAATATTTTATTTACAAAAATTCTCGGAATTGGGGCATTTTCATTCTGGAGGTCGGCAAACTTTGTCTATTTAATTATGTACTAAAAAACTCGTAACTATTTACGACCATTTGTAACCATTTGTTCTCTACTTAAATCGTATGATAATTTGAATACAAAGTCGAAAAAAAAGGTGGCCTTAAAAAAATATTAAGCCGTTTAGCGTGACCTAAGCCCTCAAATTGTCAAAACAACGAGTTTATGTAATAATAATAATAATAATAATAATAATACTTTATTTATTCTGGGACTAGTTCCTTTAGAATAATACAGAGAAACAAAAATGTGGGCTAAGGAGCCTCAGAGATACATAAACAAGAGTATAGTTTGATTAAATAGTAAAAAAAAAAACTAAAATAAAAAATATTTAGAGAAATTATAAGTTATTTTCTAATTTACATCAGTTAATAATAAAAATAAAAAATTGAAAATAAACATGAAGTAAAAATAATAAAGAACGATCTAATAATTTATATACATATTTACATACAGTAGTAACTATTTACAATTTTATGATGAGGACTGGATGGATAAGAAATGATTAAACAGTTGGGATTTAAAGGTAGGAAGGGTTTTGGATTGACGGATGTGGGGAGGACGGCAAACGGATGTAGGGCAAACGGTCCAAGGTTTTTCTAGGTAACCCTTTTTATAGATTTTCTTATCAAATTATCTCACGATCCAAGTTGAAAGCAAGGGTGTATTTACGAGTTTTTAGTACCTAAAGAAATAGACAAAGTTTGCCGACCTCTAGATCGAAAACTCCCCAATTCCGAGAATTTTTGTAAATAAAATATTTGTAGGTTACGATGAGATAAAGCTATTTGCGAAGTTTTAGATGGATGTCAATAATATCATAAAAAGGAGTATTTACCACGGACTATTTTGGAGGAAGTTGAATAAGCATTCGGGAAATCTGTATTAAAACTGGGTTCGCTTACAATAAGGAATTAGCTTATTTTTTTTTCTTAATTGATACAATTAAACTTTCATCATCTTCTTATTTTGAGTTTTGATAGTTCATATTTTCCCTTAAACATAAGGAAGAAGTTGAGGATAATATTTCAAAATCTCGCGTAAGACTTTCCTTTAATTATAAAAGGTACTGATGGGGAAACTCCATGATCAATCGTTATCAAACTCTGACATCATGGTATCCAGAAGATTTAATAATAATATAAAAAAAAAAGATTTATTACGGATAAATAATCAGGAAAACTGCAGATAATATTGACAAACTTTTATGCATTTTGGAAATGAATAAAATGAACAATGTTTTTTCTAAGGATGATTGCTTATCTAGATGAGGTTGCGAATAACACTAATATATTTTTTTAACAAAAGGAGAACAATTATCAAATTGAACTATTCTTAGAAGTTTAATTTAAATAGTTTGTGCGTTTTTCTACAGATCTTGATGTCTGTAGGTATTCTTTTAGGTATAAGGAAAAAATGTGTTTTCTATTTGACTGTAACGCCAAAACGACTAACGATTTTGATGAAACTAAAAGAAAAAAGAGAGAGAAATAAAATAAATTTCATTTTCAGCCTATATTTCGAAAGGAACTTAATTTCTTATAACAACCAAAACCGTTTTTAGCTCAATTAGCAAAATTAAAACGTATTTGAATATTCTAATTTTAAATGAAAAAGCTTGTTTTTGTTCTCCAGAGCTACCCGTGTCTATCATACCCGTTAACGTTTATTAAGTTTCACAATTAAGTAATATTACTAACATCCCTTTAAATTCTTCAGTTGCTTATTTGAAACATGAAATAATTGCTTTTAAATCCTAACTTTGAAGTAATAATGAGGTTAAGAAAAAAGAAGTAATAAACTTTTAACATAAGACCATTATTTTTTCCCACATAAATTAGGAATGTTATTCAGTTATCAGATACCCTTGCTTTTATGCCCTTAACGAAATGAAACAGACTTGTACATGTACATATACATATATAAATTGAACGCGGTTAACACCTAGTGTAAAATAATAAAAGTAATTTAAAAACGATTGCTCAAAGCACATTTGGAAAAATTAGACAGTTTTACATAAAATAGCTTAAGGTATTACGAAAGGAGGATTTTAAAAATATAAGCGGGATTCCTTATCCCGTTGATAAAACCATTTCCTATATTGGTCGATGTAGTAAGTTTTAAAAATTAAAATAGCAAACTGAGCTTATTCACAATTTGTGATACTGAATGAGATTTAATACAGAAAAAGAAAAAATGCACATTCCAGAATTATTGTCAGAACAGAATCTGTCCTACAAAGTAGAGACGTCGGATGAGGTGAAGTTGTACCGAAGGACTTGCTGTGAATCTGTCAGGAACATCTGGACGGACATCAAGCACGGTGAGCACAAACAAAATTATTTATAATTATCGTATTTATTATATAAAATAATTAATTCACTCTAAAAATAAAAAAGTAAAGTTTAAAGAATGATCCAAAAGCTACATCTATATCTATACATATAGCAAAATTAGTTTACATAAAATCCAACGCATTGACAAGCGATGTGATTAGTTATGGCTGAAGGTCATTCTCATTAGAAATATCAAAATGACATTCTAAACCCCTGTCTACATTCAAATTGACTCAATTTTCTTTTTTTACTTTCCTACCTTCACAAGGCAAGGAAAGTATTGCGATGGGATCAAATTTCCGATATGTCGTTTTCGACGGTTCTATCCGTTTCATAGCCCTCTGAGTCCGAAAAAAACATTTTTAGCCAAGATTTTCTCGGGAGCTAGGGAACCGATTTTGTTGCTTCTTTTTTTATTTTGTAGGGTTTTGACTACTGATGCCTGTGACACAAATTAGATGCTCCATGAGCAATAAATGAAAAACATGTTTTTCTATACACTGTAGCGCGATTATGGCTCTAACGATTTTGATGAAACTTTGCTATAATGTTCTAATAATTGTATTTTCAATTTTCGTACATAAACTAAATTCTCGAAAAAAAATTAAGAAGAAAACTCGCTAAGCATATAATCTATGGTAAAATTTATAATAAAATATTTGAAAGATAATTAAAATAATAACAAAACAAAAAAAAAAATCGTTGGAATCGAACCAGTATTAGCGATGATACAACGTATTCTATTTTCTACACATGTTTTAATTTATTTATTTCCTACCTATCCTAGGTAAGGAAAGTACTGAGATCGAGTCGAATTTCCGATATGCGGTTTTCGACAGATCTATACATTCGTTATCCCTTTAAAGTCATCATGGATTCGATAAAACTCCAAGGATTATTTTAAACTAGACATCTGATACATCCTAATGATTAATTCTTAAGAGTTCAATTTTTCAATTTTATGACATAATACCTATATTCCAAGAACTATGATTTGTCGTTTGGGAATAAAATCTAATGGAACTGCCTTTTTTGAAGGATAGTCTTGAAGAGGAATAAGGCGAAGTTTGATATATTATACATTTGACTATCTAGAGACCAACACAGAGAATCCCTGAAAATTTCATCAAATCGAATCAACAGCAATTCAAAAATCATAATCATAATTATTTATTTTTAATATTATAATTAATATTTAATAAATTTAATATTATAATTATTACTACAATTAAGAATTTTAATTTATATTTTTAAATGGAATTTTATGAAATAGATACTAAACCACTCTGCACTCTGTTCTCCAATTGCTATGAATTCTAGAATTTAATTATTTTTTAAAAGTAAATTTATTATTATCTAAATTTTGTCGGAAATTCCCAAAATAATTACAATAGGAATTGTATCACATTCTATTTATTTTTAGTAATTCTTCTGAAGAAATGATTTAACGTGAAATTTCAAGGAAAGAAATAATGAGATAGCTCGCTAAAAAAATTGTATTTTTAATAATTTCTGGACTAAGATTGTATAAAATTCCTCTCCCTCTGTTAATAAAAATAGTTAGGTTTAATATATCGATATTAATTGATTAACAATAATTTTGAAGTAAATATTTATGTTTACCACTTGAACGTATGTATCGTGAAAATATTAATCATATCTGCTTTAAGAATAAAAAAAAAGAAACTGCAAATTATTTATAATGCGATCCTAAAGCACATTTGTACAAATGATCAGTTAATTTTCTTTCCTGTTTTATTTTAGCCTATTTTGTTAGCATACGTGTTTCTTTGGAGAGATAACAAACACATGTTGTTAGCCTGTCAATCATGCTAATTTATGATAAATATTAGAACTGGCTTTCAGAAACGGGTTCTCCTAGAAATTCCACATCCATCACTATTCATTTAAAAAAAAAATGTCGAAAATATTTCGTAAGATAAAAAATATTTTCTATGGGGGATACGACCTTTGGGGAGAGACAAAATCTGGGTTTTAAACACTCGGATGGTCCGAATAGATTTGTTTATTTTTTTTATCGTGATTGAGACAAACCTGATCATGGAATCATATCCGTTTCGTAGCAACTGCAGGTGACCTAAGTTTTGTTTACTAATGCAATTGAATTTTAACCAGTATTGTCACATTAAAGAACAATGTTTCATAAAAAATCGATAGAACGCAAGATTTTGAATCTTGATAAAATATGACTGGGTGTAATTGATATAGTTTTCTTCAGGTTCATCATTAATGTTCAGGACTGTCCTTAATCGCGACAAATTGTAATAATTCAGAATAAATAAGTTTAAAAAAAAATATATTCAGCATATTGATTTGTCAAGAATGGATGTATATTAAAAAGTGAGAGTCACTTCATAAAATCGAGTACTTTCTTATTTTAAATATGCTTGATGCCCTCCAGGATCTTCAGGTATGCGAGTACCATAAATCCACTGTTGACAATAGTCCAAAATAAATCTTAATCGTGTGTAATTATTGAATGAAGTTAGTTGACTGTTCTATATATCATGGGTGATAGATAGGACGCTGTCCTTTTTTTAAATTTTAGGAACCTCTAGGAAAAATCAATAAATATACAAAAAATATTAAATTTAATCAGATTCGAGTCCGTCTTCGCGTCTTAAACGTCCCAAGGACATGATATAGGGAGTAGTAAAATAATAAATAACAAAATATATAATTCTTCAGAGGTAATTCAATTATTGCTCTAATATTTTAGCACCATAACTATACCATTTATGAGTACTGAATGATGTGGCAGAGGGCCGTTGGCACTAATATCAGTACCGCTTTCTGCCGATTAAATTTATTTCCTAAGGAACAGTTTCAAATATTTTAAAAATTTATCAGTGATTTAGAAAGAGAAATGTATTCTCCAGATGTGGTATAGGGCGCTTTTCGTTATTCTTGCCATTTAATTACAGTACGACGTTCGATTTTAAACTCTGTTTGAACGACTAGAAAGCATTGACTTTATTGGTGTTTTTATTGCCTAAGTTAATTATTTTTTATGCTTTGTTATTTTCTGGCTATTAAGCTTTAATAAAAGACAAATTATGATGAAATTACATCAAATACTGGATCCCAGTGACCAAAAAAATCTACCTAAAGTCAAAGTTGGTTTTTTAAGATTTTTATTGGCGAAAAATCTTTAAATACACACTGCGTCCTGACTATCAAGAACCAAAGTAATTATAATAATAACCTTATCGATTCCCTAAATAAACCCTACTCCCTTCATAACAGCAACAGCATGTATATGATAAATTTATGTATATTACTATTTTCGACCAACACCATCGTCGGCCTCCTACTTAATGCACACTGACATGAATCTAAACCATTTCATTGTTAAAAATAAGGAAAACGATAGAAGAGTTAAATCCAGTTATATTTGTCACATTAATTGATGGAATTATATACTTGTATCCAGGAGGACATCTATAGCTAAGGTAAGATAAATTAATATCCCCCCTCTCCTCACTTTCCTGTAAATTGCATATAGTTGTATTATTTGTAACTATTTATTAAAAAAAGCCAATATTCTCACAAATATAAATGGACGTATAGTCCCAAATTGGCGGCCTGGTGACTTTGACATGAGTTAGTTTTTTTGTCAGTGAGATCCAGTATTAGGCTTAATTCCATCATAAATTGTCTTTTATTAAAACTAGAATGTTAGAAAATAACATTAAAAAGTGTAAAAAAATTTAATTATTCTCATTGTGGCATTAATGTTTGTTAAATATTTTGGAATTAACTCAATATAGAGTTCATATTTGAGAGAAGCATCATAATACTACTTTTCCACATAAACCAAAAAAAAAAAAGTTTGCCTATTAAGGTCAGTATATATTCCTCACCGTTTCATCTGCTAAAATATATCTATATTACAAAGTATACAATTTTTCGTATGAGAATAAAATCTATGGGAGAAGCCGATTCGGAAATACAGTTACCCTTTAATATTCGCGAGTTTGATATCCACGAATTTCGTTTTCCAGCTAATATTAAAATGCGAAAGAGTGCCATATTTGAAGATCCTGTATTGATTATGTAAAAAAAAAAATACCAATGCATGAACATGCATTTCATTACTGATAGTGCAAAAGGCCGTATGTAAAAACTCATTATTTCTTTATTGTTTATTGGTATAACTTCATATTTTATTGTTCTCTGCTATTTTCCATCGTAGCATACTGCTTACATCAGTTGCAAGCTACAATATGTCACCTTTAGTGGCAATTGGACAGGCTACAATAAGACACTTAGGCAATAAAAAACACCTGTGAAGTCAAATGTTTTCTAGTCGTTCAAACGGAAGTTGCAAATCAAACGTCGTTTGTAATTAAATGGTTGACAATAACGAAAAATGCACTGAAATAACACATGTCGAGAATACGTTTATCTTTCTAAATCACTGATTAACTTTTAAAATATTTTAAACGGTTCCTTAGAAAATGCACTTAATCGGCAGAAAAGCGGTACTGGTGTAAGCTCGTATAGTCCTCTGCCACTTCATTCATTACTCATAAATGGTATAGTTATAGTGCTATAATAGCGTTAGAATCTATTAACGAACACATATTAGTGCAGTAATTTAATTACCTCTAAACAATTGTATATTTAATTTATTTATTTTTTATTATTAATTCCTTTATTCTGTACTGAGAACAATTAAGACGGGGATAGCGGACTTGAATCTGAATCAATTTAATATTTTTTTGTATATTTATTTATTCTTAGAGATTCGTAAAATTTTATGTACTTATCGTAAATGAATCATATTACTACGTGTTCTACAAACTAATGCATATATTTAATCTGAATTACGCATAATCAATAGTTACCGCACCTTTTAGAACAAATTATAAATCAATAATTAATTTCATTTTTTAATTCATTTATTTTGTTCTATCATTATTATAAGCTACCACTACAAAATATTAGAAGGTTAAATTAAATTTTCAATTAAATAAATAAAATTTCAATTAAATAAATCTTTAATTCAATTGTTCGTCGAGAGTTACAAAAAAAAAGTTCCCAGAAATTGATTCTATATTGATTCTTAAATTATTTTTCTCAATATGGTATATTTTCTGTTTATTTCACGATGTGCAAAAATATTGTATTGAGAAGCACATTGTGATGCACAATTATTTCATGCATGTACGAATTATTATGAGCCAAGTACGAACTTATTCACAATGAACCAATGATGTTTAGTTATTATGAATAGGATGATGAAGAATTCCCAAAATGGTAGGAGCCTGTTTTAGTATTGAAGACCAGTTGCTCGAACAGAGTCTCCCTCTGAATGATTTTATCATGATCTATATCAAAGTAGTCCAACAGATGCTTCTCATTCTCATAAAATAGTCAACATTTTAAATCTGAGTCAATAGGATTTTATTCAATTCAGTAATAAGACAATATTTTTTTTTTTTTTTTTTGGATACGGGTAGTAAAATAATGTTTCGTTGAAATAATATTTAAAAAAAACATTTGAAATAGTGACACGCCTGAGTGCTTTTGATCGATCGAAGCTTGTATAAAAAATTCGTATAGCTTGATTATTTTTATGAATAAAATAAATGCCATTAAAAATATGTAAATAACATCATTCCTAGGATTTCAGTAAAAATTGTAATTATTAAAAAAAAATCATGATATTCCAAATTGTTTATCCCATCACACACATGCATAACCCAAATCACCCGGCGAAGCCACAGAGGATAATGTCCTTAGGTTTAACGAGTTTTTTGAGCAAACGGTTGGACAGAATTTGAAGTTTGATAGCTCAAATTATTTAATGGCTTACTTTGGAGTGCTTTTGAAACAATATGAGCTCAAAACACGGTAAATATAATTTATGTTTTCTCAATTTTTCATCACCTTCATATATGATGATTGTGAATTGTCAATTACATTTAAAACTAAAAACGTTCAACCAATTTAATTAAAATAACAAAAAAGACTACGGAAAAAGACCTTATCCATCCTACGGTCAATATATCCGCAATCAATTTATTTATTGTTTTTTCTGTTCAATTTTGATATTAAAGTTATTTTTCTCTAAAGTATTTACTTTTATACTAATTTAAATTTATATCAAGATTGTTATTGAAATTGACAACTATGGATATACTAGGTGTTTTAGTAGGGTGTAAATCACAATTAATCACACTTCAATTCACATTTCATACCATGCATCGGTGCATATCAACATACAAATGATTTTTTTAAATTTTGTTTTGGGGTGGTAAGCACCCCACTACTACACTAAGTTTTATTGGTCGTAGAATTCAACAATAAAAGCAATCTAACAAAGTGTTTAAGTAGATCTGAAAGGTTATTTCCCTTAAAATGGATAGCGCTGTGAAATCAGCTTATTTCCAAAATCCGTATTTTTTGTTTATTGCTTCCTCACTACCGAAGGTAGGGAAGCATTGTATTCGTGCAAGAGGTAAAAAAAATTTTGAGTTCAGAATAGAAAATTTTCACTCGCGTCTGTCTGTAGTCAAATCGATGTAACGGGCATATCACCTATTACCGTTTATCCGATTTTCAGGAATTGTGCGGGTTGGTGTCTGGATGATCCCATATAAATTTTATTAAATTCTAACCAGCACGCTCGCTCAAACGCATTTTTGTAGATATACCAATATTTCAGAAACTAGCTAGAATATGCGCAAACGTTATTTCCTTGATGCGTCTAAAACTCTAAAACAGCAAGTCCGATTTGGCTCAAATTTGGGGGAATTTAGGGATTGGTAAACGTAAAATGAAATAGGCATAAATTTCATCAAATTTTATGTGCTACTCCAAAAAAAAAAAAAAAAATCTTCCACTTTTAGATCAGGAAATGTGTTATTTGATATGCCTATAGTTTGAAAATGGGGCATTCGATTTGACCCAAACTTGGCGGAAATTTGGAGAATAGTATAGAAATTATTTAGTATCAATTTCATTGAATTCCATTTAAAAATTTAAATGATTGTTAACAATATAATGGCTGTGAAATGTGGAAGGCACTGATCATATGGCGTGGGAGTTAGGTTATTACAATATTGTTATGGAGTTATAAAATTTTAGGTTTTATTTAGAGTTAATTTATACTGTATTGCTTCTTCGATTCCAAACGTTACCGGCATGATACTTAATGCCGTTACTTAGATATGTGTAATTCAATAAATTTAAAATAATTTTTACACCGAATTTGTAAAAAAAAAAAAGTCTTATTTGTGATTGTGTTTATTTCCACTGAAGTTCAATCAGTTTGTCTTGGTCCTTAAATATCGAAGTTGTGTGAACTTCACCCATATTTTTATAGTCATGGTTAATTTATTTTGTTCCCACTGAAGAAAAGTATTGGTCTCGTTAACTCCGAACAAACAAGTTGAATTCTTCCTATGGATTTTATAGTTTCATCCATTTTACGAACTGAAAACGTACCTATTAGTAATACATCACTAGAAATTTGCACTATTATTAGTGCAAACGGTAGTATGTAAAAATTTTCAACTTTTATTCTATTTGTGCTAAAGGTGACATATTGTATCCTGCAACTGATGTAAGCAGTGTGCTACGATGGAAAATAGTAGAGAACAATAAAATATGAAGTTATAACAATAAACCATAAAGAAAATAATGAGTTTTTACATACGGCCTTTTGCACTATCAGTATTGAATGTATGTTCAGTATGCACTGGTATTTTTTTTTTTAAATAATCAATACAGGATGTTCAAATATGGCACTCTTTCGCATTTTAATATTAGCTGACAAACGAAATTCGTGGATATCAAACACGCGAATATTAAAAGGTAACTGTATTTCCGAATCGGCTTCTCCCATAGATTTTATTCTCATACGAAAAATTGTATACTTTGTAATATAGATATATTACATATATTAGCCGATGAAACGGTGAGGAATATATACTGACCTTAATATGCAAACCTTTTTTTTTTTTTGGTTTATGTGGAAAACTAGTATTATGATGCTTCTCTCAAATATGAACTCTATATTGAGTTAATTCCAAAATATTTAACAAACATTAATGCCACAATGAGAATAATTAAATGACACAAATACAAATAAATTATTAAACACAATGTACAGTGCAATATTACTATCTTAAAAATTTCTTCTTACAGTTGAAATTTCGTTCACATTTTACAATTCAAAATCTACAATGAAAACAAACCTTTCGTTTATATATATGCTGTATTAATAGTTATTTACAAAAGATAAATTAATAAACGAACATATTAATAACAAATAATTATTACATACGTCACAAGGGAAAATAACGGTTTGATTAACGTAATAGAAGTACAAACTCGTGTTATCCGAGTCACTTGAAGGAATGTAACCGCAGCGAGTTTTAACAGTTACTTCGTCATTCATCTCGTTCACCCAATTGAGTTTCCAGTCAGATAGCTTCAAGAAAGAAAGGAAGAATTAATTAGTAAGATTCTGTTTTTCTTTCTTTATTTTTTTACTGATTTGCCTAATAGCATAGCTTACTTTAAACCTAATTAACGGTTTTAAGTTTCCGTTATATTAATTGTCCTTTAGAAGCAGAATGTCTGTTTGATTAATTTCGGTCCATTTTAATCGGGGTTCACTCAGCCTTGAAAGATTGGGGATGTGCTCTAGGGAATATAGTCGAATGCACTCCCCTGTAGCTATAAAGGATTAGCAAGTTGGGAACAAGAGGTAGATTGCTATAATCTTCTGTATCTCGGCTCACTATCTAACATTATCCGGAAACCGGTTTCGCTAATTTCTGCCATCGTTGAAGCGCGCCAATATAACGCTGAGATCATATGGACGCGCGTGGCAGCCCACAACTGTGGGAATATCGCTCCTTAAATTAAACGGAGGAATAATAGTTTTTACAGAAAAAAAAAAACATAATAGTATTGTTTCTAAATTTATTCCTATTTGAAGGCCCAACAGTCATTTGTTAACACATTCTATTAGAAGGAATAAATCAGATCATCATATTATTTTTTATTGTTCTTTATTAGTAAAAAACAAATGCCTAACCCAAATTTTTTTAGAATTAGTATATACCATAAAATAAGAAATGAATATATATTAAATGGATTTGACTAAAATCTGTGGTATAATAGATCACACGAGAAATTAAGAATTTGCACAAGGTTCTACAATAATATGGAGAATAAATGATTGAATATTGGGCTTCTGAAAACGGGCAACAAAAGTTTCTTGAGTATATATCTCAAAAAAGAGAGAGAGAAGGTTTGCAGATCAAATAAATTTTATTTTTCGAGTTTTTCTGAATTACTTTTATTTTAACCATACAACAATTTTCGGAAAAAATTATTCGTTCTGATTAAAAGTGCAACACATAAAGATTTGAGAAAAATGTCCACCAATTTAATATTCTTACTATCAATACTTAATTTCATCCAATAAACATAAGCTCAAATTAACATTAGATTCAACCAAGACAAATGTTTAAATTGGAACCAATACGATACTTCCCATTTTATAACAGTTGTTGATAACTGAAGCGTTTGCTGCATATAGGAAGCAGCTCTCATTTTCCAAGTTTTTGAAAACTATAAAAATGACTAAATATTAAAAAAAATATATTTATGAGAACAAATTATTTTTGATCAATTTCTTTTCAATTTCCTTGCATGTCTGATCAGTACAAGTTTGGTAGAATGAGCAACCTTTTTTTTTTTTTTTTTTTTTTGATGCATGAAAAAAAAATATTATCTTATATTTATTATAAATATATATATATATATATATATATATTTATATTATATATATATATATATATTTATTATAAATAGATATATATATCTTAATATATATAGATCTTAACTCCCACGTCTGTTACACAAGCCTCGTTTCCTGCGTTGTTTTGTTGACATATTTGAGTGATTCTTCCAACATCTCTTTATAACATGCAATCGTGTGAGGAAACAAATGAAGTACGATCGAATAACATGTGAACACATTATTTGAGAAAATTTTACAGAATAAAATGAAAAAAATAATATTTTTTTGCAACAGAACATTGCATTTATGTCCTAAATCAACCAGGACGTATCTGTTTCATTTGCGGAGCGGAAAACCCCTCGTTATCTTTCAAATTATGTCAACAAAATCGTTTTAAAACGTCAACATTCCTTTTTCTCAAAAAGATCATTTTTTCATCTCTTGTTCATTGTGTGGCGGTGGCTCATGTTATTGAAAACAACTGTTGTTCGATTCAACTTTGCATTGTAACTGAATTAACTTTGCATATGTCTATTTTGGCATGTAGATGAAGCCATTTATGTTTTTTTTTACTCGCATTAGTAATATTAAAAACTAAAAAGATATATTTTACTCCTACAATAATGCTATTATTTAAAAGTTGTCTTGGTAAATAAATGAATTATTTAACTTTGATAAATATTTACTTAGTCGTTGCCAAAGCAATTACTTCTATAATATCGAAAACGAAACTATAGTTTTGGGATCAGGTTTAACGAAAACAGGGAGCTCAGTTTTTTATGTCAAATTATTCGTAAGCTATAAAACTTAACACCTCTTCATAGATACAGTATTATGCATATATTATATTTAATAATCAGATTACTGGAACATCATATAAATAAAATCATTAAGTGACATTTCATAACCTTAAATCACTAAGAACCTTGATGAATTTTCCTCAGTGAAAACAGAACATTGTGTACTTGTAAACTATATTTGATAAATAAAACAGTGTTTGTGTGATTTATGCCCACTCGCTGTGTTTTTTATCAATAGATTAGGTCGAAATTTACAAAAACCTTCCTTAAAGTTCAGTACCATCAAAAATGTACTTAGTGTCTGTTATGCATGGATTAATAGTTAAGGCAAGATCGTCCCTACATTATTTTATTTAATAAACTGTAATCAACATTTCGGAGTATTTAACTCATTTTCGTTATTATTTTAATTAAGTACCACTTTATTTAATTAATAAATTTATAAAAAGAGCTATTACTTCGTCGGTATTTATATCATAATGCATTTAACCACATTTCAATACTTCTCCATAACGTCAGAACTATCTACGAATGTAAACAGTATTTATCCAGAGGTTCTTGACGTGAAGTGTTTGTAAATACTTATTGTCAGACGAATTAATAATATTACGTAGGTTTGTTATGTGACAATATTTTATTCAAGGAGATATTATTCTCTATCTAAATTAAACGTCTATGGAAATATTAGAGATGGGAAATTAGTCTACTGATCAATTATAAGGATGAAACAAAATTGTAAAGATTTACAGTCAAGAATTTTTATTAGGTTAGCCGACGTTTCGACCCAAATATGCGGGTCTAATTCCCAAACATAAGGGCTATTTTTTGGGAGTCGAGACAAGAACTGGAAGAACGAGACAGTTCTCGTCTCGATTTCCAAAAGATGGCCCTGAGGATGACCCGCATGTTTGGGTAGAAACGTCGGCAAACCTAATAAAAATTCTTTACTGTAAATCCTGACAATTTTGTTTGTAGAAATTATTACAAGGATTTTAAACAAATACAAATCGAGGTGTTTCTCCAATAAATATACTTATACTCTGAAGTTAATATTCCTAAGTAAAATCATGTTGAATACATTAATATATCATGAATATAAATATATCTGTTTAGAGAATAAGATCGGTATCCAGAGAAGAGACAACTCAAGCTCAGTAAACCCAAACCTCTCCGATTATTGCCCTTCCGTACTTCAGTTGCAGTATGTATTATTCATAACAAATTAAAATATTAATTTAATTACTTATTTATTGTTAAAATATAATTACCTATAGTTCTATCTAGCACACAACAAAAAAAAAAAATTTCATTGAGTCTAATCCGTGGTTCAAACCCCTTTTTATCACATTATTAACTTCCGCATGAAACTTCATGAATAGCTTCATCTCATCGTAACCTATGACTATTTTATTTATAACTAGCTTTACCCGGCCACGCGCTGCTGTGGCTTAGCCTGGCAAAATGAAAAAGAAAGAAAATAGAATTAATGAGTAGACTAACAGCAAAGGGCATCTGTCATTTTTAAAAAGTCGAGAAACAAATCGTCTGTAAAATGGCTTAAATTTAAACTAATTCTAATGATTTTTTTTTCTCATGATTCAAATTGAACATTCATAATCATCAGGAACAGTCTGAGATGAATAAAGAACGTATAATAGTATTGATCTAGATAAGGAGAATCATATCACTTCTTCAAATGATGATTTCAATTACTGTAGTAATTATAAAATTTTCGATTAATCAATAAAAATAAAAAAATTCTTGCCGACGTTCGGTAGTGAGGAAGCAAAAGAAAACGGCCTTTTCTGAAGAGAAAGCAGTAAATGATTAAAACTCTATAACTCTGCAACGAACCGTCCGATTTCGATGGTTTTTTTTTTTATTTTGTCGGCAAATCAAGAATCTTTCAACTAAATGTGGGTATTAAAATTGTGTACTTTTTTAGTTATCGTGAAATAAAATATTGAATTCATCGTAACATTTTTCAGCTTGTTTTCGGGAAAGTATGTTCTACACATAAATGAAAAGGGCTTCAAGGAGAAGATTTTAGCCAAGTTTCGTTAAAATCGGTAAAGCCGTTTTGGCGCTACAGCTTATAGCGACACATTTTTTTGCGGCTTTGAACAGAAAAACATTTACATTTTTATTTTTTTTACATATATAAAATTATCGTAAGACATAAGTAATATGACCGAAACCTTCCCAGGAGTGTACGGAACAACTTCCTAAACTTTCATGGCGATCGGATGAATGGTTTAGTAATGCACCAAGGACAAACAGACGGATAGACAGACATACATTCATTTTTATATATATAGATATACAAACGACTCACCATTTTTGAAGGCCATTTCTTTTCCGGATTTCGGGCTCAAATTATCTTACGATTCAAGTTGAAAGTAAATGGGTATTTACGAGTTTTTAGTGCCTAATTAAATGGACAAAGTTTTCCGATCAGAAGATTCAAAATGCCCCAACTTCCAAATAATTTTAGGTTACGATGTGATGAATCGATTTACAAAGTTTCAAGCGGATGTTAATAATTTGATAAAAAGGGGGTCTGTACCACGGACTAGTCCGTTCACAGCTCCAAATTAAATTGTAATTAGGTTTTTATGATCCATTAATAAAATTGGCGGGCTTGGTTCAAGAACTTGGTTAGGATCGTATTAAATTAAATAAGAAACCAGGTAGCTCCAACATTGAAATTTGAATAAACTAGCAATTCTAGGACTAATTTGTTTTTGCTTAGACGTTTATATGCAACCATTAGTGTTGGTTTAAAACAACAACAATAAATCCGAACACACTTGGCATCTATACCAAAGGATAACAAGTAATTTTATTAGCATGTGATAGCCAATCCCACATTCTTTACCACAGAGACGAACAGAGATGCTATATTTATGCTTTGTACCAATCGAAACCATTATTGTCCACTGGCAGAAATGAAATAAAATATTTTATTGGAAAATTTCAACCGCTAAAAGTTTTATAAAATTTAAAAAATATTTAAATAAATAAAAGGATATTTTTATTGATTATTATAATAAATTAATTAAACAAATTATTGAGTAATATTTTATTTACATTATGTATGAAGTAATTCAAATGACATCCACTTGTGGTGAAGAAGTGGTTAACTGTAGGCAATATGGTTACGGGTTACATTCAATGAAAAAAACAACACGGTTTTGACTATCAAATTAATAAAAATATTTTTAAATTAATATAACAAATACCTCTACAACGAACAAATAAAAACTAGCGAACGGTGGGATATGCGGTAAATGTGAGAAATGTGGGGCAATGTACTTATTGAAGGACACTGCAGGAGGCCACGTGCATTGACGATTTCAGTCACATCTCAGTTTTTATTTAAAGAGCACGGCGATATTAATACTAAAATATCAATTTTCTTAATGGTAATAATAATAAATATAATTACAGTATCAGATCATAAACATTCCTTAATAATTATTTGATTCATAAAAATTTATCACGCCTCTATCCCTAAGGGTCATTTTGGTGTATTACTTCAAAATTCGCATATTTCACTACAAAGCTTTGCTTCTTATAAATATTCAAATAGTTTTCTAATTTTCTCTTTTGGTCTTGGAGTATTTCTTGTATTGTCGTACCCGTCTTTAAAGTTTGTCTTAGGGCTATTAAAATGCTCGCTAGGTTCTGTATGGACGTGCCTGGCAGTTTGGCAATGGTTTAACATTTGAGCTTCCAATCCCCACGAAGGTATCCCTGAGAAAACTCAATAATTGTAACGCACACTGCAAAATATGATTGATTTTCGGTTTAAAGTTTCCCATCTAGCATGGATTTTGTTTACTTCTTGCAGTTTTGCCGAAATTATTCCTCATGTTACTTTCTTATGCAATGAAACAAACTGATGAGCCCAGTTATCTTTTACTGGCTATCTTATCATTTCGTTCCTTAAGCGCCTGTTAAACTATAACTTGGAAGCGCCTATAGCCAACTGATAGGAAGTCTGAAAGGGAAGTATATACAGACGTTCCTTTGTTAGAGCTGAACTGCTTTGGTGCCCAAGTACTGATAAGACTGACAGTAACAATGTTAGTTCCTAAAATAACGTTTCAAATCTGACATATCTTATTATTTTTTTAATAGATAGCCTTGCCATAGTTAAGTTAGAAAAGGCATTTGAAAGACAATTATTATCTACATTGAAGAATATGAACATTATCTATTTTCTTTGTCTTATAGAAATACCTGCTTTACATTTACAATTGGAAAGATATTTTTCAAGACATTTAAATTGTCAAGAATAATCAGGGAATAAAGAAATAACTTTTGGAGGAGTAAATATTGAAAATTATTTTTCATGATTGCCAATATTTTTTATTTTTTGTTCTTCCCTTCCTCACCTTTTAGGCTATACGGAGTTTTCACGGGCTAGGGGATTAGGGTGGCGGAATAACGCTATAATTAAAAACTTCCCCCGGCTCTGGTAAGCGAAATCGTAATTATTTTTATCTCTAAACTTCGGCTATCAGATTACCGGACAAGGTACACTCCGATGCACACGCCTTAACCAGTTTGGCCACTCCGCCGAATGATGGTGGATATATCGTTGATATTTATATTTAATAAAAGTCGAAGTGGAGTTCATGAGGTGCATTAAACTTTCTTTAATGTATTAAGTTTTCTCACAAATTGTAGGCTCTGATCATGGTAACGAGACCAAGTATGTGAACAAAATTTTAATTCGATACCTCCCTTTTTTAATAGCTTAAGCGGAAGAAGAAATCAAGTACTCGGCGATTTTCCTGATCTTAAGGTGCATTACCTTAGCAACATCAAGTCTAGCGGCACTGGTTCGAATCTGGCTTAGGCGGAATAAAAGTTGTTTGATGGCAGACCCATAGAATAAATCTCGACCTTCCCACTGTGGTGTTATAATGGGGTGATTATAACTGTAGAATAACCCCGGGAATAGAATTAATATTTCCGATTCATCGTGTGAGAAGTTTTTGATTCCATCTGAGTGCTGTCATTGAGTGCCTACCATATTTACAATAAGTTTTGCTTAATATATTAATGTAAAAATAACATTAATAAATTAAATATTATTTATGAAATATAACATTTGGTGGTGTTGCACAGTCGCCCTCCGAACACTCAACCGACCTACCCAACGATCACAGACCATTCCTACCAATCCGATCTCTTCCCCTACCACGAGATGAGCGTGGAGCAAGAACACGGTCAACAGTGGCATATAAATAATAATGCGGTAAGTAGCTTCGTCTGGCCATTCTTAATTTCTCCAAAACTTAACTATTTTCGCAATGAAGAATGAGCTGTATAGATTAGTAAAATATGATCTATGAACATTGCTGTCTTCTTAAACGACATTCAGGCTAAAAATAACGGAGTTTAGATGCTAGAAGTGTATCTATTGACTTAGGGAGATGTGGCCAATATGAGGTATCTAGGAGAGGTGTCAGTAGATGGTGATCCCATTGGGTGTAATATTTTACAATTAAAAATTGAAAAATAATGTTAAGCCTTTAAAGACATACTTAGGTGGGTACAGATTATTATAAAATTAATACAACTTCTTTGTTGAACACGCAGATAGGCAGCCCAAGTTCATTTTAAAGACATTCCGGTAAATCAAAACCAAAATTAAAAAATGTTGCAAATATAGTAAAATAGTATAGGTATGCAGGATATGTAGTCTTGCTAATCATTGTTGATTTAGATGGAATTCACTTTGAGATAAAAATCATGTTTTCGTGTAATCTGTTATGTGATGTTTAATAATTCTATTATGCGCTTCTACTTCTAGCATCTCATTGCTTTCAAGTTCTCCTAGTTATATTTAATAAATTGTTCGATGAAAGTATATTGGCTACATCATCTTGTCGGGAATATAAAAAAATACACTGCAATATTGGTAACTCATCAAGATACACTTTCTTATAGGTGATCATTTCAAATGGTGTCCCAAATCTTCTGAATGTTTCGCAGCGGATTAATCAGGTTTGCATATTTAGAAGTTTAACACTCTCTTCTTTCAGAAACTTCTTCGTCTTCACATAGCTGTCATCCATCCAGTAAATCCTTTATTAAAATTAGCATTACTCTAGTATCTATTTTTGGTTGAAGATAATCCATATGAGTAAGCTCTAACTTTAACAATGAAATTGTAAGTTGGGATGTAGTTTTTATAAAATATTTTTGTCTATTTCCTCCAATTGCCTCCATCCTCTCCGGACGTTACAACACGTTAAGACATGAAGAAAAGCTTTTACACACAAGTCTTTCCGCATTCACTGAACTTAAGTAACCATTATTTTACCAATCATACTGTAGTAAGCTCTAATAAAGACTCTTCACGGGGAAGCATACAAGGAGTAAGGCTTCCGAAATTTTGCGGAGTAAGTCAATATGAGGAGGAAGGCGGATTTGTAGACCTCTATTTGAGTTATTTGAAGTACCCACTTTAATAGAGAAGTTCCTTTTAACAGTATTCATGATTCAGTTTAGTTCATTCGGTTTAAATTTAGAGAAGATATTGCCGTTATCACTCACTTAAGCTCTCATGTATTCAAAGGTTTGACTTGTTTGATAGGCCTTCGAGTCGCGCAGACGATTTTCATCATCAGATTTGTTGTACCGTTGTGCTATGTGAGGAATGATCAAGACGGCACTTGGAGTGGAATGGGGTATCCAACCGAGCACGCCAGCTTTAGAAGCGTTCTTTGTGGTAAGACTGGTGTGAAAGATAAAATGATTGAGATTCACATCTGCCATATCTGCAAATATGTTTGTTTTTAGTATTGTAAGAAATTATAAAAGTGGTGTAACAGTTTAGCACATAGGTTAGTTTATATCGAGAATTATTTTCTCAATGTAAATATAGCGTTATATTTTTAAAGTTCATTCATATTCATATGTCCTGCTTCATTAATTTATTTACCTATTCTACCCTATCAACATGAAGATTATACCAGACCTTTGGTACATAAAAGTATTTTAAGTAGCATCCACTATTTAACATGTTGCTTGACGT
Source organism: Nezara viridula (assembly GCA_928085145.1). NCBI lineage: Eukaryota > Metazoa > Arthropoda > Insecta > Hemiptera > Pentatomidae > Nezara > Nezara viridula. The sequence goes on along the minus strand of OV725081.1, from coordinate 85,212,825 downwards.
CAATCAAGATGGATATGTGGATAACAGTTGTTTAGCAGGATAACTGCTCGATTTCTTGGGGTTATCGATTATTACCATTAAATTTCTATAGTTAAAATAGGATATAAGTAGATAAGAATTCATTAAACAGCCATAGGAGTACAAGTAACTGTGGTATGGCACAGGGACAGCAGAGCCAGACGACGGCGTACCCTCCTCAGCAGCAGGCGGAGTGCTACGGGGAGTGGCGCGGCAGACAGAGCTCGGTGGCCAGCCTGCTGGTGCTGCAGAGGACCACGGCTCAGAGTGAGTACCCTTAGCGCAGGTCCGACAGGTGAGTGGTTTGCACTTTAACATATCAGCTGTTGCTGTGGCAGGGAACCAGAGGATGCAGCGGCCGCAGCAGCCGTACCAGCAGTCCATCATGATCGGCCAGCAGCAGTACCAGCAGCAGCCCATCCTTCTCAGCAGTGACTTCCCGGAGCTGCCCAACAGAGGTCAGTACCCTTCATACTTTAGGTTCCAATCCAGGCACTTGTCGAGCCAACATCTCAGGAGTCTTGAGCCCGAATCGACGTCGGATCGAATTCGGCTTGTGTAAGTTAAATTTCATTTCTAGGCGAACAAGCTTTGCAAATCTCGAAATACTCACTTTGGATATAATAGGTAAGTAATCTGTTGCCATACCCGGTGCGTTCACCCTCTAGAATTGTATTTCTATTTTGAATAGTGTTGCCCAAGATCGGTCTTGGTCTTGTAAAGTACAAGACCAAGATCAAGACTGGTAAAAAAAAAATTGAATAAAAATCAAGGTAAAATATACTAAGATACTGTATGTAAAGAATTGGTATAACCAATATATTTTTGCATTTAACTCTGTTATTAACTAATTTTTCATTTGGGCTTAGTTTGGTTTTCCCAATCTAAAAAAAATACAGTAATTTCTCTATAGTACTAAGCTAATAAGTAACTGCAAGAACGTTGCGGGACTCTTGCGCCAGACCAAGACCAAGACCAAGACCAAGACCAAGACTCGTCTCGGTCTCGCATTTGGGCAATACTAATTTTGAAACACTCACTCTTTTTTATCTCTGTTCTTCAGTGCTATCGTCAATAATTTTGTGGAATTGATGACCAATGAAGAATAAGTGGATTTGTAGACCTTGTTTGTATTCTTAAGTGAAACTTATTCTTTTTTGTAAATGTGACGTTTTGCCATAATCTTATGTCTGATTTAATAGATTTTTCGAAAAAATTTAAGACAATTTTGTTTATTGAAGAATAATGTCGGTATTAGGTTATGGTGAGCGATTGCTGGTTGAAGATAAACATGTAACTAACAATGTTATCATATTTTACGACTGAGCATGGTGTATTCTTGAGTGAAACTTATTCTTTTTTGTAAATGTGACGTTTTGCCATAATCTTATGTCTGATTTAATAGATTTTTCGAAAAAATTTAAGACAATTTTGTTTATTGAAGAATAATGTCGGTATTAGGTTATGGTGAGCGATTGCTGGTTGAAGATAAACATGTAACTAACAATGTTATCATATTTTACGACTGAGCATGGTGTATTCTTGAGGGAAACTTATTCTTCTTTGTAAATGTGAGGTTTTGGCATAATCTTATGTCTGATTTAATAGATTTTTCGAAAAAATTTAAGACAATTTTGTTTATTGAAGAATAATGTCGGTATTAGGTTATGGTGAGCGATTGCTGGTTGAAGATAAACATGTAACTAACAAAATTATCATATTTTACGACTGAGCACCTCCAAATATAGAGTATTGAACGTACCGTCATATACATTAGCCCGTTAAGTCATAATATGTAGGAATATTTGCGATTAGTTTTAATCGTATTATTTTATTTGCTGACTGTAATTTGCAATTTTATCAATAATTATGATCAATGGAATTAAACAGGCAATTGTGAGTAAACTAGGAATGAGAGTTTTATGCTTATGATTTATTTATATCTTATGATTGTTTATGGTTTGTTTTATGATTTATGCAGCAAGTCACGCCATTAAAAGTTTTGATAATGGTCACATTTTTACGGAGTTATGATTTTTTTGGAGGGAACCTCTGCTATAATCAAAGCCTTCCAATATCCTTTTTTATTCAATAAAAATCGAAAGATTATTTCCAATAGATTAAAAATCAAGAATGATACACATCGAGGATTTTGCTATGAAATTTAGTAATTGTGGAGACAAGAAATAGTAGGTATTCGATGTTAGTAGAGAAGTTTTAAAACTTAAATTTTAATTAACGCCTATATTTAAATTCATTTAAGTATCTTCCAAAGATATTCCTCTAGACCACATTCGAATAAATAATGCTTAATTCTTATAAGCAAATATCATTCTAACGAATGTTTATTTATAATATTATATCTTGTTGTAATAATAAATACGTTTCATATGGAAATAAATTCAGCGATATGAAGAATACCTTTTAAGGAAACACCAGATATAATTTGTAAAGATTCGCAATGTAATATTCACCGGAAACGTAAAATCTCTCACCTGTGATTCACTAAGGCACTAAATATCACACCACACGTCATCAAATTCCATTAAAAAAAACATACCATTTTGCTTTCATCGCCTTCCCACGAACAAGTTAATTTGCGCTTCATGTCGTTTGATTAATGATGTTGTCAAATTTCCAAATCGTGCGCGCTTCCCAACAAATTAATACATCGTTGGCTAATGAAGCTGTGCGCATCTGGTCTCTTGATTGCACCTTGTCCGGCGGTTATTAATTAATTATGCGCAAATCTGTTGAAACGGTGGACGAGAGGTGTTTAGCAAAAAAAAAACAATCTCTGAACACGCTATTTCTTTGACTTGAGTATTTTATGGTTAAAAATATTGTTTTTATTTTTTATTTTATTCTGTTGAATAATTAAATAACCAAAAAGTATTGAAACACTTCTTTATGCATAGAGACCGTAAGGCATCTCCAAAAATAAATAATTCAACACATTTTAAATTTTGTATTGAAACGATGGCAATAACAACAGAATGATATTTAAAATAATAAATTTTGTATTCAGGGGACTCCGAAGCTTGCAGATAAAATAAGATCTGTACTATAAATTAATGTAAACAAATATCACCTCGGCGGTCATAAAAAGACTTAAAATAATACAAAAATATTTATATATATATATATAGAATAGAATAGAAAAATAATTTTATTCTGGGACGAAGTCCCTTCAGAATAACAAAAAAGTACAGAAATTAAAATTTAAATATATATATATATATATATTTCCATTTTGTAAAAGCTTCAATCCAAAAGCACCTCTCCCCTACGATCTGCGAGTGCAATTAAACATATTTGACAAATAAAAGGTTTTCTATTATTTTGATGCTTTTAATGTGTTTCTGTATCGATAAATGAGATCGAAATTCACAAACAATACTCTTTTCTGTTTTTCTCAAAACAGTCAGCAACCTATCGAAGAGCAGTGTCGAATTTTATGAAATTAAAAGCAAACATTTTCAGTTTTTTTTTTTTAACACGTTTACACAAATAGGCTAAGTAATGTTTCTCATCATCCTTGAGTATTACCGCAACGTTTGCACTCCTGCTGTTCTCTAGTACTAAGTCATTCAGAATCGGAAACTAAAACAATTGTTGTCCAACCCTCAAAACTTTCTATGCTAGGGTAGTCATAAAATGAAAAAATAAATAAATAAATAAAAGATTAGACTAACGAAATAGTTCAAACATTCAAACTGTGTGGTTAGTAACTTTTGATTCGTTATCATTGTTTTTGATAATCATTATTAATGTATATATATATATATTTCCATCATGTGAAAAATTTCCTCCAAAAGCCCTCTCCCCTACATGGGGGTCTGCAAGTGCAATTAAATATATTTGATATATAAAAGGATTTGTATATTTGGATGCTCTTAATATGTTGCTGTATCGATAAATGAGGTCGAAATTCACAAAAAAGTCCTTTTGAATTCAGCTCCATCAAAAATGTACTTAATGGTTTTTAAAAAAAATTATAATTTATTTATTATGAAATAGATTTTGGGATATTTTTTTATATTATTTCGCTGTACCAATAAATATTATCAGCGCATAAACGGCTCCCTGTACTTTTTCATTTGGCATACTCTCTTACTCTCTAAACTCTTGACATATCTGTGTAATGTTAAGTAAAACAACCTTACAAACCAATTTACGATGAAACAGAGAATAAAGTTAACACACAAGTATTATTTAATTTTCGAACGGAAAATTTTTTTTTTCGTTTAATTATTTTTTGTATTAATATTTATCAAAGTTGGAAAAAATTAGATATTGATGAGAGTTATAAAGTTATAAAATACATCTTGTGGAATCCTTTGTATCCAGGACCAGTATTTAGCCTTGAAGTACCCTCGCCATCAGTAAAGTCGGTCGTGACGCAAGCTTGCGCTATAAAATGTCTAGGATATACACGATGGAGTACTTCACTCGTTATTATCCTCCAGATAAAACTTTAATGCAGCTGCTTATATTTTCATGTTTTATTTTTCATCAGGTGGCAAAACGCCACCTTTTTTCGAACCATACTCTTTTCTGTTTTTCTCGAAACCGTAAGCAGACTATTGAAGAGCCGTGTCGATTTTTATGACACTAAAAGCATACATTTTCAGTTTGTTTTTTCACAAGTTTACACAAATAGGCTAAGTAATGTTTCTCATTATCCTTCAAGTACCAAAACGTTTCCACTCCTCCTGTTTTCAAGTACTAATGTCATTCAAAATCGGAAACTGAAACAATTGTTGTCCCATCATCAAAACTTTCTGTGCTAGATTGGTCAAAAAGGATAAAAAATAAATAAAAGATTAGACTAACAAAATAGTTTCAACTTCCAAATTGTGTAGTTAATAACTTTTTATTCGTTATCTTGTTGTTGATAATCATTATTGGTTGATTCAAAATAGTATAAATAAATGGAAATAGAATTGTAAGAATGCTACTAGTAAAATCTGGGCGTAAAATTTGAACATCTGTTAGGACCGACTCTTTATCACTTACTAGGGGAGTGCAAAACGAATGGACAAATTGTATCAAACAATTCAGGTAATGAGACGCTTTGAAGGGACCTATCACTTTTAAGTGGCAGTGAACGAACTGATGAAGGAGTATGTGGTCAGAAGTTCTTATTCGCCCTTTTTTAGGATTGAAGTTTCTCTAAGAATGGGTCCAATAAATTGCAAGAGAAATGTGGAAAAATTATTTAGAACAAAAGGAACCGCTGCCATTCAATCTTCTAATTCTGAGGAAAAAGAATAATCATGATAGGTTATCTACAAAACATCTAACGTCCATAAACTCTGGAATTAATCTCCAATCCTCTGCCCTGGCAAGCAGAAATCTCCTTTATAGACGAAAAGGTGAAGAAGGGAAAAACGAAAAAAACCCATAATTAGCAGGCTAAGAATTGGACGTACCCAGCTGATCCATCTCCACCTTCTTCAAGGACTGCACTGACAAACATGACAATGCATTTCTCATTGCCCAGCACCTTCTTAACCAGCTTCATCTCATCGTAACCAACAACTTTTCTATTTAAGAAAATTCTTGGAATTGGGGCGTTTTCAATCGTGAGGTCGGCAAACTTTTGTCTATTTAATTAGGCTATAAAAATTCATGAACACTCAATTGCTTTCCCAATAAGAATTGCAAGACCCAATAAGAATCCTAAGATAGATTTTTTATTTTATTTATTTTGTGAAATTTACAGCTCTATAAACAACACAACTAATAAAAATGCACACATTAGAAATAATGACATGAACAGACTTGAAGAGATACTGCCCAGTGGTAGCACTCCCTATTTAATTCCAGGTGAGAAGATCACGAGACCATCTTCTTTTCAGACGCCTAGGGGGATTATCAGGAATCGATGAAGAAGCAAGGATGGAAACAAGTGGATTCGAATGGGACTGGAGTTTGTCATGAAAGGATAGGTATCTGGGTCGGGCTAAATCAACAGCATATGTAACTAACATGAAGGTATTCATGAATGCTTTTATTAATGACAAAATATGGAGCATTAAGTTTTTTACGAAGGATTTTGAATTGTGAGGATTGGATACGATAGGAATTCGATGGTTTGGTAGAGCCCCAAAGCTCAACTCCGTATGTCCATATAGGTCTTATTATGGTTAAGTAGATGAGTCTTTTGTAATTAATTGAAGTTTAGAGCTTTTGTCTAGTAAGTGTTGGAGCAGTCGGAAACGTCGAGCAGTTTCTTGTCTTTTCAGTCTAGTATGCGGATTCCAAGCGAGACGTTTATCCAAGTGGACTCCTAGGTAGCGGATTTGTTCAACAGGAACAAGTGGAATATCATTTAAGGATATTGTAGGACAAGAAGTTGTAGTTGTAGATTTACGACGAATGGTAAAGGTAATTTGATGGGATTTATTTTTATTCTCCAGTTATGACACCATTCTTCAAGGTTTGTGATATGTCATTGGAGGGTATGGGATGAAATTAAAGGGACATTATTAACAGGTAGGATACAAGTGTCATCTGCATAGGTGGTGAACACCGTTTGGGATGGGATGGGATATCAGCTGTATAAACCGTATAAAGACCGATGATGCTCCCTTGAGGAACACGAGCAGATTGGGAAAAGAGGGATGAATATGCATTATTATGATTTACTTTGAAACATCGACCAGTAAGGTATGAACGGATAATGTAAGATAGATTGATCACAAAATCGATAAACAACGTGGCCTACAAAAATATTGGGCCACTTGGCGTGACCTTCACTCTCAATAAGTCAAAATAAAGAGGTATATAGGCCGAATGGACCAATATTTTTGTAAAACGCCTTCTTTTTTTTTAATTTCACTTACGTATATATGTAATATATAGTAAGGGTAAGTATTGCGATCGAGAAAATTTTTGAATCTGAGTTTTCAACGGAAATAAACGTACCCTCAGTCGAAATAACCAAGTCCCGACAAATGGTCGGTGTGTCTGTGTGTTTGTATGTTAGCAGTCTAGCTCAAATTTCGAATCTGTGATCAAATTATCTTACAATTCAAGTGGAAAGCAAATGAGTATTTATGAGTTTTAGTACCTCATTCAATTCATTAATTTGACGAAAAAACGCTCCATTTCTGAGAACGTTCATGGATACAAATTTTGTTAATAATTTGATAAAAAGGGGTCTGTACCATGGACTGAAAGTTACAATGAACAAAACTCAAAATTGAAACCGTCGCTCCATACAAAGAAAATAGTGATATTGAAAAAAAACAACATGAAATTAAAGGAATTACTTAACTATATTTAAGAAGACTATTCTTCGCAAACGGAACTGTCAGTCGAAGCGACAATAAATAACAACAAGTAAAAAAATTATTATTGCTCTTGTTTACAATTAGGTTTCGAACGTGACACTATCACTTGGATTGCTTCGTATGAGGTGCATAGGAAACCGAACAGCGTCACATCCTACCGCTTGCTTTTCGAACCACTACAAATAGTTTTGCATCTTACTACGAACGCTATGTAGTACTACACGTTATGAATATTCACACCTAGCAACTTCATGCAGTTCAACGTCATAATTTACCCACTTGAGGTTGTTTACTTTATTTAATATGCCAGGAATGTAGTACAACACATGGTGAGTGCAAATGACCATTTAAAAATTTAATCGTTACTAAATTACAAACTATGTAATTAAAAAAAAATTACTCATTGAAATTTATTTTTTACTTTATTTTTAAATTTGTAAAGTAAAATGACTTCAATACTTCATTCCAAATGTATGTTTATCCAGTGATTCAAGGAATAAATTATTAACTTATTTATTAAGAACAAATTAGTAAATATTAAGGAAAATATTTATTAAAAAAAATGTATTTAAATTTTAAGAAATAAAATAAAATTTTAATCTATGTAACCTTATACATTATAGGAAATGTATCACGAAAAAATCTATGAAATGAAACCCATATCTCTGCCTAAAATAGCAGCAACAGGTTCTTTGTTGGTCAAAAAACTTACTGTCACCCTTATTTTCGTCATTTAAAAGAAATTTACTATTTACAATTAAAAATTCAGTTAACAAATCTAACAAGGGGTAATATTATGGATGCGGGGTCAATGATTTCAAAACAACATTTTTTTTTTTAACCTTTAACCTGTGGATTTCCTTAACCTTAACCTTGGATGTCTTCTTTCCATAATATCCTACCTAAGGTCCATTCTTACCGTAGACCATGACCCATCATGGATTCCTCCACTTCGTTATCCCAGGACTTCCTCATCTTCTTTCCCTAGTTTTCCATAAGTGGACTTCTTTGGGTAGTTTTCCTTCTGGCATTCTTTCCAAATGTCCATACCAGTTCAGGAGTTTTATCTCAATATCTTCCAGGCTGGTTCCTTTAGCCTCCATCTTTTCTCTGATGGTCGCATTTCTAATATTATCCATTCTGGATATTCCCGCCGCTCGTCTCCAGTAGTCCATTTCGGTGGCCATAAGTTTCTTCCTGAGGTTGCTTTTATGATACTAATTCAAAAAAGATTAGACCGATATCAAAGGGTTCATACCAATATTTTAACATTTTTTTATAATATTATTTTCTGAATTTGCTTTGCATTTCTAGGTTATAATATAATTTCAATTGACTAACTCCAATTTCAAAATTTTTTATAATTAATTTTTGTGATATTTCTAATGGAAATATTTATACCTTTATTCACAGTTCAATATTTCAAAACTGCAATCACCTACTATGGAATCCACTTTTCCAACTAAAAACATCGCTAAAATGACTTTACTCAAAAATATTGAAATTCATTCTGACAACTGAAAGGTTCTTATATCGATTGGTTTTTGTCTGTTTTTTGGTGCAAAGTAAGAAAAAAAATAGCTTATTATATAAAACAGATCCAAATAAATAAAAAAAAGACACTTCCAGTAAAGTAGGCAAAATAAATTTTTGAATATGTGTATATCAGTTCTAATTTGTTTACAGGAGTCTGGTCTACGCCATTTCTTTTAGTTTACAAGGTTCTAAATCCCTGCTAATGTGCGTGTGGATAGGTGAAGTCTTGTCGAAGTTTGTAAACAACGTTTACAATAAAAAGAAGTTTCATTAAAATCGGGGATCCTAAGTCCGTAACTTCCCCTTTTAAGTTATATTTTAGGTTCTTTCAAGTCTACAACAATGTTACACATCAGAGATGCCCAGAAGGTGGTTTCGTGAAGCAAGTTGTGGCATCAAAATTTTTAAGGGGGCATATTTTGATAAGGTATTAAATTTTTGAGGATGCACATTTTGGCAGGATCGTGAATTTTCGGAATGGAAAGTTCCGCACTAGAACAAGAGAAATCAGAGAACAGATCGCAACAAGAGTAATTGTATATGATCTACGATCATTTAAATTTTACTTTTGTTTGCACTGTTATTAAGAAGAAGAGAGAAATAAAATATCCTGTAATGGGGAGAGGAAAGGTTCTTGCGCCATCAATCTTTGGGGGGAGGGGCACCTCTGTTACACCTAGACTAAATTTCAAGAAAGTCTGAGATGTTGAGATGTAAATCTCATCATGAATAATATATTCCATGGAATATGATATCCTAATAAATTAATTAGGGGATCTAAAATATTTAGATACTATTATCATATCCGAAGACCATTATATTGAACAAAGGTGGCAGATTGCGATATTGAAAAAAAAGGAAAAAAAAAGTGCATTGGATGGAAGTTTTGTTGCCTCTCTGGTTGGAACCTATCACCGCTGATGTGCCGTCAATCTCTCCAAGAATTATCTCTTCCTTCCAAGGCCGCAACGTCTTTTTCGTTTTTATCCCGTCTGTGGGACCAGGGTGTTTATAATTAGCTCTTCAACGATATGCAAAGCTTCGAAGGGTGCCTGAATAGGGGTACTCCAGCAAAAGGAACTAACCAACAGTTCATAAAGTGTTATATTTCATAAAGATAATACAATCTTTATCGTTACATGTAAATTCAAACTTTTATTATTAGAATAGTTACTAATAAGAATTAAAAATATAAAAAGAATAAATAATTTACAAATGTAAATTATTTGTAAAAAAATATATTTCCAAAACTCCAAAGAGTGCTGTCTTAGAGTCAATATTTTAAACAGCTTTGAAGAGTAGGTTTACTGGATTATAAGGCAATGAAACGAAAATTAATGAAATGAAATGAATGAAATGAAATAAAAAAATACTTTTATTCTGGGTCTTCAGCCCCTTAAGAGTAATAACAGGATTAAAAATTTATGGGTATTAGTCTGCCTTAAAATAATAAAAAATACAAACTAATTAACTGCTTATTGTTATTGCAGTTGTGCAATAGTAGACATTATACAGTATACAGATACAACTGCTTTTACATATTAGCGGAAGTTTGAATGTGGAATAGATGGTGGAACAGGAGTTGTTTGAAGAAATTCGTGGACGAGGATTGACGTTTGGAGGTAGGAAGAGAGTTACAAAAGGAGGTAGCACGAATGACGAAGGATTTGCTGAAGAAAGCCGTTTTATTGGAGGGGATATATAAATCTATAGCTTGAGACCTAGTATTACCAGAGTGTATTAGGAGGGCGTAGAGTAAGGAGTTCCAGGATTTAGGGAGGGTTTTTGGTTGTGATAACTTGGAAAAGGGAAACACCAAGGAGGAATTGTCGTCGGGCAGTAGGATAAAGCTACTTCAACTCGGTGTACCAGAATGAAACATGCGAACGCTGTTGGATCCCGAAAATGTATCTTATAAAACAGTTCATGAGTTTCTTCATTCTCATTTCTAGCCTGGCAGATAGCCCTCCATAGACCAAACAAATGCTATTCTATACTGTGAACTTCACTAGGCATATTACAATATTTTCCGGGTCTTAATGCCACTGACCGCATCAATTGTTTGCTTTTTTTATTTTTATTTTTTATTGGTATATAATTAAATCTGTACCTCTAGCATTTGACAATGATGAGTCTACATATTAATCATTATTTAAAGACACTGATATTTTATATTGTCAGCTTTGTTTTTTCTTTGTTAGCAGAAACACACCTCATTTTAAAGAAGAACTCAATGTATTTTTTATTATTTTATTTTTTAAAAGAGTAAAGTTATAATTTTTCCTACTGTACATAGTCTTAAGTGTTTTATCATAGTTTTAAGTGTTGTATATAGATTTTTTTTTTTTTTGTATATAGCTTGTTTAACTAATATTTTCTTTACTTTCTCTTTTTTATTATTGTTTTATTTTGGCCAGGTACTTTAAATGTTCTATTTTGTTATTCTAAAGGGACTTTGTCCCAGAATAAAGTTATTTTCTATTTCTACTTCTATTTCTATTTCTAAACAAGGAAAATTTCTCAAAACAAGCCAAATTTTTTTGGACCTCGATGGTTGCCTTAGATAACTGAAATAGAATTGGCATCTTAATGTACGTGCAAATAGAACGATGTATGTCATCCTTTGTCTGTATCGTTGCGGATTATAGCAATTTGTATGACTGTGATAGTGAAATAGAGATTAACACAACTATGTCGCCGTATCGCCTCGGAGGACAATATCGTATCACCAAATCCTATAGGATTCTGTGTGCATGTTATTATACAGGATGTCTAAGGCTGGAGATCGTGATTTTGAAGTAAAGACAATTGCTTAATTTTAGTTTTAAACAGTGCCCAATTCTTATGAATATATAATAACTGTTTTACTGATTTCCATACATATTGCATATTTGATACGATTGCATTTGCAATCAAGCATTGTTAGAGGAGCTAAAAACAGTTTTGTAAATTATCATCACCATAACCATTCACATTTTAGTCTAATCTATATACCGCTTAAGAACGCAAGATTAAGTTGAATGAACTGAATCACTCGTATCCGGCCTGAGGAGGAACGTTATGAGTAATGTAAGCTACACTACATGATGTCTTCACACACACTCTCCTGAAAATATCAATTCATATATCATTTTATGTAATTTAGGTTAGGTAATTTTTTAAATATCATAATAATATTCTAATGTTTTTTTTTTTTTTATCTTCATAGTATATTGCCATACATTTATATCCTCATACATTTATACACATTTGAATACTCCACTTTTTTGTAGGACAGCGAGTACTATATTTAGTACACCATAGCGAGAACCATCACTTTGGATAGCTTTGTATGCTTCTCTCTAGTTCATTAGCAAATCATATTTATTCCAATATCAAATAATATTATAAAATAGTCAAAATCAAAGTTAGTTAATTAGTGATTAGTTAGCACAACTTATTCCTTATTATATTCCTCCTGTTTTGGAGTATAGAAGTCTATTCGAAAACTACATAATGAGGTTTTACAACAGGCGCCCGAGTCAAAACATTTAATAATAATTAGTCAATTTTTTTAATTATTTGACTTGGAAACCTCCCAATTTTTTCAATGACTTTTATTGTAGATGTAGTAACATTCCAAGTTTTAAAATTGAAATTTGTATTTCTCCAAGAAATTCCCTTTCATTTGATGCCCTATTCATTAGTATTGCCCAAAATCGGTCTTGGTCTTACACTTTGCAAGACCAAGACCAAGGCCACCTAACTGCTGCAAGACCAAAACCAGGACTGGTAAAAAAAAAATCGATTTTTTAAATAAAAATTAACGCAAAATAGTTACTAATACTTGACAATCTTACTTACAGTATGTTAATAATTGGTACAACCAATATACTTTTGCATTTAACTCCTCTAATTTTTCATTCGGGCTTAGTTAGGCTTCTCCTATCTAAATAAATTACAATAATATCTTCTCTGTATTAAGCTAATAAGTAACTGCAAGATTGTTGAGAGACTCTTGCGCAAGACCAACACTCGTCTTAGTCTTGCATTTGGGCAGCACTACTATTCATCAAATCTATATCGTTCCTGAGCCAAAAAAAAAGGATTATGGATTATACTATATTATTTTATACATTGTAGATTTTAAAAAGTTTTTTATATTGTACTGGAAGCAGAAAAAAACCGTCAAATTACTAAACATATTTGAACTATATGGATTTTTATTTAAAAATAAGAAGAATTTCAGGCATCTATAGATTTTTTTTTCTTTCAATAGGATTTTAAAAGGATGAGAAAAACTGTCAGGATTAGCAATCAAAAATTTAATTAATCAGTTAACCAACGTTTCGACCCAAACATATGAGTCATCATCCGGCCTAAAAATTAAAAAATAAAATAACATCAGTAAAGTGATAAATATGGAAGCATAAAAGTATTGATTTTATATTATAATATTAATTTTATTTTTTAGTAATAATTCATCACTTCTCAGATGCTATTTTACATATTTTTTGCCCTGTTGATGGCTTACATGTTTGGGTCGAAACGTCGGATAACTCATCAAAGAAATTATTTACGGCAAATCCTGACAATTTGGTTTTCATACTTACAATTCCAACCGTCAACTCTACATCACAGCTCTAAAATACAAATTCTAATAATTTTATAATTATGGGTGATAAATATTCAGGACGCAGTCTTTTTTAATTTTTTTTATTTTTGCCAACGTTTCAACCCAAACATGTGGGTCATCTTCAGGGCGTGGTTTGAGCACTGAAGAAGACCCACATGTTTGGGTTGAAACGTTGACAAAAATCAAAAAAGACTGCGTCCTGAATATTTATCACCCATGATATGTAGAACAGTCGACTTCCTTCAAGAATTTTATAATTAAAGTACTTTCTTGTTATATCTCATTTTGTTTTTATTTTTTTAGATAGGGATATGAATATGAACAATGAACAATAAGTTTTGAGTTCCTGACCTCCTTTTCTTTTCAGGGAATGAGCACCCTGTACACCCAGGTCAAATACGAAGACCCTTTTTACCCGACCCCGGAAATTTCACAGGTAAGATAGTAAACAAACCTTTGTAAATTTTCAGAATGTCCTTTGGATGAGGTGTATCCTGTCCCTGTGGCGTCACCATGTGATTCAGGACTGAATCAAGGAGGGTGAGTCAGATTCTGGTTAACAATGATACCTCGTGGAACAATGCCGGCCGTGGTTCATTGATAAAACGTTGCGTAGTGTTTGTGAGGTATTAGAGGAAATACAGCTGTGACATAACAACGATTAGATAATTAACGGGAAGGGAAGCGGTGCATTCTACATGGCGGAGTTTAGTCACCAAACGATGTGAATATAATAATTGATCGATCGCCATTTCGTCGACACTTATTGAATTCCAAGCAACTCCGATGGTTTTTCAGAACGGCTAATTCCGGGATCAAGACCTGACACATTGCTGGGGCTGATAATTGGTGAGTTGACTAAGCGGCCACGAAAGGCATGAGCAAAAAGGTTTTCAAATAACATCCATAAAGTAATCGACCAAATTTAATGAGAAATATTAAATTCACGGCATGGATATAAATAATTTAATTTGTTTTTTTGGGAGGGGGAGAGAAAGAGTACGAAATCTAGTGTTTCATTATAATTAAAAATCTAATAAATTCAGTATTTCCATACTTAACAAAATTATTAAAACAGTCACCCACGTGCCAATGTAGAAATGTCTTTATTTAGCCTTATTGCTGTGGTAAAACAATAATCAACAATCACAGATTAAAAATATCTGGTGTGTCCACTCACACAACTTTCCAAAATATTTCAGAAAAGTTTTTATATCTTTACATATGCTCATGAAGAAACAAAAATAATTGAACTAGATACATTTTCCTGAAAATTGATCAAACGTAAGATTTGAGTACGATTTATTTGATAAACTAAAGTAATGTAAACCGGCTTAAGGTAGATCAGTGTATAAAATTTCAATACTTCCTAATATTGATGATCAAAAACTATTTGCCATAGCTTAATATTGTCAAACAATAATTTCTGTTAAAAGTAGAGGAAATAGTGAAGATTGTGTGATGCGGGCAACAGATTTTCTTACTTTCACTTAGTCATCTTTATTCTCTCATTCACCCCTTTCTGACACCATGATATGAAACCTTAATCTTACATTGGAAAATGAATAGCTGTAACTTCGTCAATAGTTGTCCAAAATGAAGGATTTTTATATGGCTTTGTAGGGAATTTCATTACCTTTCAAACGACTAAACGGAGTATTCTTTGGACTCAGGGGGCTATGAAACGGGGATCTGAATAGATCCGTCGAAAGCCGCATGTGGGAAATTTGACCCGATTGCAATACTTTCCTTACCTAGTATAGGTAGGAAAGTAAAAAAAAAAATACACTCATTACGATTCTACAATTTTTATTAATATTTTTCGATATGAGCTCCTTCGCTTCTTTCTTCCAAATTATCAATAATTTAAGGAAATAGGAAAAAAAAACTAAGGTGTGTGCTTTAGACCACACAATAGAAATGAAAACATCATCCAAGGCGATTAATAATATGAAATATAAGTTATAAATAATCCTATATATTATTTCTGAAAGGTATATTTTTGTCGGTGTGCCATAATTTCGTCAATTCTTTATCACATCCAATGATTGACCATTCATTTTGAAGATATTCTTCTCCTTCACATGCGATAAATAGCCCCATCCTCCTGAAATCCCTGGAAAAAATTTATGGAGGAAAAGAAACTTTATTTGCGAATAAATCAAAAAGTATGCCTTTTTTTTTCTTGAATGTACGCATGATAATTAGAAAGATTACTAAATTACCTACAAAACAAAAACAAATCGTAAAATTTGGACAAATATTCACAAAGATACAGTCCATTAGTTTCGGTATACTTGATAATGTCTTCCTGTTTAAAGATATAGCATTCAGGAGTAGAATAGTCTACTTTATTTTTTTCTGGCTTTTATATTAACTTTATTATTTCTTAAAGACATTTAGTTGTTCTAACATTTTATTTTTTTTTTATTATTTAGAATATTCTATGATTATTATCATTAATATATTTCATATTAAATATATTTCATACCACCTAAAAGTGGGTATTATTTAGTCTTTAATACTTTTATTATCTTTCCCAAGATAATAAAAGTAATAGCCAGCTTTTAAAAATAGGTCCTAACAAAGCAATTTGTATAAATATTTTGGTCTATTATGTTTATAGGAATATTGTAATCGACCAAGGAAAAAATATTAATTCCTTCCTTGCATAATACCTAGGAACTACTTATTTCCATGTTGTTTTACTAGTTCTTCACTAAACAAAATTTTCTGCGAATTTTCCAACTAGTATCTCATAATAAAGGGAATGAAATACTGAACATTTCCCTCACTTACAATATGCCGATCCGGTTTTTAATTTTTGAGAAATTTTAGTGCAGGTCTTCAATAAAACACGTTATCGTTTGGTTTTCGACACCACTTTTTCCTTTCCTAACATGGCGTCGCGTTAAGACATAATTTTGAATAATATCCTATTACAGAGAGAATGAAACGATAAACACTCTCGCTTACAATATGTAGGTCCGATTTTTAGTTTTTGAGATATTTTAATCCATATGCAAATACACTTCAATTAATCGACTCCAGTCAACTTGACCCGAGCGTTAATAAATCTGAAGGATCAATCTAATTCACTCTCCACAAAAAAAGTGCAAAACGCGTCTAAAGTAGTTTTTACTTTTAAAATATTCATCCGCAAAATGAGCGACATACACACAATAAATGCACCGTAGTTTTACAATGCAATGGCGGATCTAGGCTTCCCTAGCTCCTTTCCCAAAATAAAAGAAAATTTTTGAAATAATTTTTCGTTATGTTCCTAACAGTTTTATCCTAAACAGAACAATATTCCTCTTACACCGAAATAAATAGTTTCTAGTTCGCCCGTTTGAATAAGTCGTTATAGTCTATTGATAAGTGAACAACTGACAATCTAAGAAGAAAATAATCATATGAAATGTATTAAGAGAGAGAGATAAATTAATTTTTTTAAACCTCAGTCAATTACAATTGTTCAATTAAAAATAATTAACCAAAATATGTGTACAGATTATAATAAGATGTAGACCATAACGGCACCTTTACCATAACATTTGTAAATAACGGTCCAATTTCTTTTTTCGATTGATTTCTTTTTCTCGTTTTTTAATGAATTTAAGAACCTTTCAAACAAAATCTACTGCAGCTTAAAACTTTTTGAATTATCCACAAATAAAGTTCTCTTGTTTTCATAACATTTTTTTACTGACTTTTCTGCGGAATGTTTTTATTTTTCTCTCCTTAAAGAGAAGATAAAATGATGGCCTAATCATCGGCCATTAATCATGGCCTAATCATTCTTAGAAACGATGGCCTAATCATTGGATTGGATTCATTAGTGAATTAAATCATAAATAACTAATTAATTAATTTGTAAATACTTAATTTAAATTACTAAATTAGTTATTAACATCTTTATATTTTATTTAGAATTTAATATTAATTTAGTTTAATAGTAATAATATGAGCTAACAGACAGATTAAATCAAGATTTTACACAATTCATTATAAATTTTTCTCGTTCTTTTTAGTTTTTGTAGATTTTGAATAATATACTTCATGCATGTTTTAGTATTTTTACTATTCTAAAATTACAGCCTAAAATCTTCATGTATTAATCCCACTTGAATCCAATTTTTTTCTCGGGTTTCTATGGTTTGGATTCCGCATAAAACATTAGGATTCTTTTCTTTATTGCCAATAGCTGAAAAGCATTAAGATTGTCTTTTTGCGGCGCCCAAAAGACAATTTACGGATCCGCCCCAGTTACAACGATGCTGAAATGGCTGAAAAGAGAAGAAGAAAATGAAATAAATGAACAACTGATTGAGAGCATTAAGGTTTTATTATAATATTTTAATGATATACTGATTGTAGTTTTTGGTTTGCTTAAAATTTTTGTTCTCCTGGATTCAGATATAAATTTAAAAAAAAAATTAATACCGATGGATAAACATAATTATTACTATTAACCGACCTGGAATTATGAAAATTACCATGGCATTGCTCTGGAAACTTGCCCGCAAAACGTTCCCATGTTCCATGGTTTAGTATTGCAACGACAACATAATTGCAATGCAACAGGGGGCATGTCTGTCAAGCGTGATTTTTTTGCCAAAACAAGTGGTAGAACCAGATCGTACGCCAGAATACTGAAACCTGGTTAAATTTGCATCTTTTTATTCCTATATGCTAGGAGTGACAGGTCACAATTATTAAAAAAATTGCACTAAATATTTTTTCAAGGCATCATTATACTGTCATCCATTCCAAGGCCATGTAGAAAATAACATTTTATTTTATTTTTCTTTAAACTTTAATTATTTCATTGGGCGGGTATTTGAATAATATTTTTTCAGTTGACTCTCAGAACCTGACAATAAAATAAAAATGTTACCTAAGACTCCATCTGGACAAACGTCTAACTAGGAATTCTCATACCAGACTGAAACGACAAGAAACAGCTCGACGTTTCCGACTACTTCAACACTTACTAGACAAACGTTCCAACCTTCCAATCAATTATAAAAGACTCATTTACATAATAAGGCCTATTTGGACTTACGGAGTTGAGTTATGGAGCTCCACCAAACCTTCAAATTCCTCTCGCATACAATCCTTACAATCCAAAATCCTTCGTAAAATCCTCAATGCTCCTTTATGTCATCTCAAATCTCTGTTATCCGGTTGCCAGGCAACTAGCGGTGCTGTTACACACGCTTTAGCCTATTCGGCCACCCCGCCCCCTTAATGTTCCTTATGTATCAGATTTGGTCCAATCCAGATATCTGTCCTTCCATAATAAACTTCACAACCATCCCAACCCTCTTGTGTCTAACCTTGCTTCCTATTCGATTCCTGATAAACCTCCGAGGCGTCTGAAAAGAAGATGGCCACGTGATCTTCTAATATAGACATATTATTAGAGTGCTACCAATGGGTAGTTTCTCAACATGTGTTCCATGTCATTATATCCATGTGCGAATTTACCAGATGTATTTTTTGCATACAGTTGTAAATATCATATAAATTAATAAATAAATAAATAAAAAATAAAAATAAAATAAAATTCAAATGTGGGTTTTTTATTTCATCTCTTTGCATTATGTATATGAGTACAGTAATGGACTCCATTTTACACTTAAAGACCCACTGCTAACCTAATTACTGGTGAATACTCTCCTCAGTATAACCATCGCTGTGGAGGATCTGTATATTTAAATGGAGTCATAAGAGCTGGAGTATCCGATTCGCTGTACGATATGTAATAAAGATTTCAGAGAGCAGATAATATTAAACACCTCTAGCGTCTATAATCTGCTAATTATATAATGCCTAAGTTTATATAGTCAAACGGAAAAAAAGTTCTAGAACGCTGAGCCTACTAAATGTAGATTAATATTGGATTATACATGAATATATTATTTCATTTACCTACCGACCTTGATGTTTTACATAGCAACTTGAGGGATGGACTACTGTTGTTGACTGCAAAATTTAATAGAATTAAATCCACGCAAAATCCCATCTTCCTGTGACCCTAAATTATAATCCCATAGTAGAGAAGGATAACTGAATTAAAAATTGTCATCATAACGTGAACTCCATATTTTTGATTGTTATATTGCATGCGTTTATTCGTGAGTACGTTATAATATTTTATCAGGTATAATTAATGAATCGCCTAATGTCTCATTTATATACCAATTGAACTTACATATTTAACGTACATTGCCAAACATATCCTTTCATCTCATAGAGTTGTAAATTTTGTAATAAACACAGTAAATGATATTAATATAAATTAACTGTAAATTCAATTATGATTGGTTGTTGTGAAAATGAGATAATATAAAAAGATTTATATCAATATCGTCGTTGTGAGGCCTGGATTCGTGAGGGTTTGGAAGACGAATTGCAAGTTCTTGTTTGATGCAAGGATAAGAGTTGATGGTCGATACTAGATGCGCCCCATAATGGTCGGAAAAGGTAAAAAAAAAATCGGCAAAAACTCTGAGAAACTTTTAATTTTGGCAAGATATCTGAAAAATGGAATGTTACATAGCATTTCAGGCCTTCTGAATTAATATAGACTAAAACCATAAGAAAACCGTTATTATTGTTTTTAATTTGTTTACAATATACAAATGAAAATATATTTTGTTATTTACCGAATCAATTATAGATATTTATTACCTATATTATTATCAGGAGGACATTGATAAACCTGAGAAAAAACTGTTATAAGAAAAGCTGAGTAAATTAGCCCAGAAGTTAATGAAGATAAAACAAAATACATGGTAGCGAGATGAAACAATACCACAGTATCAATTTCGAGTCACAAACTCTGTTTGAATTTCTCCTAAATCTATTCCTTCGCACTCTTTCTGTAGTTTTATATTACGAAAAGGAATGAATTATATTAGGTATAAATCTATTGATATATAGATAAGATTAATAAATCTTTCTGTACTGCAATAATAACGGTTTTCCTTACCAAAATAGTTTCAGTCTACATTAATTGAGAAGACCTGACATGCAATGTAACATTCCATTTTTCAGATATCTTGCCAAAGTTAAAATTCAGACCGTTATGCGTCGCATCTAGTATCGACCATCAATCGTTACCCTTGCATCAAGCAAGAACTTGGAATTCGTCTTCCAAACCCTCACGTATCCAAGCCTCGCAACGACTAGATTAATATAAATCTTTTTGTATTATCTCATTTCAAGAAGCTGTACGCTTTCTTGACTAACTTTTCCAGATAATTACTAAAATCGCCGGTTACCGTATGTGATTTTTGTATACATCTTCAGCAGAGAGTTCAAAGAACGTTATAATTACAGTAAGACCTCGGCGGTCGTAGGCCCAACCTACTTTTGTAATGGAAGAACGAAATTCCAATATCCATTGAGTAATAAATAATCCCATTAAAATAGGAAATTTTAGAATTGATTAAGAAATAACCTATTCGCTTAGCTTTCAGAACAGTCCCATAGGAAACTTTAAGTTAATTTTTTTTTTTTTTTAGTATTGTACAAGGTAAAATGCATGGAGCGGTACTATGGTGCGCCGGTGTGTAAGATCCTTAGTCGGGATGTTTCTAAATCTATGTGAATACATTAATTTTAATTAATATATTGCAGAGAGGAGAGGAGTTGAGATCCCCGAACTGCGGGCCTGGCTGCAGAGCGTCTACCCCCAGCGGGCGGCCGAGTTCTCGACGATGGCGGCCCTGGCCAGCAGGTTCGAAGAAGTGGCGAGGAGGATCATCGGTCGATCCAATCAGGAACCGCAGCCTATTCAGGTAGATCATGTCGTCAGCCATTATATTATATTGTACAATCATATTTAGAATATCAGGTACAGTAAACACACTCAGAGGTGTTCAGTAGATTGTCCAATCAAAGAGTGCTCATAAAGAGGGGTGGTTAAGGGGTGGTGTGGAAAGAAGTAAATGGAAGGTACACAATTTATGACATTGGGACTTTGTTTGAACTAGTTAGGAGGTAAACATACTAAAAGTCACCACACCTAGGAGGTGACCCGGATGTGGGGGCACCAAGAAGATAACTGCTTTTCGGTTTAACTCTTATATCAGAGGAACTACCCATCGCAGTGATGAAGACATTAATTACAAATTAAAGTTGATAAAATTTGGAACAATCTTGATATTATTATTTTTTGCGCTACTTCGTTTGTTTCCGAGATATTCATGTTCATTAATAGCTGATTTTGAAAATACAAAATGTTTGCCTCACGTTGTTTTTATCTTCGTTTTACTATCCAATTCTTTCCCTATTCGTTCCTCGAAAAAGTCAAGAAGTTGTTGAGCATTAGACTTTCGTAAGGAATATATATGCATAAATAGAATAGAATAGAATAGAAAATAAACTTTATTCTGGGACGATGTCTCCTTAGAATAACAATAATGAACAGTTACAAAGGAAGAAATACATATCTGTCCAAAAACTAACCTAATAAAGATTCAAACAATATATAAAACAACTTAAATAATACTATGTAAACAATTAAAAATAATATAAAATCTTTTCAACTATACTTATAATTGTACTGGAAAAAATAACAAAAAGAAAAGGAAGAATAGAAAAAAGCATTACCTGTACAGAAAGAAAAAGCAAAATCAACAGAAAATAAAAAATATCAAGAGTACGTAAATAAAAAGTATTTACTTGTTATGTTAAAACCCCAAACAGCTAAAACATACAAAATATATACATAGATTAAAGATATATTAATGACAGGATGAGCAAAGGGATCACGATATTGCATTATCCCGGCATACGAGATATAAAATAAGAATAAATAAGTATATACGATTAGGAAGGGGCACTAAATTAATTTTATGAGAAAGCTATTGTGACAATAATAAACAAAAATTTAATAAAAAAATGGTGTACGAAAAGAAAAGAAAAAAAAAGCAATTATCCTTGTTACATAATACATAATTAACCAGCATCTGATTGGATTGTGAAGAGGAATTGGAATAAGAGGGTTCTGAATGTGGATAAGGATGATGCATGGCGGATTTTAAGTGGGATGGAATTCCAAAAAGTGGAGGAGCGGAAAATGAATTAATGTTGAAATGAAGCAGATCTATGGAAAGGGGTGTAAAAGTCAGAAGGACGAGATCTTGTGGAGAGGGAGTGAATAGATGATTTAAATTTGAGGAGATTGTATACATAGGACGGGCGATGATTGTTGATTATTCAGTCATATGTATATATAAATATCATTTTACTATCTTATCTTCAACCCTACAAAATTTAATGAAATTATAATTTAATGTGTAAATTCTGAGACTTACACAAAAAACCTTACATTCGTATTTTTCGTTATTGGTCCATTTCTATGTTTCTTTATATAACAGGAAAAAATATATTAGATTTTTTTTGGCTATAAAATATTTACTTGCAAATGTCAACTTTTGTTGACTATTAGCAAATGTATTGGAAATACAAGATTTAAATGATGAGAAGGAAAGTACGCAGCAGCACCTCTTTCCTGCCTTGTTTCAATTACTTGGATTGTTTATGGAAGGAGATCTCTCATCCAACGTCTTTTTAGTCTTTTAGTGATGTTCTGGGGTATGTCAGCAGTGACCATGTCACTTATTAATCTGCCGTGATTCCCGTTTAAATTAGTTGGTAAAGTGCCGTTATATATTGGTTAACTGTTGAAAGGTGGATAAAAATAAAATCTTCTCAGTTGATCCATATCTGTACTCCATCATGTTATATCATCAAATAAATATTTACTATTAGCTGGAGTGAAAAACTAAAATTGAAATAATTACATGCAATTTAGTTTACTTCTCAATTACATTCCTTATTCAAATTAAAGCAAGTAACTTAATACCCTTTTGTTTATATTCCCACAGATTCTAACACGCCTTTATTTTGCATAATTGCCAGTAATTTGTATTTTTAATTAAGGATGAGAGTTAACAATGATGAAAAAAAAATCTTGCCGCAACTTTAGTCAATTACAAAAAGTTTTTTTTGAAGTGGGTTTTTAATGGATATAAATCTGGAAGAACACATTTGTGAATTTCGGTCATATTTATCTATCCAAAAACTCACTAAGACTCTCAGAATAAGACAATCCCTATTTATTGATATACCAACACAAATTTGAAAGGACATATAGTTATGGTATGAATAAATACGAATTTTACTACATAATAAAAATTATACGAATTAAATTTCTATAACTTTTTACATGTATTTAAACTAATTTTTTGCCTTATAGACATATACCTAATCATTGAAATATATTATTGCAAAAGGTAAAACAATTTTACATGCTTTTTTCGCTAAAGGTGACATTTTGTAGACTGCGACTGCTATAAGTAGTCTGCTTAATAGGGAAATAGCAGAAGGAAATAAAATATGAAATTAGCCAATAAATCATAAAGAAATAGTGGATTTTTATGTGCTCCTCTGGAAAAAAAAAACAACTAAATTTTTACATTCGACCTTTTGCACTAACATTAACGAAATGTGTTTAAAGATGTAAATCTGTTTTGCGCAACCACGAATAATTTTTATGTTCAGTTCTTCTTTCGGACTACTACACGATAGTCAAATATACTATTCCGTTATCTCGATTCGGTGAAATATGTATACTTTTATTTCAAACTTATAAAATCTTTACGTTTCGTTCGGAAATTACATTTAGTATCTATAGAAATGTTTTATTTCTGTTAAATTATGTAAATTTTCAGCAATTATTATATACATTTTTTTTTCGTTACTCTCACTTTTTTTCTACAACTATGTATGTTTGATATATTTTTTTTTTTTTTTTTATAAAACTCTGTTTTTCAAAGATCTATTATACATATACATTGTCACTATTATTTCCGAAAATTCATTTCAAACATAAAAAAAAACAGTTTCCCTTTTTTCTCCTTTAGGCGATTAACAAATTCTTTCATAGTTTATACGGAGCTTTTTTTTATTACTGTTAAAAATGAGAAACAATAAATTATTTAAAATAAACAACATTAAAGGTACTGTAGAGGAAGAAATTCTGAAAATTGTGAGTTTAATCACTGTTCAGCGACGTCAATGAGGATAAGACTTGGCTGATGTTAAAGACCATTTAATTATACATTGATATATCGTTGGAGCCGTGTAAAATCAATGATAAAAAGTGATACTTCCGATTATTCAATATTCTGAGAAGAAATGTGCTGTTTCATCTCAGGCATACCTTAAACACATAATATCAGTTTGGTTATCCTTTTCCAAGTCCCGCAAAATCGTCTGTGTATGTTCGGTGTGTGTTAACAGTCTAGCTCAAAAAAGTAAAGTCGTACGGAAGTGAAATTGAATACTTAAGATTTTTATAAGCTATGCATGTTACAGCAACTTTTTCGTCAAAATCGGCTAACCAGAAGTGGCACTTTACATAATGGACTAAACACATTTTTACGATTATCTCGAAAAATGTTTTAACGATTTTGATTATATTCATCATAACAGTGTAAAATTAAGCTGTTTTAAATAAAATTTGGTTATTATTCTGATTGATGATCTCTAACAGGGCTTACATGGCTAATTTTCAATATTAGTTTCCTCTAAAGTACCTTTAATTTTTTTTATTTGAAACAATTGACCATTTCACATTATTCTCTAATATAAAAGATAGATAAATATACAATATGAAAGAATTTGATAATTAACTAAAGGAGAAATAAAAGATCGTAACGGAGAATAGTTGTAATTGGGGAACCAAAGGAATACGAGTGCATCCGAGCTCTCCCGAAAGATCAGAACAGGCATACGTAACATGAGCTTAATATAATACCGACTCCGACAATATTACATAAATATAAATATGTGGTTTTCATAAATGCTATCTTTGGTATTATTTAATATTTAATTGTATAGATTAAAGCGATATAATTATTAAAATTTGTATATATTAGAGTACTTATAGAAATAAAAATACCCACTAATGAAAAAATGAAATGTAAATAAATATAGCGCCGACAATTTTTAATTTCTCTTCCCCTTTGTCTGAAAATACTTATTTCTGCTAAGAAGGGGGTGGTAAGTGAAAGTTGTGTGATGCACCGCGTCAGATTTTTAAAATATTTTTAGTTTATAAATATTTAAGGTGGTATTTTAAAATATAAGTAATATTGAAGAGTTTCTAGAGTAACTTGGCAGTTGCATTCTTTTAGACAGACGTCCAACAGCTGCTAGAGCAGGGCCAGAACTGCCACGAAGGAAGGAGGCTGTACAGGGATGTCGTCGCTTCCAAGACTTTGGTAACTTTTTTGTTTTTTAAATAATTTTACGTATTTAATATAGTTATAGTTAAATATTATTAGTCAGAGAATCAGTCAATGTATCACAAAAAAGAAAAAAAAAATATATTTTATGATTACCAAAATCGTTCACAAAGAAATGATTTCATAATAAATAAAAAAAAAAAAGTGGAAGAAGAATTACAGACAGAATTAGAGTATGCTTTTAAAAATGATATAATTACAATAAATTAATAAGAATAAAATAACCTAAAAGTAAATAAATAAAAAGAACACAAACATACCTGTATACAATATTTACGATCTGGCGAGAGAACTCCAAACCAGACTTGTCCCTCCAACTGTGGATTGTAAATATTGTATAAAGGTATGTATGTGTTCTTTTTATTTATTTATTTTCAGGTTATTTTATTCCTATTTATTGTATATATGTTATTTTCCTGTAATCATTTATTGTATTTATTGTACATAGCGTGTGAATGTGATCTATGAACACTATTATAATTGTCCTTGAGGCAGATTGTAATATTTTTCAATAAATAAGTTAAAAAAATAAAAAATAAATTACTTCATTGACATATTTTTCTCTTATCTGGGAAACCACATTTGTATGTCAAAACTTCGACTTTATAAAACAACGAAATAGCTACCTACACATCAGATCAAATAATAATTAATCCATTCATTATCTGTAAAATTTAAAGTCCAAAACGTTTTGATTTAGTGTTGTTTATTTATTTTTTTTAAGTAAACCCTGTGCACAGAAAACAATTTTCAACTTTTTCTAATCGTGTGTATATCAATGGTAAGCATATTTTATTTTGAAAAAAAAAATAAGAACTTAATTAAATGACATTTTTTCCTGTTTCTTTTGTATTTATCCATTACATGGTTCGAGACATTTGCTAACGACATTTTAAAATAAAACACTTCAGAATGAATCATTGAGTTATTAATAAGGATTACAAGCATCCAATATTTTTAAAATGTTTCCCATTTATTTATTTATTTTTTATTAATATTCGAGATTGGGTATCAAATCCTGTTTGGTAAATATATATTTTAAGAAATGTGTGTGGGCACAAATAAGTGATTTCTTCCAATTCTTTCTTTTCTCACTTCCCAAATTCGTATATAAGGTTTTTTTTAAAGAATGTAATCATCTTAATTTTCTCTTAATTTAAGTTATTTAATTTAACTTAATTTAATTTAAGTAGTGTAACGTCATCTTCTGGTTCGAATCCTCTTTCTTTGTTTTGTTTTTTCTACATCTGAACAGCAAGTGTCTTGGATCTTCTGGTGCTTTACAAATTTCACGGTTACCGTCCATATTAATTTTCATAACATTGCGAATTTTCTTCCTCCGTCTGTGATTAGTTCGCAGTATTATTATGTGTACCATATTTTCTAGCTCCAATCGCTGATTCTGAGCAAATCAAAGGACAAGACTAACAATTGCTTGAACCCGATAATAGTCTCTACCTTTTATTTGTGACTCCTAGTCGCACCTGTCATGCCATTCCTTTAGTGGTTATTTCTTTTGCAATCTTAAGAGATCCGCCAAGGGTACTATGGTATTATCATTTATAGTTTGTCTGTACCCTTTGGTTAAATTTCCTATTATGTCGAATGTCATTTATTCATGACTAGTTGGCCCGTGCGAATAATTCGCAGAAGATTTTGTTTAGTGAAGAAATAGCAAAACAATATGAAAATAAGTAGATCCTGTGTATTATGTAAGGAAGGAATTAATATTTTTTCCTTGGTCGATTACAATAATCCATTTAACGTAATAGACAAAAATATTTGCACAAATTGCTTTGCTAGGACCTATTTTTAAACGCTGACTGGAAAGATAATGAAAGTAATAAAGACAAAATAATGCCCCGATCATGGGATTTTCTAAATTATTAAAAAAAAATTTAATCTAAGATCAAACAAATGTCTTTAAGAAATAATAATACGTCTGTAGAGAGTAAATAAATAAAAACTCCTAACAGGTTTTTCTTTTATAACATGAGTTCTAAGTTATTTAGGGAAGTACAGTTTATGTCATATCGTGTAGTTTATAAGACTACACGGGGGGAGACACACTGGCTTAGGTCAAATTTGTAGACATTTTTTTTATTTTATGATCTCCATGAAAATTCGTGTTCGAAGGTCTTTCGAGCTGCGAAATACAAATTCTTTTTCTATTTAAAAAATATTTCAACACACTTTACTCCTTCCGTCAATACAAATTGTTTAAATTATAATTGGTAATTGGTTGACTGTCGTGGATAATGAAGAGAAGAATAGTTGGGGTGGTCAGTCAAAAAGGAAGGCAAAAATAAATGATGATATTTATTTTTTAGATATGCCGACGTTTCGACCTGAAGTTCAGGCCTTCATCAGGGCTAAGAAAATAACCTCTATCAAGACATGTCTGTACATCTTAATAGACTTTACAATATCTCAATTTTCTATCTAACTACTCCATTCTCAATGTTTTAATTTTACTATTTATTTTCATTACTTATATAACTTCATATTTCTTTTTTATGTTTTACATTTTATTCTAAGATTCCCATTGTAACACTTTTGTCACCCTTTTTGATTATGCCTACTTCATCATTCCACACTTTGTAACGGTTTTTATTATTTATCTTTTAGTTCTTAGTCATTATTCTAACAATTTCATTTTACTTTATATTTATCTATTTTATTTTTCTAATTTTTTTATTTTTTATTATCTTTTTTACCATCATTACTTATGTTTCTCATACCTTGTTATCTGGTTATTTTCTTAGCCCTGATGAAGGCTTGAACTTCAGGTCGAAACGTCGGCATATGTAAAAAATAAATATCATCATTTAGTTTTGCCTTCCTTTTTGACTGACCAACCCAACTATTCTTCTCTTGTTTAAATTATACATATTTCTAAACGATTTTTTCGTTGTTTTTTTTTTGTTTTGTAGGTAATTTAGTAATCTTTCTAATTATCATGGGTACAATCCAGAAAACAAATACACACTTTTTGAGTTATTCGCAAATAAAGTTTCTTTTCCTTCATAACTTTTTTTCTAAGAAATTTCGGGTTGAAAGGACTATTTTTCGCATGTGAAGGAGAAGAATCTCTTCAAAATGAGTAGTCATTCATTAGATTTGATGAAGAATTGACGAAGTAATGGCGTACTGACAAAAAAAAAAGACCTTTTAGAAATAATATATAGGATTGTTAGATATAATTAGCAAATAAATTCCAAATACATACAAAAATTTATTTTTTCGAGGAACGTGGAATTAAAACTTTACTAGTATTTTTAGTATCATAAAGATAATTGGAGCCATAAATATAATTAATGTACTTTAGTTAATAGAAATCGTAAACAGCGACAGATCAAATCAATGTAGACTCAAAGGAAAATGGAACCTATTTAAAATCAACTATATCTAATTTAATTGTTATATTTTTTTTTAAATAATAGTCGTAGTTTAAAAAAATATGTATAATTATTTATTTAAAAATGTATTCCCATTAGTATTTTACCTGCAGTGGTTTTAAATCTTAGACCAGTGGGCAGCATCCCATCCCACAGCTGGTATCACGGTCAACGTGTGGGATGTAAGGTCTTAAATCTAATAATATATTCAACTTTCAGAGGATCCTTTTTATTTTTATTTGCTTCACATCTGCATCCTATCAGCGCCGATCAGTAAATTAAATTATAGACAACAAGAAATAAAAGTTGGGTAAAAAAAAAACTTAATAATCCACAGATTAGTATCTTTAAGTTCGAGAAATGAATTCACCAAAATTTGTAGTAATTATGTATGGATTTATAAAAAAAAAAAAATGGTATTAAAATCTCTCAGAGTCGTAAGTGCGCAAATAATTAATGTTATTTTATAAGTGCCCTGCTTTTAAAATCATGAAATTTTAATGTTGGCGATGACCTTACATCAGGGAAGGTCAAATGCTACTCTGATTGTGAATACCCAGTACCAAGTATTTTACTCAAATTGAATCACTACTTCAGTTAATAGTTTGACATCAATTGGTGTAGTTATTAAATTCTTTGGTACTCAAAAAATATCAGTATTTGAATAAAATACTTGGTATCCAGTACTAAAAGTAGTATTTGTCTATCTTTGCCCTACATATGTCAACCTCCTATTGAACAGTGATAAATAAAATAACCTTTATTACTAAAACTCTTGAGACAATGGCAGTCAATCCATAACCTTATCAAACAAGTTGAGTCGCTACCCCTGCAACAAATTTTAACATTAAAACCTAAACTATTTTTGGTACAATCAAGGAACTGAAACTAGCATATTAGTAAGTAGTGTTGCCCGAAATTGGTCTTGTTCTTGCACTTTGCAAGACCGAGACCAAGGCCGTGTAATTGTTGCAAGACCAGGACTGGTAAAAAAAATCGATTTTTAAAAATAAAAATTAGGGCAAAATAGTTACTAATACTTGACAATCTTAGTTACTATATGTTAATAATTGGTATAATCAATATACTTTTGCATTTAACTCATCTAATTTTTCATTCGGACTTAGTTAGGTTTCGCCTATCTAAAAAAATTACAGTAATATTTCTATAGTAGTAATAAGTAACTCCAAGACTGTTGCGAGACTCTTGCGCAAGACCAAGACCATGACCAAGACTGAGTTTGCAAGACCAAGACTCGTCTCGGTCTCGCATTTCGGGAACACTATTAGTCAGGGGTTTGTAGGTTTTATTTAGCCGCCATTTCTTTTATCCCAAGTGTCTCTCCAATAAAATAATTATCATATTTCAGTTTCGAAATAAAAATCAACACATTATAACATTTACTCATTTTATTGACTGAATTAAGATCAAAACCGATAAATCAAGTCTGTTGCAAGCCACCCACCCTTTTCTCTAAACCCTAGTGCAGTAGTTGGTAAGGACGTCCTATTACTCGAATTATATAAAAAAATATATGAGTAAAAAATATACATTGATGCTCAATTCTAATATTTATCTCCTAATCTGATGAAGGGCCAATTGCCCTATTTACACAAACAAGGTGGTAAATAGGAAGTTCTTTCTATCGGCGGTTTACGACTGATATAATAACGTTTTCCAGATAATCTGTCTCAAGTCCAAGTCGGATTATGTGAAATCCGATACCTTGCCCTTTCAACATTACCTTTATGCTTATAGCAGTGTTACAAGATCAGATCCTTCGAAAAAAATCTTCTAATTGATTTGAAATTGAGTTTCCCTTTATGTTCAGTAGTAATTTCAATCGATAACAAATAGTTAAATCGATTTGTAGTAGTGTTGAAATGTTTAGAGGCTCGTTCGGTTTCCATGGAAGAGTACTGGACTGGATTCATAATAATAAGCGGAACGGAAGGAAACCAGGATGTAGGAAATGGTTACCGATAAACTCCCACTGTTAGGTCATGGCTATGCTTACAATTGTAGCTTTATATGCAATCGGGCAAGGTTTGAACTTCAATTTGTCAATATTAAGGACGTTATTATGATTACTTTTATATTTATAACATAGATTTATTTCTACAATATAGCAGATTGATTTACACAAATCCGAGAAATTGTTTGCACTGCTCCTCAATAAGCTAATTCAACCAGAGACCCTCTCCGATTCAAATGTTTCATCCCTATAAAGATTGAATTCCGTCTTATCGAATATTATTACCACCCTTGATTCCTAAAAGCAACTATATGATACAAGGACTAAAAGTAACTTTCTTAAACAAGAGATGATCGGAAATAGTTATAAAAATTACGAATCTCCAGAGTGTAAGAGCAGGTATGGCGACTTTAATACAATGTTAGGCATTTAGGACCAAAGCAGCAGCGTGTGGTAATAAATGATTTTATTTGTGACGTAATGGGCAGTATTGAAGTACTGAGGAATAAAGAAATGTTTTTGAAAATAAGGAGCGGCAGGAATTTGATTGTACCGTGGAATCCCAAAGTCCAAATATCTTGATAATCGTAATGTAGATAAAATTCACTTCATAATATAGAAATTTGGAAACAATTTCTTGTCAATTCAATTTTGTATGACGATTCAAACTTATTTTCTTACCCATCGAAGATATTCGATAATGGTTCTGTTCGTGAGGAATAAGTGGAATAAATTTTGAACTCCTATAAAATATCTATAGGGATTCGATATTCGGGGAATTCTTATGTATTCAGTATTCGACTACCTCAACAATAGTAAGCTTAACTTACTAGACACAGTTTAAATATATTCTTCTTCTAGGAGAGCAAGCTGGTCCTGGCGGATT
Source organism: Nezara viridula (assembly GCA_928085145.1). Lineage (NCBI taxonomy): Eukaryota > Metazoa > Arthropoda > Insecta > Hemiptera > Pentatomidae > Nezara > Nezara viridula. The sequence continues at coordinate 85,180,767 of OV725081.1, read as the reverse complement.
TTTGACGCCGAGGGACATAGCACTACATCCTCTGATGACCGTAAGTAAACCCGGCTAATAGCTCGGCCGACAGAGGCAGGGCTGCAATCTCGATGACCTTATCCTCCGCTGAAGATGCATGCAAATGACTGATCCTTTGAAGGCGCCAGTTTATCCCTGTGATAAAGTGGGTACACGCCGCCTCTATCCTTGGAAGGGAGAGATAAGATCGCCATCTTCTCCACGTATCCTCCTCCTTTATGGTGCTTTTGCTGTTTTAAATGCCACTATGCCTGAGTCGTGTTATGGCTGCCAAGTGGTCGTGCAGCGACTTGAATCTTGAGCACTTTCTATATCTGTGAAGTCTGAGGCTATGCTCATTTATGAATCAATTACTTAAAGTAGTTTTTGAAGGAGCAATAAAATTTTATATTACAATAATTTGAAAATCACATTACAGATTCATAACCTGGAAACTGAATTAAGGGTTTGGTAGGATAGGTTCTTCAATAAAAAAAAAGGAAATAAGTTTAAAATATTAATCTTTAAATGAACTCATACTTACCATTTCTGGCATACGGGTATTGTTTTATAGGTAATGCCATACCTATTCTAACTGGAGTAGTAGAGTCGAGTTTCATTTCGTGAGCCCGCCACAAAATAAATATCTACCCCTCACAGGTCGGATTCAAACCGAGACTTGTTAAACCAGCAACACTCGAACACGCTATTCCACTACGATCGCATGTACAATATCATCATAACAACCCCGATTGGACAAATCGAATTGAGCTTTGGGCTTCATAAATCATCGAATTCTTCGTATATCTCTTTATCTAAAACTTGTTGGATAAATTTCTAGTTTATAACTTTGTTCATAAGTCCTAAGGGAGATGTTTTTTATGTATATAAAAAACTAAAGTTACTTTCCCAAAATTTTCTATTATTATTATGTGCGCGACATTTTGGGATCCACTTTAATATTCCTTCTTCAGACCGTTCATCATCTTTCCACCATCTAATTAATTAAAAGACTTGTCAAATAATTTGTTATCTTAAATTATCCCTTAAATAAATAGTGGATTCTGCTCTAGGGAAAGCCTAACACGTGCTTAGTGTTTCTAATCTATCTGAAGATGGATATTAAAGTTGATCCCGAAACGTCGCGCACATAAGAATAAAAGAGTATTTAGTTTTTCACATACCTAGTTTGTTTTCTTTCATCCTAAACAATTCCTGATAAAACTTCGAGTCTCAAAAGAAGATGACCAAGGGACTTCCTAGGTTTATATAACCATTGAAGTGTTTCCAATGGGTAGTTTCTTTACAAATTCCTATCATTTCTTAAATTCTTATAGGAGGTTTACTTGTTTATATTTACACCGTTATGAACTTCAATAAATGAATAAATATATATATATATATATATATATATATATATATATATATATCAAATTTATAAAGTAACGGTAAGCATGTAATAACCTAATCATAAGATAGATTGTCTAGCAAACATTCCTATGTCATTATATTATTTTTTTATTATATTTTTACCATTACGACCTTCGACAAACACTCTGCTTAAATTCTTTTTCTTAGCTATCTCTAACATTAACAGGAAGAAGAAAGTGAAACGAACATGGACGTTAAATTCGAGGAGCTTGAAAGGGAAGCTTTGGAACAGTACCTGAACTCGCAAAACGACATCGACGAAGAACCAGAAGTAGAATTATCAACGGAAGTTGAAGAAAAGTTCCTCGTAAGCATTTCATACATTATACGCAAAATAAACTTTAAGTTATCACTTATTAGTCAGGACATTATTGGAAGATTCCAAAACAAACCTCCTCAAATAAATACCCGCTAGCAATTAATTAACCAGTCAACATTCCGCCAATTTATGCACCATCCTGACAAAAAAGACATAAATACACGAGGTGAGATCACTGATCATTTTAGGTTGTTAATGTGATATGTTCTGTTTTATTTTATATATTTGTGTGATTTATAAAACGTTGAGTGGTTTGTTATTCATTTGTATTATAAAGACTTTTGGTGGTGTTATTAGACTTTCCTGAAAATGTATTTTGCACTTAGAGGAGTAAGGGACTTTTAATAACCTATTGTACAACTTTTAGCACTTAAATTTTATTAAATATGGTTGGTCCAAAGGTAATCACGTGAATAGTATGCTTTAAAAAAACAAACAAGTTATCAACAAAGTCTAGGTCACTCAATTCTAAAGGCTGAGGTGTGGAAAAGTGGGCGGAACAGATGAATGGAACAACCTTTATTAACAGATCAAGGTGTAAATAATTGAATTATTGTCTTAATTTATTTACAAACCTACCGTGGCTGATGTGTACGTGTTAGCAGCAATGGGATGTTATGCATGCTGGCGTAACAATACACTGCTGCTAAAAAAAAAAACAAGAATTACTTTTCTCGAATTTTCTTTAAAAATGCATAAAGCTTGTTCATATTTCGTTAGTTTTGGCCACCAGCTTCATTTGCCCTCCTTTATCCGGCGGCCTTCCAAGAAGAAGTGAGTTGGACCAATAATTATATTCCACCCTCACAGGAAATCCTTGAAATTTTTCCACAATCCTTAGGAGGGGTGCCCATCCCCTCCCCAAGGTCGATGGCGCATGAACCTCCTCCCTCCCCTCCCCAAGATATTTTATTGCTATCCTATTTTTAAAAACATTAAAAATAAAAATACCAAAAATCATATACAATTACACTTACTGAAATTTGTTCCCTGCATTCTCTTAGTCTCGTTATTTGAAACTTTTCAATCTGAAAATTCAAATTTCGTCAAAATTTGTCCCCTCAAAAATTCAAAAACTCATCAAAATATGCCCCTCTCAAAAATTATGATGACGCAACTTGCCCCATGAAACTGCCTTTGGGCACTCCTGCTCCTTAGCTGAGGGAAATCGCTCTCTATCAAAACATAGCCCTGTTTTCCTCAGCAGCTTGACTCTCAATGCCTAACTTCTAATAAATTTCTGCCGCCATCCGATCAAAAATCTGTGTCGCTATGCACTACCGATCTATTTCAATTTCTAGTACTCGACTTGGCTTCACAAGAAAAAAATATATGCATGTTCTTCTTGTAAGGATTATTTTATGATCCTTTCAGAAAACGAAATTTTATCAAGTGTTGTTTTTTCAGGACTTAGAACGGCAGGCAATAGAACAATATGAAGAACAAGGGGGCGAAATCGAGGAGCAGCCACTACAAGAAGAGCCAGAGGAAAGCTACCCGTGCCCTGAAGAACCAGACAACATCCCCCAGTTACTAAAAGACTCGGAACTCAGCAACCAAGAATCCAAATTAGAAGAAGTACAGAAGAGTGAGAACACCACGTTTCCTCCGATGGGTGCTGTTACTCATCAGAAACCATCCAACCGGGTCCAAGAACAGCCCCATTCTTTGACGTTGCATCCACAGACTGTCCCTAAGGAGGAAATGCATGAAGAAGCTGGACCCACAGATCCCGAGACACCTAGACAGCTTTTGGTAAAGGAAGAAGAGCCGAAGCCGAAAAAGACTGTCCATCCCGCAGAGGGGAAGCGGCGTGGTCGCAAGGAGCCTGCTCCTGCGCCGTCCTGCGTCCGCCTGCCCCGCCGAGGACCTGGGCAGGAGGCAAGGAGTCCCGCCCAATGTGAGTTACATGTTAGCACAACCTTATCCCAGATATTATCTCATGCAAGCAGTCTCAATATCTATCGGGGGCAGTCTCATATCATCAATTTCTTCAAAAGAATAAGTCATTTCGGTAATAGATTAACAGAATATAAATTAACAAAGGAAGGAGATGGTCCGGGGTGGCGGTCATAAATAGACTAAATAATGGCAAAACTATTGGATAAGGGTAGCTATTGGGTAATTTTGCTGACCCGAATTTGAAGATATGGGTGGATACAAGAGAACAAAATACTATATCTATAAAATAATAAATTATAAATATATACATATACATATGCAATAGAATTAAGAAAGAAAGGAACATGTTATATTGTTCTATATACATTTTATATTTTACTTCTATGTTACTTCTTCAATTTTTTTTTTTATTCACATTGTACTCTTATCTATAATTTCTTAATTCTATTTCATATGTATATGTATATATGTATATATTTATAATTTATTATTTCATAGATATAGTATTTTTTTTCCTTTTATCCATCCATATCTTCAAATTCAGCAAATTCAGGTCAGCAAAATTCCCCATTACCTGCCCTTACCCTTATTTTCCAGTTCTAAGTGAAACTCCTAGCTGAACACACCTGCAAGTCTATATTATTATTCTTCTAATTTTGTATACTTATTTATTTATGTTTGGTTTCATTTTCTTTCTCCACATTCCTATACGTCTATTATTTCATGTTATATCCTTTTTCCTTCTTTTTCAATCTCTCCCATAGATCTGTAGAAGTATACTCACATTTGCATATATTATATATTACACTATAACAATTGTTACCATTTATTTACTTCAGTTTAGTATCTTGTTACTTAGCTTACTCTGTTTATATTTTAATATACTTACTGTTTATAATAAGCTTATTCACATTATTTATAATTTTTTTGTCTAAATATTATGTAACTTCCACAATTCTCTATATTTTATGTATCTAGTTCTGAAAAAGACCTGCAAAGTCGGGTCGGAACGTTGGCTTTTAATAAAATAGTTTTACCACTATTTAGCCTATTTATGACAGCCACCCCGGACCATCTCCTTCCATTATGCAACGATCAACTATTAAATATTCAATTTAAATTAACATAAAATCGAATCTTATATGGTGCCTTTAATATGTGGCACTAATTAATTAACTATAAACTATAAATATAATAATGTGCTATTTTACAACCATATCATTAAATCAGACCATTTTCTCGAATTTATTGCAGCCGTTAAAATTTCTGAGAAATGTGAGAAAAGATATGGAGCCAAAACAAGCAGGCCTTCCCGTTCCAACCCAGCATACCAAGAAAGGAGTGCCAAGAAAGGGCAGGATAACTTCAGGAAATCCTTCTACAAGAAGAAGGTTTGTTTTTACCAATCATTTGTATTTAAAAAAAAAAAAAAGGATGAGTATATATAATCTCAAGAGTGGTCAATTTTTACGATAATATTTACATAGGTGGTTTCTATTATTTACAATGATCTCGAAACAATTAATAACGCGTCTATGCAGCAATACTGAAACACTCGTTTTTTAATTTCTCAATCACTCTAGAGATAACACCAACAGTGAATGATAAGGCATGAACGTATATGTCGTATAGGTCAAAGCTATAACACACAACACGTACATATCACTTAACAAATAATTGAACAAAAGATATTTTCTATATTTAATATTGCATAATATTTATTTAGCAATCATTAAGATTTGGGTGTTTTATGGAAAAAAAATGTAAGTAAAAAAATATATATGGCTTAAAATGGGGCCTTATTAATGGTCAGTATTGCAATGTAATAATGTAATTTATAAACATATTTTTGAAGACCAATTGAAACGTTTTTAAAAGTGCACGGATCTGACTGCAAGCGTAAAAAAAACATAAAATAAAAAAACCGTAAAGTTCACTTACAATTCCCAAACCAAAATGAATAGAAACAACGAGTCATAAATTATCCTTTATTAAGAAATTAATCAGGTTCAAATACTTTATGATATATTCTAATATTTCAAAACAAGGATCATAAATAAAGTTTTATAAAACAAAAATTAACACTACCATCGAGAGTCTGTCACTATGCATAAGGTATATTCATATTTTTATACCCATAAAACCTAGAATAAACATTAATTTGTTTGAAATTTATGTACTTAAATTAAATCAAATATTTCTAAATAAAGATATCTCAATTTAACTAAAAAATCTGGTGCGCGCAACACACAACTTTCACTTACCTCTCTACTTTGAATATAAATTATTTTCTGACAATGTTGAGCAATTATGAAATGTTTGAAGCTATAGCTTAAAGATATATCCTAATCATAAGTAGCAATCCAAGCTATAGCTTAAAGCTTACTTATAACTAACACTAAAATAAAAAAAATCCCTATTAATTATATCAGTAGTAGACAATAAAAACCTCGGTACTCCCTCCACCTGTTTTCGTAAACCACATAACTCCAGTCTATGAGCTAAATATATATATATATGCCTAGAGAGATTTGAAAGTATATCTCTATATTCAACCTATAAATGATTATGGATTGTACGCCTATTAATTATTAAACTGTTATTTTCATTGGTAAAGTTTACTAAAATGAAATTATGAGATTTTCATTGCCTGCCATGGTTAGGTAAAAAGATGTCACACTAATTTTAAGTGGATAATGTTTGGAGTTCACAAAGAGAAAATTATTCATTAATTTAATTTTATAAAAGGTTACATGACGATTTTTCGGAATAAACGGACGTTGATCCTAATTATTTAAATATAATACCAGATCACGAATTACAGTAAATATATTTAATATGGTTATAAACATATGTTTTTTACAGCCATAAAATATTTTTTTATTTCACTTATTCTTTCACATAAATACTATGAAATAGTTCTTTTAAGCAATTCCACAGCCTTGATTAGGTGAATTTTAAATACTTTTTTTCCAAACATAAAAAGAGTTTACATTAAGTTAGTAAATTTCAGGTAATTTTCTTGAAAACGTGTGATTTCCGTTAAATAATATTGATTATTACAAATTATTCTTTATAATGTTTTGTCGTTCTCCAATAATTTTTACGACTTTCTATATTAGATATTGTTAGTCTCTAAAATTCTTCGCTTTCCAACGATACATTATACGTATACCTTCTGACAAGTATTTCCGGAAATTGATTTTCGATTTCATTTTTCAGTGATCAAATTCTTTCAAAAGTTATGATTAGCATTTTTTTCGTAACTCTTAATGATGCGAGATAGTTGATCATTTAAAATAAACCTTATTAAAGGTAATTTAGAGGAAGACATGTTAATCATTGGGCATTTAAGCCCTATAAAGTAACATTAATGGTAATATGGTGGTACGTTAATGGGTTCAGATCTCAATGATATTAAAGACCACCTAATTTTACAATGATACACCGAGATTAATCAAAATCGTTGGAGCCGTTTTTGAAAAAAAATTGTAAAACTGTGTATAACCGTTGATATAAAGTGCCACTTCCGGTTAGTCGATTTTAACGAAAAACTTGCTGTCACATCCAAGGCATATAGCTATCTTAAACACGTAATATCAGTTTCGTACGGCTTTTGGTTTTTTAACTAGACTGATCGCATCCACACACACACACACACCATTTTGCGAGACTTGGTTATTTAGATTCAGGGAAAGTCAAATAAATCGGATTGTTAACCAATTCTTTTTAAATCGCCAAGTTTGTTATTTCATTGGTTTTTCTATCTTCGATATTAATTTTTTTTTACAACAGGAGTAGACTGGACTGAGTTAGATATTAGTTGGGAACGATTTGTTTACAAACAATCGTTCTTAATGTTGCCCTCCTGTCTCCTGAATGGAATACAAGAGTGACATCTGAAGGAACTGTTAGGATTACCTTAATAGTCCTTTATTCGTTAAAAAAACTTTCTTATTAATTATTCCAATGCTTTAACATTCTCATTACATTCACTACAACTACATCTAAAATATTTAAAGAACGATTATATTGTACTAGAAACAGTTTTCTACCTTATGATCGAAAAGAATAAAAATAATAAGACCTAGCCAAAATGATTAAGACTATCGGTTTTGGCCGATCGTTACAATACTCTTACAAATGCTACATGCAACCCGTGCAGGTTCTAGTAATGCGTAACGTGCCAGTAGGAACCGAGCCCCAAGTCAAGAATGCTGCAAAACAAGAAGCGACCTCCTCCACTAAGCGTCGTCGACAAGGAAGTCAGGTCTCTGGTCAACTGTCTCAAGGCGAGGACTCTAAACTTCCTGAAAGTAAGTGGGCGTGAATACGCCGATGTGTGCCTCTTGTGTGTCCCCGAAGTCATCTGCAATCATGTTTCAGGACGTTGACATCAGGATGTTGACGGAGGAGAATTCCAAAGTGGCGCTGAGGGAGTTGCTGTACAAGAAGCAGCAGAAGGAGAGTATCAGGAAGGAAGTGAGGATCATGGATATACTAGACACAGACACCTTACGGCTCTACGTCAGAGAGGTAACTAGGCACATAAACTATAAATTGATTTTATTTTTCTTCCCTTTGACTTTTTAAAAGCTAATGGCGAGTCCTAAACAGATATGCATTATAGATAGCGAGCTTGGCTAGGCAGCAAATGCAAGTAATTCTGAAGAGAGTAAGAGACGATGTTATCGACATGACATCGAGGAAAACCATCTTTATAGCTCAGCCAACAACCGCAGAAAAAAGAAAAGTCAGGTAAAATAAGCCATTGTTGGTTAGTAGGGTAACTTTACAATTAACATATTTCCTTAAATTTAAACACTTTTGTGACATGTTTGCATTTTAAGAATACTTTTACTAAAATATATATAAAATTATTTTTAAACAAGCGCTTATGTAATGAAAGACATGTTGGACCTTGAGGAAACATGACCAATACCTTGGGACTCTTGCTGATAACATTGATTTATTAGCCAACATTTTTAAATGGGGAATTATAATTTCTTAAATAACGAGGTATGTGGGATTTATATGTGGAGCAATATTGAAGCAATTACAGTTTATTTGAATTAAATTCGGAGAGACTAATTGTTGACTTCGATGCAAGAAGATGGTAGATATATAATTTTCGGAGAGAGCGACGTAATATTATGTATGACACCAAGTAATTTCACCATTAGGCTTTGAATAAATCTGCAAACCAAGATTAACCTTGTTTTGGCCTTAAAAATATTTTTATCCGTTAACGTTTGTGTAAAAAGTAACATAAGTATCGGTTCCGGGTTCAAGTTCAGTTGTGGCAGGTAATTCTTTATTCAGTTACATCAGCTATGGATCGACCCTGGCGTCGGGCAGGGGTACCCCCCATGGTCGATGGTGCAACCTTTCCTCTCACGCAAGAGATTGTATTCCTCTTCCCTTCTTAAAAACAATGCCAGCGAAAGTATAATTAGAAAAGTTTTAAATCACAAACAATTAATCTTAATGTCTATTACCCGTTTTCTCCCTCTTCTCTGGTCTGGAAATTCCTTCAATTTAAAACTCGACAAAACATGGTTTTCTCCAAAAAAATTTAAACCCCTTAAAAATGTACCCCTCTCAATCATTCTAAACCCCTTTAAAGTGTGCCTACCTCAAATATTTATGTATATCTGATCAAATATATCTGGTGCTAGATAAACTTTTCTATTTAACTCTGGAGTCGAGAGACCATCCTGGAGAACACAGTCTAGAAAGTAGGTACTTTTAATTAATTAAGGGATGGTCCCAGTCAAATCACCTCCTAGCACGATAATCGTTGAATCAAGAAACAGTAATTTCTTAAAAATTATTGAATTCAAGACCCTCCATGATTTTAAGTGCTACAGGTTATTTTTTTATCCATTTGTTTACAAAAGAGAAGTAAGATGTGTTCCTTTGAACAATCGAAGACGTAATAATCCCAGACAAAATCTGTTTGAAAAAATTGGGATTGTCTGCTTCATGTATCAACAAGGCCCTTAATTAATAAATATTAATGCTTAATTCTTACGACTACTTATTGACTTAACAGCTTAATTATATCAGCCATATCCAATTAATTATTATTGTAAAACATAACAAACATAAAAATTTTAATCACGCAATTAATTTTCAGATACCTCATAAAGAAATGTCTTGAGTTAATGGAAAAGGCAGAATCTCTAAAGAAAATGCCCAAGAAACCACTGGAGTCTTCGAAAAAAGAAATTTCTGACACCTTAGCTACCATACACAAGTAAATTTGTCTATATATTTATTCAAGAAATCTTTAATTGTGAAATCATTTTCGATAGTAATCTGCCACCTATTCATTACCCTAAACGAATACCCCTTGATCGAATGTCTTTATTGCTATGATAGAATGTCACAAAGACATAGCAACCAGCAAGATATGTAACGTTTCTATAATTATTCGGTTATTTTTTTATTATTATTCCCATTTTGGTGATGTCCTTAAACTCTATCCTTGTACATTTGTGGCCATATCCATTCAATCCATATATATTCAATCCTATCCCACTTGCTCATAAACCAAAGGATGTAAGGTTTATGTGAATTTATTTATTACTTTTCAACAGAATAATAACACTTAGTATTATTACAAAAATAAATATTTCTGTTCTAGAACTATGGACGTGGTATACCTACTGCGAGACATGTGCCGCGAGACTTATGAAGACATGGAGTACCTCCGGAGTTCTCGAGAAACGGTGGTGGAGATTCTCCTAGGAAGATCCTATCTAGAAGACAAGTCGGATTACATCAGGCACAGAATGGAAAAGGAGAAGTTGTCTTTGCTCCTCTATTGCCTCTTCCCGAAGAGGGAATCTGTCTTGTTTGACAGGGAGTGGGCAAAACTGGTTTCCCGAAGTCAGGCGGTCTATATGTTTTTCGACCAACAGCTACTTAACAATACCCTCCTAATTAAGTGAGTATTTCTGAACTTTAAAAATCGAAAAAATATTTAAAGTTTTTAGTAAATAACTGTTGAATACTGGAATGCCCTTAGCCATCAACCTATACAGTGGGCGATGGGTGTGAAGCAGGCGAGGTTCGTTAACTGGATGACAGCCAACAGGCCACGGAGGAAGGAACTTTGGGCTGAGGACACCTGGGAGAAGTGCCTCATCATCGGCTGCCATTCCCGCCCGGTAGATGTCTTCGTCGAGGGCCCGAGGTCGGTCCTTGTAGTTCCAGGTGAGAAGGGAGTGAAATTATGAGCAGGAGTGTAAAGGGAATGACTATAATTGTTCAGCAAACCGCGTTATTATAATATAAAGTTTCATTATTTTATTTATTGTTTTCTTGTCGTCACTCTTATAAGAAGCCACATATCTATCTGTCTCTGTGGCGCTATTACCCAGAGTGGGTCTTGGTCTCCTCTGTCATTCGGCTCTGTCTTGTGCTGCCGTCTTCCAGCTGATGATCCCATAGAGGTTTTTGACTTTCGCTGCCACGCCGTCAGCCCGCCTTCCATCTCTTCAGATAAAATGAAGAAGTTCTTTATACTTCACCAACCCTAGCCACGTGACCAGTCAACTTAGTTTTCTAACCTTAATGGTTCTGACCACGTCAGCCTCCTTGTAGATTTGGTACAGCTGGCGATTCTTCCTAATCCCTCTCCTCCCAAGTTCTTTTCTTCAGGGTTCTTCTTCAATCGTCTTCTTTGACTATACTTCTCTGTGATGTGCTTGCTGACCATATTCCGGTACACTTAATTTTTAGCGTATCTTACATTCCTCGTCAAACCTTTTTTCGCCCTGCCTGGCATTGTTGCCATACGGACTTTTGGCAGCAGTGGGTCAATACGTTTGAGTTCTCGTATAACCACTGCTGCCAATAATCAACATTTTATTTATCTTTACAAATCATTACAAAATTCTTTTGGGAACTTCTTTTTTATTTATTTGACATTACAATTAAATTGGGTATACGGTGGTGCGGCCCAGTACACAGTTGTGCACTTTTATGATGGGAACGCACCTTGTCCGCACCGCATCCGTCCGGTCCTTAGTCTTCTTCGTTCTCCTCTGGTGCTCTCCTTGCCGCTCCCAGGGAGAAATGTGCAGGGCCGATTGTGTCTCTCCACCCGTACACAAACTCCCTAAAGAGCGGGTAATTTTCTTCCTCCACTAGGCGGGGAAAATTCTGTTCTCTTAGGCTATACAGCCCCGTTTCCTTCAAGAGTTTGGCACGGCGTCCCTCCATTGCGGTGCAGGATACCAGGATGTGTTCTGCCGTCTCGGGGACTCCGCAGAAAGGGCACCGGGGGTCGATGTCCTTCCCATGGTCATTCCTCGTCAAACCAACCACTAGAATTTCTTGACCCTAATTTATCCATGGATCAGTCATCAGAATTTCCCAGGAACTTCTGTAGGCCGTCCCAAATCTCCTGAACCATTTCAGTATTAGCTGATCCAAAAGCTCTTCTTACTTTCGCATCTGTCCTGTCTTAGTGTGATTTGCAAATGTCAAGATCCTTAAACTTACCAACGTTCCATTTCTTAGAAGGAACATTTCTTCGATTCCAAGTATTAAAAATCTTAGCTCGGATCCAGAATCTACATTAGCTCCTCTAAAATTCTGGTGCTAAGAAGATTAGATCTATGACGGGCACGTATCTGGGTGTGATCGATCTGATTAAAAGTAAGACCACCTAGGGATCTCTACGTGGCCTTGTGTATTCGACACCCGGGAAAAAGAGTGTTTCCAACATTCATATTCTTAATACATGAAAATTCAATATTTTTTCCTGTTGTCATTGCTGTCTTTACGCAAACTCTGAATCACACCGTAAGCCTATAAGCTTCCTCTCTTCCTATCCTGGTATTGAAGTCTCCCAGCAACATATTAATTTTACTTCTTGGACATTCATCAAATGCTCTTTCCAGTCCATCATAGAATTGGTCCTTTTCATCCTCATCTGGTGCCTGTAGGTGCGTGGAAACTTATGAGAGTAAAGTTGTTCCTTGGATTCGAAGAACTCATAAACATTCATTGATAGGAGTGAATGCGATGAGCCTTCTCATTCACCTTCTGACAATAAATTCAACTCTGAAGGTGTAATATCTAACCGGGCAGCTATAGTATATATTATGAAATATTTTCTCTATAAACCCTTTACCGGTCCAACGGATCTCTCCTGGATAGCTGTTCTATCCAATTGCCAAGTTCTGTAAGGAAGACTTGAAGCACTTCCGGTCTGTATAATGATAAGTTTAAAGTCAGATGGAGGGGCTGCCTCCTCAGAGAACCCTGACACACTCCTCCGTCTGAGCCGTTTAACTACTGAAGGTGACTGTATGTGACCCTTGTCTGCAGTGAGACGTGTTGTATTGTGCTGTATAGAGTGCACTGGGTGTGTGTGTGCTTTTGTAGGTGTACCCCCAACCTGTAGGACCAGTAGCTGACTGCGGTACAATGACCGGGAGATGGGGCCGCCACCTCCCTGCTCCTTATACAAGAAGCCATAGAAATATAAAAAGTTTCATGAAGTCGGACTTTTTATTTTAATCATATTTTCATTTAAACTGCAAATACTTGAAGAAAGTTATAATTTTAATTTTTTTATATTAGAGCGATGGACAACGAACACCTTTGGGAAAGATTTTAATCTTTTAGATCTTTTTTTGAATTTTTATGTTTAGTGTTTAGAAGGGAAGCGGAACAAGAATTGCAGCGAAAAATCGAACAAGAACCGAAAGGCAACCCAGTGGCCAAGATAGATTCGCCCATTTGTTCTTTAAAGCCACCAAGGAAGAGGAAGGCCGGTACCAAAAGCGATTCCGAGCTACTGAGTAAGCAACCAACACTAGCCGAAAGGTAAAGGGATCCTTTTTAAAAGTAACTGTGAATTTATCAGGTAATAACATATACTAAATTAGTTTGTGTTTAGTGTTAACAAAAATTTATTATATTACATACATTCATTATTTTTATTATCCACTCTCCCGTGGCAATTACTCAATATGGGTGTTTATAGTAGCGTGGTCATGCAAAAACATTCCAGTTCAAATAAATGCTGCTAAAACGAAAAATGTGGGAGTAGTAAGTAGCTGGAAAAAAAAATATTCCTTAAAGAAGAACAAATTGAAAACTTTCTGTAGCAAGTTCCGCTGCCTTGGGAGTATAGTGAGCCAAGATGGGGTTTGAGAGGGAGGGGGAGGTCTGATCAAGTTGTTAAAAGCCGAATAAATGTCACAAGAAATTAGGAGCTTCGCATCTTCTATGTAACGTTGTGCCTCCCTTATGTATACGAGACTTGAAAAGTCACCAAGGAGGTAGGTAACTAAGTCGCTAATAGATATCTGCGGACCATATTGCAAGTGTGGCGGCCTGAAACAATTCCTAATGCTAAACTCTGGTCTTTACCTTATCAAGCACAGATAGATCAAGTCATTATATGAAGGAAAAGGAGATGGTTGGGGGCACATACTTGTACGAGAAACAACGAAGACTTGGGTGGTTGTCCAAGAGTGTGGACATTTGGTGTTGAATCGGAACCACATGCCGACCTTATGTCTTACCTAAGGGTTTGTAACAGCCATTTCGCACATGCCTCTTTGGCCCGCTGTCATAGTTGACATGCCCGCTACCAGATATATTTCTATTTTTATTTCATATTATTTTAATGAAAATAAAAACTGCAGTACAAACTTGTAAATATGTATATACATTATGAATAATATCTAATAAAAAAATTTTATAGTAATAAGATTTCCTAATCCAAGCTTAAAAATAATATCAACTATAATGGCTCTTGAAATCCAATTTTATCACGACGAATTTATAGCATTTCCAAGTCAATTTCAACCTTTTCCAAGTCAAATTCAACCTTTTCCAAATCAAATTAAACTTTTTCCAAGTCAAATTCAACCTTTTCCATTTCAAATTAAACCTTTTCCGTTTCAAATTCAACCTTTTTTTATTTATTTAATTATCTTTAATTTTTCGATGCGTGGGTCTGTTATCGTATGAGTAGTTTTTTAAAATAACCTCCTTTTTAAGATTACATGACTGCGTTTCGAATTATTTAAGTTTTTTTGACTTATTCGATATAAGGGTGTATTTTTATGTTTCCCGATAAGTAAAATTTTAAAATGACATCTATTTTATGTTTACGCCACTGTGTTTTGATTTATTTAAATTTTTAGAATTTATCCAATATAAAGGTCTACTTTTTTGTTTCCGGAGCCGTAGATTTTGAAAACGACCTCCATTTTAAGATTAGGCCACCGCGTTTCGACTTATTTGAGTTTTTCGGATATTTTTCATATGAGGGTGTATTTTTATGTATCCGGAGCTGTAGATTTTGAAAATGACCTCCATTTTAAGATTAGGCCACCGCGTTTCGACTTATTTGAGTTTTTCGGATATTTTTCATATGAGGGTGTATTTTTATGTATCCGGAGCTATAGATTTTGAAAATGACCTCTATTTTAAGATTAGGCCACTGCGTTTCGACTTATTTGAGTTTTTCGGTCATTTTTCATATGAGGGTGTATTTTTATGTATCCGGAGCTGTAGATTTTGAAAATGACCTCCATTTTAAGATTAGGCCACTGCGTTTTGACTTATTTAAGTTTTTCGGATATTTTTCATATGAGGGTGTATTTTTATGTATCCGGAGCTGTAGATTTTGAAAATGACCTCCATTTTAAGATTAGGCCACCGCGTTTCGACTTATTTGAGTTTTTCGGATATTTTTCATATGAGGGTGTATTTTTATGTTTCCGGAGCTGTAGATTTTGAAAATGACCCCCATTTTATGATTACGCCACTGCGTTTTGACTTATTTAAGTTTTTCGAATTTATCCAATATTAAGGTCTACTTTTATGTTTCTTGAGCTGTAGATTTTGAAAATGACCTCCATTTTAAGATTAGGCCACTGCGTTTTGACTTATTTAAGTTTTTCGGATATTTTTCATATGAGGGTGTATTTTTATGTATCCGGAGCTGTAGATTTTGAAAATGACCTCCATTTTAAGATTAGGCCACCGCGTTTCGACTTATTTGAGTTTTTCGGATATTTTTCATATGAGGGTGTATTTTTATGTATCCGGAGCTATAGATTTTGAAAATGACCTCTATTTTAAGATTAGGCCACTGCGTTTCGACTTATTTGAGTTTTTCGGTCATTTTTCATATGAGGGTGTATTTTTATGTATCCGGAGCTGTAGATTTTGAAAATGACCTCCATTTTAAGATTAGGCCACTGCGTTTTGACTTATTTAAGTTTTTCGGATATTTTTCATATGAGGGTGTATTTTTATGTATCCGGAGCTGTAGATTTTGAAAATGACCTCCATTTTAAGATTAGGCCACCGCGTTTCGACTTATTTGAGTTTTTCGGATATTTTTCATATGAGGGTGTATTTTTATGTTTCCGGAGCTGTAGATTTTGAAAATGACCCCCATTTTATGATTACGCCACTGCGTTTTGACTTATTTAAGTTTTTCGAATTTATCCAATATTAAGGTCTACTTTTATGTTTCTTGAGCCGTAAATTTTGAAAATGACATCCATTTAATGATGGCGCCATTGCATCTTGACTTATTTAAGTTTTTCGAATTTATCCAATTTAAAGGTCTACTTTTATGTTTTCGGAACCGTAGATTCTGAAAATGACCTCTATTTTATGATTACGCAACTGCGTTTCAACTTATTTAAATTTTTAGAATTTAACAAGTATAAAGGTCTAATTTTATGTTTCTGGAGCAGTAGATTTTCCCCATTTTGTAAATTACCCAATTTAAAGTTTATGCCACTGTTTTGGATTATAAAAGTTTTTTTTTTTACTTTTTCGGTATAAGGATCTACTTATATGTTATCCGAGACATATTGATTTTTTTCTAATATTTAATATTTAAATTTATCTGATATTTAAGCTCCATTTTATGATTAAGCCGCTGCATCTTGATTAATTAGGCTCCTTTTGGATTTTTTCAATACAAACTTTCATCAATATGTTTTCGAGTATGAATAAATAAATAAATATTATGAAGCTAAAGTAAAATTAACCACAGAATACAAACTAAAAAGCCGAAAAGCAACTGGTAATAAATGTAACCTTCCGTATTCAGATTTTTCAGCTAATTGTTCGAAATCTTATAATTTTGTGATAGGAGACCACAACATTAAAAAAGATAACTAAAATTAAATTAAAAATGAGACAATACATATTTTATTTATTTTGATTAGATATTTTTATTTATTTATTGAAAAATAAATTAATCCTTCGTATTATGTTTTTTATTCGAAAGAAAAATCAAAAACACTTAACAAAACCGAAACACAGTGGCCTAATCTTAAAATGTAAGTCGTTTTAAAAACTAAGGCTCCGGCATCATAAAAGTAGAGCTTTAAATTGAATAAATTCGAAAAACTTGAATAAGCTGAAACGCAGTGGCGTAATCTTAAAATGGAGGTCATTTTCAAAATCTACGACTCCGGAAACATAAGAATACACTCCTTTATGATAAAAATTCGAAACACTTAAAGAAATCGAAATGCGGTGGCCTAATCTTAAAATGGAGGTCGTTTTCAAAATCTACGGCTCCGGAAACATAAGAATACATCCTCATATGAAAAAAATCCGAAAAACTCAAATAAGTCGAAACGCGGTGGCCTAATCTTAAAATGGAGGTCATTTTCAAAATCTACAGCTCCGGAAACATAAAAATACACCCTCATATGAAAAATATCCGAAAAACTCAAATAAGTCGAAACGCGGTGGCCTAATTTTAAAATGAAGGTCGTTTTCAAAATCTACGGCTCCGGAAACATAAAAGTGGACCTTTATATTGGATAAATTCTAAAAACTTAAATAAGTCAAAACACAGTGGCGTAAACATAAAATGGATGTCATTTTCAAAATTTGCTGATCGGGAAACATAAAAATACACCCACATATCTAATTTGTCAAAAAAACTTAAATGATTCGAAACGCAGTCACGTAATCTTAAAATGGAGGTTATTTTCAAAACTAGGTACAGGACAGTATAATACTAGTCCCTAAGAAATCCGAATAGGTACAATAAATCGATATCCGTAAGTGAAAATTCTACTTAGAAGAGCATGATAATAGACTTTCATATTGGAGGGAGGGAGGAGATGGCCATTATTTAAAAAAAAATATATAAAATTTACAAAAACTTAAAACATTAATTTGAAATGAAAACGGTTGAATTTGAATTGGAAAAGGTTTAATTTGAAATGGAAATGGTTGAATTGACTTGGAAAAAGTTTAATTTGATTTGGAAAAGGTTGAATTTGACTTGGAAAAGGTTGAATTTGACTTGGAAATAATTGAATATCACATAGAAATATCACACTGAAAAAATCTAAAATGTTAAAATAAATGGATATGCAACTGCGTAATCAATTTTTTTTTTGTATTTTTTAAAAGCTATGCCGTCGATAATATAGTAAGTGGCCTTCATTTCGAAAAAAATCGAAAGTTGACAAAAATTCTAAAGTTGAATTTGAAATGGGAAAGGTTGAATTTGACTTGGAAAAGGTTGAATTTGAAATGGAAAAGGTTTAATTTGACTTGGAAAAGGTTGAATTTGATTTGGAAAAGGTTGAAATTGACTTGGAAATGCTATATTACTACCATTTTCAAGTGCATTATTCATTAGTTGCTTTAAATTTTTAAATATAAAAAAAAACGAGTCCCAGTGCCTTTTTAAGTACTTTTCTACTAAGACTTCCTGTATATATTAATATCACAAAAGCTTTAAGATGAAACTCAGCTTCAGAGAAAAGCCAAATAGAGAAAAATGTAAATATATTATCAATTATAATTTTTATTTCAAATAAAGGGTTTGGGAAAAAAACATTATTCAGCGTTCAAGCATACAGGTTGAGAGGTCTCTTTCTCGCCCCTTCGGGGGGCAATTTCTTTTTCCAGTCAAGAGTTGATCAGTATATTTTGTATATATTTTTTTGATCGTATCGATTTGATTATTTTACCTTATGTATTTTTAAACCTTTCTTCTTCTATCTTTCCACATGATGTTCATCCGTACGCTTGTAGTCCTACATTCCAAGTCTAGAGGTTCATCCCTTTGTTATTTCTTCCTCCCACGAACTCTGGAGTCTCATCTCTCCGTTTCTGGTTACCATCCTGGTGACTTACGGTGATCATCCGTTCAGCTCTTGGTCTTTCTTTCTTAGCGTCTTCCTCATGTGCTGAGTCATTTTCATTATTTGGACAGGCTCTGTCGATGTCTTTTGTGTTCTCTATTTGCTTACCACGAATGTTTGATTAATTCGATCTCCCTCAGCTCAAAACCGAAGGGGAGATACATAGTTCCTCGTACAAAAGATTTTTTATAAATGCATTTTGGATAGAACGATACACAGAATGGTCGAGTTGCAAATTTACCTTATTATAATAAGATTTATAAGTGAGGATTCAACTGCTTTAAATGGCTGAAAAATTATATGATATTTTAATTATAAAAAGGAGTTATATTAAGTATAGTTATACATACATAACAAAAACTATTTGTGGTTAACGATTGATTGGTTTAGAAGCTATTGGACTTGGCCGAAAACTTACAAGACTTCTAACCTCTTGCGGCTCCTGAAGACCCAACCTAAGCAGAGGAAGAAGCCGGTAGTCAAGAATGACAGTGGCTGTTCTCTAATGTAAAAAGAAAAAAAAAACATATTTTTTCTTAATTTAGTTACATTAAATTGTGTTAACTGGCGTGCTATTATTTATAATATATAACAATAATTTTTTTTAATGTTATTAATTAGTACGTAGTTGTTTCTTCTTCAGGCAAAGTTCTGAAGTAGCCATTTCCGATTCCTTAACAATTACGGTCACATTCTAAAAATACCATAATGTATTTGGAGTGTAGAAGTGAATATCAAAGTAATTGCAGAGGTGATGGATGAACTGTCGGAAATTAAGTGGCTAGTTAGAACGTCTGGTGGTAACTGGTGACAACTGGATGGACGTGAGGGGAATGTTGCCAGACAGTAGGGGAATAGTGGCTTTATGACGTATTTAGGTCGGGATATGGTGCTAGTATGGATCGCGGGTATTAACCATAAAAAAAAAATAAAAATAAAAATAAAAGAAACAGAACGCTATAAATTATTTTGGAATCACTGAACTACCCCATTGCTGAATGTTAACCTGCTATGATATGACAGGAAATGAAAATGAAAATGACTACATAGTTGCAGACGATGAAACTACGGTATCTTCACTAGTAGGCAACCCAACAAATGAAAAAAAAAAAAAACTTAATATGAAATTAAGATAGGGATCTGAACTTTTTCTTTTTCATTTTCATGTACAGATCATATTGGAAGCTGCTTTAACATGGAAGTTAACAAAGGAATGTTTAAGAAATATTTAAGCAGATCTTACGGATTCAAACGTTTTACAACACAACATTGTATCAATAAAACTCTGAAGTGAAAAGGTATTGTTTTTAAATTTTTGAAGAAATGGTGTTACCATTTTTTTCTAGTTTATCGTACCTCATTTTTTACCATACTTTACCGGTTCTGGCATATGGGGGGAGTTGTTTTAGAGGTACAAACCTTTTCTAACCAAAGCGGGAGGGTCAAGATTAATTCAGTGGGTCCAAGAAATAAATTTCAACCCACTCAAGATGGGACGATATGATACCGCAAAACTCAAAAATGTTAAAATAATTACGAGTTTGCGTCTCGGTCCGCGGGAGCTTTTAACTCTGGTATTAATGCTGCACTCTCTCTCCTGGCGCGGGAAAACCCATATATCCTGAAAGACTGGATTGGAAGAAGAATGGAAAAAAATATCAAAGCGGTTTATCTGCTCGACACAGCCTCAGAAAATTGTTTGACTTAGATTTTTCCAATTTAAAGTAAGTTATAAATTAATATGTTTCCCTAGTTGATAAATTTTCAAATGATGTCAAGTTTACACTCCCTCTACTCCCACGTAGCATCTCTGAACAAAAAAATTGGTTATAATAATAATAATCGGAATATAATTTGACACTTCAGGCAACAAATTTCTTATCGTGCTTTTTTATTTATAGTAGGGACACGATTGGGAGAGAAATGCAAAGATCTCCTGTAGTCTTGCATTCTCCTACACATACGGGGTTGGGGCCAAACTTTGAGCTCCCTAGCTATACTGTAAATATTTTAAATAAGGATGAATGTGTTTTATAGTTTTTAATTTTATTTTAATTTTTCACTTTATAGTGTATATAGGTATGCATGTGTTCTTTTCTATTTGTAGGTTATTTTATTCTTATTTATTGTATATATATTATTTTTCTTTATAATTTATTTTGAATGTGATCTCTGAACACTATCATAAATGTCTTTTGAGACATATTGAAATATGTTTCAATAAACTAGTTGAAAAAAAAATCACTTTAGTTTTAATTCACATATAGATTATTTCTTTGCACTTATTATCTAACTTATTTTTTCTCTGTATATGAAATGAATATTTTGCATATATCTCAAATAACTTTTGCCTATTAGCATGTTAAATTGAGTAGAATGTATTATTTCTCAATAAAATTAGATTTAAAAAAAAGAATTAATTATTTATTTTTTAAAAGTATTTACCGATCGTATCTACACGAGTTTGATCCTATTCATTTATTTGATTCAATTCAAATTCTACTTCATCAAATAATGAAGGTTTTTCCGAATCGGTATATTTGCTTGGCTTAGGATTGTACAGTATAGGATTGCATCTGAAATACGAACATGAAGTCAGGAGCGTCGATAGATAAAAAATTGAAAAGGTAATAACTCTACGCGGAGGTCCTACAAAGCCTAATGATACTTGAAAAAAGTAAATCCAATCTATATAATTACTGTTATCAAGATGGCATTATCGATACCAGAAGAAACTGGTCTAGATGAAAAGTAAAAAGGAACAATTGGTATGCCCAAGGGCGAATTCAAGGACTAAATTTTTTTTTTTTTGGAAATTTTGATGATGCATTATATAAATGGATAAATGAGTGTTTCACTAAAAAAAAAGTATTAAATGAAATTTTACCTGATTTTCGAAAATTTATTCTTTGCGGAAATCCCTTTAAATGACCTCATTGAGCACAAGAAATATAATTTTAATATACCTGCCTAACCTATACAAACAGTAAATCAATGAATAGAACAAAAAACCAATACAAAAAAATAAATTAAATTATGTAAAAACTTTAAAAAAAAAATTCAAAATAAATTTCAAGAACAGTTCAAATCAATAGAGAGTGAGGAAGTAGTATTGTAATTCAGTGAGTGAAGATGCTTTTATGAGTCGCTGTGGTAGGTGATTATTCTGTTACATCAGCAGTAGTGTTGCCCAAAATCGGTTTGCAAGACCAAGACCAAGGCCGCCTAACTGTTGCAAGACCAAGACCAGGACTGGTAAAAAAAATCGTTTTTAATAAAAATTAAAGCAAAATACTTACTAATACTTGATAATTTTAGTTAATATGTGAAAAGAATTGTTATAACCAATATACTTTTGCATTTAATTCTTCTAATTTTTCTTTCGGGCTTAGTTAGGTTTCTTCTATCTAGAACACTACATTAATATCTCTATAGTAATAAACTAATAAATAACTGCAAGGCTGTTGCGAAACACTTGCGCAAGAGCAAGACCAAGCACAAGACTGAGTTCGCAAGACCAAGCAAGACTAGCCTTGGTCTCGTATTTGGGCAACACTAATCTTCTTACATTGCCGTTGCACTACAGATAGTACTGGGTAGCGATGGAATTCATCGCATGGATAATATTTGGGCACTGACCAAATTACTGATATCAAACAATGTTAAACTTCCACCGGAGGTAGTTTCTAGACAGCATAAATTGCTGTCAATCGTTGCTTGATTCTATCGATAGATGGATTCCATCGTGTCAGCGGTGAGTTTAGGACCTTACTCAACTTCATCTGTATTTAAAAATCCCAAAAGCACTAATAGTTGTTGTCAACACTCCATCCTCCATTGAGGCTTATTGTCTAACTCTGATAATTTTGGTTAAACCTAAGTCAATGCTCTAAAGGAGAAAAAATATAAATAACAAATAGTTAACATTTTTCCGTTACCCTTGGCTGGACGCTGAGGCTACCGAGAATGGTTACGTCAGGACAAAGGCGGTCGCTTCCGACAGCCTGCAATTAGGGACAATTGGAGAGAAAGTGAGTCCGAGCTCTCGCGAGAGAATGGTCTTCGCCTGAGGAACCAAAACATAACAGCTACCAGCAACTGTTTAGCCATAATGTTTAGTTATCATGGCCAACAGGAGGAATCATAATGGTCGTTTGTTGTTTATATAAATATTATTGAGGAGCTGACATTGCTCAGTTGTTACCTTGGTAAGAATAAAAATGTTATACGTTAGCTATAAATTAATCATTGACTTCCAATGCTCAAGGTCTCAGGTTCGAATCGGGCTGATGACGGATATATTATTTATTCTGTTTCGTCGGTCCCGTATCGACCCTGAGGTCGGAAGACCTTTCTAGGGCACACCCAGCCTCTATAAAGTGGGTGCTCTTAATTAAATAATTAATTAAGGGGAGAAACCTTGCGCTTGATCTCAGTCTAATCATCTCTTTGCACAACCGATGATCAAGTAATAGTACTTCCCTATAAAGTACTGAACTCAAGACCCCTCGCGGCTTTTGTGTACAGGTATAAATTAACAGTAATGCATAACATTAATGGTTGACAAAAAAAAAAAAAAAAAAAATACGATTCCATACTTCTTTATAAAAATTACAGATACGTACTGACTAAAACAATTAGGCATATTATCGTAAACCTTGACATTTTGTATGTAAAAGTTAAAAGTGTTGGATCGCTGGTAATGTAGCACCAGTAAACTTGACAAAATTTGCATCGCCAGAAAGTCTTCTGCTTGTAACCTATGAACAAATTTCTGTATTCCACACTTTAGCTGATATCATAAATACTTGCGATAGACAATGGCAACCAACAACCAAAGAACCAACGCTTCATACATTTGTTATAGAAGTTACACTTAGCAACTGTGACAAAATTTGAAGTACACGATAAAAACTAAAACAGTTTCTAATTGAACATGAGCAATGCAAAACCGTTTCATCTGACGGATACTGGTACATGTCAAGGCGACGGATAAACTCCTCAGACATTTCACATTCTGAATGATTACCAAATTTTCGGCAGTAAACTTTGACACTTAATAAGAATTATCATTCAATAAATACAATAAGGAGATGAAGAAATTTGCTCTTGAAGCTGATCTTCAGTTCTTCTAAGAAGACTAGTCATTTCTGTATAAATAATTTTAATATATATTTTTTTCTTTTTGTTGATTTCTGTATACTTATTCTTGTTTTCTTTCATGAGTTTTGTTAAGAAAATTTAAACTTTTTTCGTAACCAACATCATGTAATTTATAATATTTATAAGAAATATCTAATATTTCATTAATTTTTTTTTGTTTATAAAAGATATATTTGCGCCTGTTATTGTTCACAATCAGGAAATGTGATGGCGATACATGAAATAATAACATGACAGGCATGGGGAAGGAAAGTACTCAGAAGTACCTCTTCACTAATCATAATTAAATTGATACATTTATTATGAATAATTATTATAGCATGTACAAATTAAAAAATACATGTGGTTTTTTATGAGGGAAGGCGATATAAAAAAAAGTTTTACACAAATCGTCGTCGTCACACCAATGACATATGCCATTTTGGTGATTTTTATATTTTGGTTCCAAATCTAAATCGGATTGAAATACCTTCAATTCAATTAAACGCCAGCGATGTTTCAACAAATGTCAAATAGATCTTTGATGTTTTTTTTTTTATGTATGATTCGCTTATTTCCAGAGTGTGGCATTATAGATTCCTTAGGAAATGGAGATAAGTATAAAAAACAAACTTAAATATTAAAAATAAATGGTGTTAAAATAATTATATTTACATTCACGATTTTTTTAAAGGAAAGTAATAGCAATATTTTTAAGTATTTAAAAAAATAATTTAATTACGTGTATTTTAACATGTTTATTCGAATGAAAATTGAAAACAAATTTATTTAACAATTGGAAAAAAAACTTTTCCAAATGTTTTATAGTACAATTTTAATAACTTTTCTCCCAGAAACGTACAATATTAATATCTCTTTAAAATTTTTAGAAAAATAATTAGAACGGTACAACATTGTCACAATAAGGACAACAGTGGTAATGGAAAAACACTTTGCAAAACACAAAACACATTTGCACCATTTTTACAGATGATATAAATAAATTAAATAAATTCAGGACTGGATAAAGTTTTAAAGAATTTTTTTATTGCCTTTTTTTATTGTTTCAAGTCAAACGTAGGGGACATGATCACAATTGAAAAAGTATATATAACATGAGAGATATAAAACTATTATAATATATGCGGATTCACTTGTTATTGGTATTTCATTAAAATTCTCAGAATGTAGACATTTTCTCATTAAATAAATTAATTTACTGAAATAATAAGATCTGAGGAATACCCATTATGTTTCCACAATAATTATAATAACCCATTATGTTATCACAAAATCAAGAAGAATGTTGACCTACAAAAATATTGGACCGTTTAGCCTGTATAACTTTTTTTTTTTTTTTTGACATATTGGGGGGATGGAGGTTACGCCAAATGCCCCAATATTTTTATAGGCCACATTTTTTTTTCTCGATTTTGTCGTCCATTATCTGGTGAGCCAAGTAAAACGCGAAGGGCTGTTCACGGAGTTTTAGTACCTCATTAAAACAGACAAAGTTTACCAATCTCCAGATTGAAAATGTCCCATTCCCAAGAATTTTCTACGATAAGATGAAACAATTCACGAAGTTGTAGACGATTGTTAATAATTTGATATCAATTGATCTGTAGACGATAAATAAGGTATTGTTGATTACAACAACAAAACCTAGATCGTAAATTAGTTAGTTATTCCTGGAAAATTGCTGTGAGAACATTAAATGAATTCAAAGATTTTCTCTCGGAAGCCATAAATTTAGATAGGTAGTTATAGTAATTTACGGTCCTCTAGTATATTGAGATTGTGTATCTCAGAGAAAGTATAGTTGAGAAGTTCGCACACTTCGCGGATTTCCAGCAGGTACATCCGGCGGAAAGGGTTGAAGCTGTGAAAGGCAGACTTGAGTTATCTTGAGAGCCGCGGTACCCCGGGCAAAGGGCAAAGGGACTGTCGCTTTGAGTTGGGAGCAATATTCCCCTGGGTTTATTGCAGGCCGTAAAACCTAATGACAACCATGAATGGACCTCCATCCGCCATCTCTCCTCACACACATGCTCTCCAGACACGTGTTCCAAACTAATTCCAGCCACATGGCCTCAGCTGTTGCCTCTGATTACGTCCTGGTGGGTCGTCGTACCTTCCATTCAGGATTAACCGAAACTTTATTAATAGTAACACATACAGTATTATCAGTTCCCAAGAATATATCATTTTTTCTTTCTTTTTTTTCACGGCACATGGCACAAACGCAATTTGCATAAAGCTACGATGGAAAAAAATCTAATAAACTGCGCAAAATATACGGAAGAAGTTTTGGACTAAAGCTTCCAACAATGGAAAAATCATTTCTTTTTTCATTAGTTCATATGGTTTAAATGAGCTATCTAGGTTTATACTTAAAAATATTAAAACAATCAAAACATGTTTTCTTTTTAAATTATAGTGCATATAGCTACTAAATGTAAGCACTAGCTAAAAAAATAAAAAAAACACTATGTATATATATATATATATAAAAGAAATTTATTTTTGAAAAACAATTATTGATCGTGTAATTACAGTTTTATTTAATTACATGTTGTTTTAGTACGTGGGACAGACCCATTCTTACCAAATTATTAACATCCACTTGAAACATCGTGAATTGCTTCATCTCATCGTAATCTACAACTATTTTTTTGACATTTTCCGACGTTTCAACCTGAGGTTCAGGCCTTCATCAGGGCTAAGAAATGAATTTTTTTAATAATTCTCCTTTTCTTAGCCCTTTCATTAGAAGGAACTTCAGGTCAAAACGTCGGCAAATATTAAAATATATATTATTATTTATTTTTGTCATTTTATTTCTGACTGGTCACCCCTACCATCCTTCTCTTCATTATTCATGACAGTCAACCATCCACCCACAATTATTTTTTTAAATGAAAACTCTTGGAATTGGAACGCTTTCAATTTGGAGGTCTGTAAACTTTGTTTATTTAATTAGGTACTAAAAACTTGTGTATACACATTTGCTTTACACTTGGATCGTAAGATAGTTAATTCACAAAGTCGAGAAAAAAGGTGGCCTACAAAAATATTGGGCCGTTTGGCCTATACAAACTCATTATTTTGACATTGTGGAGGTGTAGATCACGCCAAATGACTAAACGTGTTTGAAAGTTACCTTTTTTCTCAATTTTGTGATCAAATTATATTACGATTCAAGATGAAAGCAAATGGATATTCACGAGTTTTTAGTTAATTAATTAAATAGACACAGCCGATCTCCAGATTGAAAACGCCCAAATTCTGAAAATTTTCGTAAATAAAATATTTGTAGGTTATGATGAGATGAAGCTATTTATGAAGTTTCGGGCGGATGTTAATAATTTGATAAAAAAGGATTGGTCTACTTTTATTTCATTTCAAGGACCACATAAATATCTCATAAGCAGTTTTATTTTTATTTTCTTCTTATCGCCATTAAAAAGAAACAAATAAAGCTTCCTCAAAATGAAGTCCTGGATCCACAACTGACTAGGTATATCCTTTTTTTCATTGTTTATTTAGTGATATCGTATAAAAATAAATTTAAGTTTTTTAACAGTAATTTGCTTTGGATGTTTTTTCTTTACGGTAATTTAGTTGGCAACAGGTCCAGAATTAGGGAAGGGTAAAGGGTGCAATTATCTCTTCCTAAGCCTACATTGAAACAAGTTGAGCATTTTACATTATCAAGAGAACCCATTCAATCTTAGGTGAACAAGCTTGAGCATAAGCCATGTTTCATCACACAACAATAGAGACGTCGCATAATGCAGATAATAGAGACATTATTTTCTATTGAAAAACTTTCACAAAAAGATCCCTGTAGGAAATCTTTTGTAGCCAGAGGACGACGAAGGCATGGTCCTCGAGCTCTGTTTCGCAAGAAGAACATCCTGACTGGCCATTATCTGATGAGGAGGCCGGGCCATTCATCCCCGGGAGGTGCCGATATCTGCTGCGTAATATCTATATATAGCCGGGAAGGATGGCCGCTGCACCGAGGGCCCGTCCCATCGAGGGGCTATCATTAGGAGATTATAAATACATAAAATGCTAATGTGTAATATGGATAAGTGTGAGTGCAGCGCGGAGTGGGGAGGTGGGGGCGGGTCGGTGACCCCGGGTCTGCTGCCGTCCGGGCCTCGCCGAAGATGCTGAGGATTCTTAGGGGGCACTGTCTCAATGGTCAAAAGGCCTTGGTATAAAAAAAAATAACAGCAAATACAATAAAATACATTTATTTTTCAATATTCCAAACAAATTTCTATACAATTTTTAAAACCGTCCCTATCATTATCCCAATTTCCTGAATGTATTAATTTTTCAAATTTAAAGCTCTTCTAAAGAATTACTGTTGAAAAAAAAAAAAAGGAAAGAAAACTATCCCTAAGATTAATTCATAATATATTATTTACCATATGAATTTATTTAGTAAGGAGGAGTCTTATTGGTTCTTGGTATATATTTTTTGACAATTTGTCACTTCCATATCATATTTATCATTCTCTTTATCATATTTATTTTCTTTTGTTTTACGTTTTGGATTATTCACTCAACATCAGAGACAACCCAAAATAATTACTGTTGTTCCAAACTCTGCTTAGAAAAAACTATCCCTAAGCTTAAATGATAATAATTTCCTATTTCTTCACATGGTAGGCATTTGCATAACATTAATCATTATTTGTAATTATACTAACTTCATATATTTTAAAGATTCGACTCAATCAAGACAAATCACAACACATTACTTTTACTCTTATACGTGAAACTCTTACAATTAAAAACAAATTATTAATCTACAAGACCGTACTGAAACCTATCTGTACCTATGGACTTGAACTGTAGGGGACAGCTAAATTTTTGAATATCAAACGTATCCAATCCTTCCAATCCTAGGTACTCAGAACAATAGTCAATGCTCCTTATCATGTTAAAAACAAGACTTCACACCATGACCTTAACATCCCTTATGCCCTTGACGTTATCCCATCCAGATTTACAAACTTCCACCACAATTTTATTCATCATCTTAACCCTTTAGCTCAATCCCTATCCAGCTACGACCATCCCTATAATCCTCCTCGAAGATTAAAGTGGTAGTGGCTTCGAGACCTTTTGTAAATATTCAGTTTTTGTGTTTATTTTTGTATCACTATGATACACTTCTTATCTGATGAATTAATCCCTAAGGTGGATTATTTATCCTGTTTATAATATATCAACAACTATACCTGTTAACTCTTGTTGAAACCAGTTTAATACTATGTTTGCTATTGCACTGTGAATATGGAAGAAAATATCATTCATTATCTGCATATTTTGTTGTATTATTTTTAAAAAGGTAAGCGTGCTATAGAAGCTCATAAAAAAGTATGCAGTGTTTACAGGGATTATGCCTTAACTGAATGCACCTGTCAAAATTGATTCAGGAAATTTTGACATCAATGATGTTCAACGGTCTGGTTGCCTACATGAAATTGAAACGAGTTATTTTAAGGCCATTGTTGATCAAAACACAACCCAATCTGTGTGAGAGATTATTATGGCCCCAAATGCGTTGCACACAAGCGTAGAAAACCATTTGTACAAGCTCGGCTATGTTTCCAGGCTTAATGTTTGGATCCTTCTACATGATTGATTTACAAAAATCACAAAACAAAAATGTTGTAACTTCAATACGACTTTAGCTTTCTAAAAAAATTTAACATCACATAAACTACACAAAATGACATCGACAGGACCTTCGTAAAAAAACTACAAATGGAGATCAAAAATAAAAACCTATAAGGAGTTTTTGTTTATTTATTCCTTACGTAGGCATTATATCAAAAAAACAATTTATACGTCTTTGAAGAGCAATAATTCAGCTTTTTAACATCCAATTTGCAGAACATCTTTATGAGTTATGAATGATCCGAAGAATGTTGTGTTGCACCAAGACAACGCTAGGCCCCACATCTTCTTGGTCACTCGCAATAATTTATTGGGCCTTGGATGGAATCTTTTGCCCCTCTATTCACCAGACCTATCTCCGAGTGACTACCACTTATTCCGGTCTCTGCAGAACTCCATAAAAAGAAATTCCAAAAGGAAGAGGACGTAATAACCACTTGGATCAGTTTTTTAACGATTAACTCCAGACATTCTACGAACATGGCATTATGCAGTAAGTGGAAAGATGGGAAAAACTAATATTAAATAATGGTCAATATATTGTAGATTAAAATAAATTTTATGTCAATAATACATTGAGTTTTATTTCACCCTGAAAAAACGAAAGGACTTATTTGCAAAACCAATAATTTTTTTAAGGGTGGTGAATTTGTAAGAACGTTTTTTATGAATTTCGATCTTATTCATCCATAAAAAATCACAATAAGTGCAATGAAATGGCACAAAGCCTGTTATACATCAGATACACATGCAACAAGCATACAATTTTTTGATTTCACAAATGGAAAATTCATTCATTAAGTTCTTCGTGATTTAAGATTATGAAATGTCCTTTAATGATTTCTTTTTTGCAATAAACCGGTATTATCTTCTTCTTTGTCAAATTTTATTGTAAACTTTATAACCCATAAAATATTGCTATAGTATCAGAAGATTGAGTAATAATCGACTTTATTATAGTTTGGTTATTTGTTTATTATAGTACTTTTTCTGTTGATTTTAGTAAGCACTGATCCTATTTGAAACAACTTAATAATTTGTGTGCATTTTGTGATAAATAAATACTTCTTCCTTTTTTTAAAATTTGGATGAAATAAATACCAATTTATATGTTTGTGCGTCCGCAAGGGCTCTATGCCCAGAAAAACGTTTTTTTGCTATGTTAAAAATATGTAACACATAAAACTTGGACACCCTTGGACTTGAACATCCTCAGTGCTCAAACCACGCCCTGAAGATGACCCACACGTTTGGGTTGAAACGTTGGCAAAAATAAAAAAATTAAAAAAGACTGCGTCCTGAATATTTGTCACCCATGCTAAAACATAAAAGTTCTTGAAAATTGATTGACAGGGATAGAATTGTTTTCAATAATCAAACACTTTGAAAGAAGCTAATTACGAAAAAAATATATGCCTTAGATCTAAGAAATTAAATTTGTCTCTATCCTCTATGTTTTAAGCTTCACAAGCCTTTATCATGGTGATACATTCAAGAATAAAAGAATATTTGTGGCGTATATTGCGGAATTGCGCTATTGTTGACGATTCCATTGATCTTTTCCTCAATCAGCTATCGTTAAATAAACAATTTGTTTTAAGGTTTAAAACAATTCACTGCATTGTAACACATCAAAAGAAATAAATTGGTAATATAAGATGGGAAAATGTGCAATTGAGCAATTGTTTATTTGAACTGGTATAAAAAATAGGATAAAAGTATTTCTTTTATCAATATCTACTAAAAATCCATGTTTATCGATTCAATGAAAATCATTCATCTTTCTGGAAAAAATTATTCAGCTTTTACAATTCGCATGTCCCTTCTGTAATGTTAAGGCCAAACATTTGCCAAACATTTGGTAAAGTGTTAAATAATCGGTATTGGACGAGTTGTTTGTTCGCTTTATTTGGTAAATATTTGCTAAATGTGAGGCGTTGCCAGTAAATTGCCTGCCGCATTGAAATATATTCAATACAGATAGGGGGCCTACCTAATCGGAAGTTTATGTATTAAGGTAGGTTTCGTTTTCTCAAATTCCTCGAAATAACTCGTATTTCAGACTTAATAATTAATTGCAACTCATTTATTGATTTTATTTCTATTTTTTTTAAGTTTATTTATTTATCTATTCCATCTTACTATCTATAAGTGTCTATTATTATTTTTATTTATTTATTTCATTCTAGCAATTCTTTTATTTAATTATGTTATTTGGTTATTTATTTATTTAGTTATTAGTTATAGTTAGTTATTTATTTATTCATTTATTTATTTAATTATGTAATTTTTATTTATTTATTTCATTCTATCAATCCTTTTATTTAATTATTTTTATCCTTTTTTTATTCTTATTTTTTGACCAACCATCTAAATAGTATAAAAGTAGTGTTATTTAGATGATCGGGCGCTGAAGGCCTGGATGTTTTGCGCCTAGACATCGAAACAAACAAATAACCATTAATTGCAGTATCTTCTAGATACGTAATTATTACGAGGCCGAATCCATCATAGCTCAAACAAAACTTGATCATACATAAATTTTTATTTATATATTAGAAACAAAGACCTAACAGCATTACAATTTTTTTTTTGTATTGGATCCATGTCTGCTATATTCAATATTATCTGATAATATGATACGAGAATCTTTGATCTCTTCGAATGCAATACCTTTACATTCTTTTTTTTTTATTATGCCACAATGGTAACGGTGATATAATAATAAAAAAAAAAATAGTTATGAAATCACTACAGAGGATTACTGTGAGCAATGCAGCACCGTTAGTGAAGGGAAATTGATATTCAGGTGAATCACAACAGTGGTATATCTCAACATTGCAGTTCAGCGGTTGGTAGGAAGATTATTTAGTAATTGTACTGGTTACTAAATTTCCATCTATGATAAGTTTGCCGATAGTTCGAGAGGGACAGAGGTGCGCAGTGAAAACCTAAGCAAAGAAAAAGGTACTTAATTGCGACTAAAATATCAAAGATTGAGGAGAAAGAGAAAAAAGATGAAAAAGAGGTTTTAAAAAATCCTAGGACTAGATTAAAAAATAACTGAAAACATTTCATCACTAAACAAAATTCATATTTATTACTTCGTAAAGAGGATTTACATAATTGATGGTACTTAGACTATGTTTCTTCAATATTAATAAGTCATGATTCTTTTTCTAAAAAAGTTACATACACATTATATTGAGACAATGAATGAATAATAAGTAGGGAAATGAAAGCTATGGAAAACCGACTAATGATGAATAAAATAAAAAAATAAAAAATCATCAATGAAACACTTGTTCGCTTTAGTAATTTTTCTTTTTATCGAAACAATGAAACTGTTCATTCTCAAGACTAAACGATGACAATAAAAAGAAGTAATTGGTCAGTGAAATATGCAGATTAGGATGCTTTTTATAAATATCGTGTAGGACTATTTGTTATTTTTATTCTATTTAATAATAATTTTATGGAAAAAAACATATTGAAATTTGGCATTATTGTAGTTTAATTTAATTTAGTCAATCCATGTTTCACATAAGAAACAAATGTTTATTTAAGAGCAATTGGAGTCTGCTGCGGTAATGATTTATTAACATTTTTTTTTAGACTTTTAATGAGGAGCTTGAATGTTTGCAGATTAATTTAAAAATAGAAAAATTAAACTATATAAAAGAAACAATTTTAATACTAAACCACTTTTAAGTGAACGGATTTATTCGAATTTTTAAAAATTTGTTTTTGTGAGTAAAATAATTTTAATTAGGAATGGTAGTTTTAGTAACTTTCAAGAATTATTAATTTTCTTATTTAGACGAAGGAAAAACAATTAGGTAATTTTTATTAATATACTTTATTTTAAAATCGAAATATCGTTTTAAATAGGTTAGATTAAATTTCAGAAATACGAATTGTCCTTATTTTATCTTTATATTTCTTGAACTATAGATTTTTTATTTTTATTTTGTTTCTTAATGATATTTACAACTTTATTATAGAAATACATTTAGTAAATTTGAACATATGGATAAAATGACGTGAAAACACTTGTTGAGAAAGTACCCAATGATAGCACGCTAATGATATACCTACATTAGGAGATCAGGAGGCCATCTTCTTTTCGAACTCACCGGAGAGATATCAGGAATTAAAGAGGAAGCACGAGAGGGTTGGGGTGTTACTGAAGTTTACTATGGAAGGATAGGTATCTCGATTGGGCCAGATCTGAAACGTAAGAAACAGTAAGGTCATTACGGATGGTTTTATTTATAACAAAGTAGGAAACATTGAGGATTTTACAAAGGATTTTGGATTGTAAGGATTGGATGCGTGAGGAATTCGATGGCTTTGTGGACCCCCCAAATATCAACTCCGTATGTCCAAATAGGTCTTATTGTAGTCATATATATGAGTCGTTTGTAATTAACTGAAAGCATAGAGCGTTTGTCTAGTAAGTGCTAGAGTAGTCGGAAACGTCAAGCGGTTTCTTGTCGTTTCAGTCTGGTATGAGGATTCCAAGTTAGACGTTTGTCCAAATGGAGTCCAAGGTACCGGATTTGTTCAACAGGAATAAGCTGGGTATTATTAAAGGACACTGTAGAACAGGAAGTCAGAGGTTTACGACGAATGGTAAAGCTGATTTGACGGGATTTATTTTAATCCTCCGATTTTGATACCAATCTTCGAGTTTTGCGATGCGTGATTGGAGAGTTTGGGATGCAATGGAATTAAAAATAGAAAAAAGTTCTGTGGAAGGGGATATCAAAGTTGCTAGGATGGTTCCTGATTGAAGGATGGACAGAGAAACTGTGATTGTGAAAGTTATTGAAATAAGATATATTATTTTTGATGTAAGGGGAAGAGAAAATAAAGTGACAATTCGTTAGTCTCTGCTGTCAGAAAAGTATAACCAAATTGACGGTTAAAGAAAAGTGGAGGAAAAGAGAGTAGACGTTTGTAGAATGAAATCTCCTTTTTTTTTTTTTGTTGTGTCCTTCAGCTTCTTGGCCATATTAAAGCGAAACATGTATCAATATAAGATATTAATATATCGACAGCCTCAAAAAACGGGCGGCTGAAAAAACATTTTTTCAGCGATAATGTAGAAAACACTTTCGCCTTCTTTGGTGAAACCGAAATTGAGCGTTTAATTTACTTTTACATAGAATTTTTTTTTCATATCCCTCAATATTTCCCATAAGCATATTATCCACATCCGGGCACTTCACACAAAGACTTTCTTCATATATTGATCGATACCCTCTTCCTCACTACTCCAGACGTCGGACGATTCTTCTTGCTTTCTCTTTAGCAGGAACACCAGAGTAACCGATGAACCTCAATTTTGTACCGACAATTTTAGGCTAGGCATTTACAGTAATTCATTTCGACACAGTTAGTTTCATGGTTCGACCATGATAACCAATTTTTAAAAGACAACAGATTTATGAGTGAGTTCGTTGTACTATCTATTCTATTATACAAGATTTTTAGCTAAACCTTTTTAAAAATTATATGTGATTTTATTTTATGATATTTTCTTTATCAGGGTTATGAAACTAAATCACTAAAAGAATAATTTACTAAATATCAAAGTATGTTACCAAATATCTAAACTATCATGGATTAAAAATTGTCCATTTTATATATATTAGTGTTTATAATTTTTCTTGACCTATCGTATGTCCTTCCCACCAGTGCTGAATAGATCCACCACTTAAAAGACACAGATATCAAAGGCAGATGTATGCAACTTCCTGTGTTTACAGTGGGCCTTAACAGTAATGGCTGCCTTCCTTTTGTGGTCCACTTATGCAGCACATGTGGGCCAGACCTACGAAGTGCCATTGAATCCTAAGATGACACACTTTCCATGAAATATGTTCTATATTCCAAAAGTTCCCACGAGTGGATACTCAAACCTTCGGGAGAAAAACCTAAACACAAGCAAACAACCGCAGCCACGATAACAAACACAACCATGTGCCGGAGATAAAATTGAACTCTTATTCCTATCCAGGGAATTTTCAAGGTACGTTGGAAGATATGTTACAACTGCTTTGATATAAATGGAGACACTTTATTTCTAAGGACCGAGATTCAAATCAAAAGGTAAAAATTTAAAAAAATAACTGATCCCGTAAGATTATATTTTCCAGTATGGACATAAGTATATTTAGATACAGTACAGTTGATTTATACATATATCACTCCCCCATCAACGGTTAAATTATTTCATGTTAACTACTTGATTGATCAATCGATCCTCGGTATATTTCATTATTATAATTATAACTTATTAAACAAGAAAACAGGTATAAGCAAGAAAAAGCCATTGCTGCGTTATTTAAATTACACTGAATATTCATGAAGAATGAACATTATACCATTCCGACACTCTCATCACCACCTATGCCGATGACACGTGTATCCAATCAGTTAGTAACGATCCATCAATTGCACCCCAAACTCTCCAATCATACATCAGAAGCCTTAAAGAATGGTGTCAAAACTGGAGAATTAAAATAAATTCCAAAAAAATCCCATCAAATTACCTGTACACCTCGTAGTAAACCTATGACATTCTGTTCTATTCCCCATTTACTTCTGTTGAACAAATTTGATACTTTAATTTGATACTGTCGTTTGTCCAGACTCCATCTGGACAAACGACTCACTTGGAATCCTCATACAAGACTGAAACGACAAGAAACTGCCTGACGTTTTCGACTATTTCAGCACTTATTAGACAAACGCTCTAAACTTTTAATATATTACAGAAGCCTCATCCCGATACATGACTATAACAAGGCTTATTTGGACTCACGGAATTGAGCTTTGGGACTCCACTAAACCGTCAAATTCCTCTATTAACCAATCCTTACAATAAAAAATTCTCAATGTTCCTTACTATGTCACAAATAAAATCATCCACAACGACCGTAATGTGCCGTATGTTTCCAATTTTGCTCAATCCAGATACATATTTTTCCATAAGAAACTTTGAACCATCCAAACCCTCTTGTTACTAGACTTGCTTCCTCTTCTATTCCTGATTACCCTCCGGCGTATCTGAAAAGAAGATCAGGATCTTCTAATATAGAACTATAATTGGTGTTTCTCTTCATGTTGTACATGTCATGTTACCAGTTTCAAATTTACTTGTTGTATTTTTCATGTAATACAGTTGTAAATTAAAAAAAAAATGGAACTTTATACCAATACTAAGCCTATAAAATAATCATGAAATATAACAACGTTTATGAGCATTAGAATCTATTTTCATAAAGAAAGATAGTGTGAATTGAATTGGGATGCAAAACCACCAGAGAGTATTTCAAAGGTTTTCCTGAAACAACCTATCTGTAGAATTCTCCACCACAACATTGCGTGAAAGGTTAGCTGAATGATTTGAGGTATAGAATACATCTTTCCAACAAAAGCATGTTTTGTATAAATGCATTCTATTGTTTTGTTTTTCTCGGGAAAGAATTATCAGTAAACTTGATATAGCTTCACATCAAAGATTTTCAATAATTCAAACAAAATACCTATTCCTCCGATAAAATATTTGTAAAAATGTATTGATGCTTTTAATGATTGTTGTCCAACTAATGTTATATTTTCCCATAGCACTTAATAGACATTTACGGATGTGCACATATAGCGAAAAATGATATTGTAATATTTTAATGTATCAATATAATTTTCAAATTTTTTATGGTAATATTACATGGCTCGCGAAAAAAGAAATTGTTAGTTTCATCTTGAAGCCACGTGAGCTCACCTACGGGCTGCCACCTATGCAGTGACTATATAATAATATATTTTATGTATAATATATATATTTTATAATATACATTATAATAATATATTTATAATTATCTTATAAGCCACTGTAGCCAAATAATGGTCGAGGCTATGACAAGATCTTTTGGTTTTTTATATCCAATAATGATCCCTTGTAATCGACCAACAAATTCAAAAACTTAAAATTTGAGGTTTTACGTTTCAAAATACATAGAATTCGAAAAACGAATACATTTTTTATTTTGTTTCCGCCGTCCACCGTACGCTCATTTTCTCCAGTTTTTTTTCAAATTTGGATTTAAAGTCAGAGGTCACCCGAAGATGAAGCTCCTACAACGGCTATACTATCTCTCTTTTCCTTTCAAGATGGCGGCAGGAAAACCTGTGTTGTTATAGACTGTAGCGCCTTCAATAGACGAATATACCGATTTCAATGAAACTCGGCTAAAGTCTTCTTCTCGATACCCTTTAAATTTAACTAAATGACATACTTCAATGAAAAGAAGCTGGAAAAAAGTTATGAGAGGTGGTAAAATTAGATTCCGAATGACTCAAAAAATATACACTTTTTGTTGATATCGTGATAAGATGTTTCAAAGGTATTTAAATTTCATAAAAAATGAAGAATGTTTCAGAGCAATATTAGGAAAGATATCGAGATTTTAAAACGTTATATCCTTTGTGATGGTTTTGAAAGTGTTACTGAAGTAATGCTATTTTGTTTCAGCTATTTACTAATGATGAAAAGTTGTTAACCCGATAATAGGAATCATCTTTTATTTTATTTTATTTGTAACTAGGAAGGTAATGCTACTTAACATATATTATTGTTTGAAAATAATAAACCATTGCGAAATAATTTGCAGCGTTTTTTCTATAATTACCGAAATTTTGCTCTGTAATTATCAAGGTTCCGCAACAATCTTAAGGTACGTTTAAACATTTCTATGGGAAAAACAAATATCGAAATGGCTGTCCCCTATGTCTGTGTTTCTGTCTCATGTTTTTGATGTTTTCCATCTGTTATTGGTAACAAGAGAAATAAAAAGAAAATTTGCTGAGCTCTAAACGTAGGTATTGTGTTTCCCATGGTTTGTGAAATGTCGTAAGGTACCTTTAGACCAAGTCTAAGTTCCTTTTTTCTTACCTCCCCAAAAACACTCTCCTGGTTCCTTCATATATCTTATCATCCCACCCTATGGTTCAACCCAAATCTGATATGTATTTCCTCTTTCTATATTTAAATCCTCCCTTTTAGTCTAGCTCCTATCTTTCTAAAACTCTTTATTTTCCTCTGAACTATCATAAATGACGATCTTTAACGATCTACGTCCCTGAAAACGTCATAAGTAATATTCATATAATTTTTAAGGAAACAAAAAACAAACAAACACTACAATCACGGACACTATTCGATGCAAAACCATTTTGTTTCATTAGAGAAACGCAAAATCATTATTTAATGATGGACTTAGTCGTTTTGATGAAGTTATGTTAAATGACAATGGCCAAACTACATGATCGATGTACTCAGTATTTATTTTTATTTTTTTTTTATTGAATAATATAGCATTTTGCAACAATATGGACGTTCGTTACAATGAGGAAACTATCATATTTCCCCATATCATAAATCCCCATCATATTTACAGAAAATATAACAAAATAAAATAAAATAGATGCAAAATAACAACTAAATAATAATCAAAAAGTATATAAAAAAATAAAATAAACTTGAATATAAGTAAAAGTATTGGTGTAATTTGTTGGGACATACATTGAAGGTCTTTAATGCCTGTGTTTGATTTTTAAAAAACTTTTAAATTTTATTTAACAAATTGTTTAATTTTAGAAAATGAAGTACTAGCTTTATCGTATCTTCATTATTTTTTAAAATGTTTGATATCGGAGGTGTAAATCCTGAAATGGTTAAATTTGAGGCATAGAAAGAACATTCCTGTAAAATGTGGCTGACTGTAAGTGTATTACAGTGTTGGCATTTTGGTGTTGGCTCTTTGCTAATGAAATAGTAATAAACCAGATTGGCATATTCTCAATCTGGTTAATGATAAATAAAATAAAATAACAAAGACACACCTGTATATACATATATATCGCGACTGTCAGTACAAAAGGTCGTATGTAAAAATTGAGTCTTTTTCGGAAGAGCATAAGAACTGATTATTTGTTTATAATTTCAAATTTATTTCACTCTGATATTTTCCATAGTAGCAGAATACTTGTAACAGGTACAGAGTGGTTAAACAATCAGATTTTATGATTTCCTGTAAAATACTGAATTTTTACATACGACGTTTTGGACTAAAAATATATACGACATACTATTTATAATTAGACAAGGGAACTCCGAACTCCGATGGAGGAGTTTCAAAAAGGCTTTGTACCACGGGCGGATCTACGGGGGGGGGGGCTTTCGGGCTGAAGCCCCCCCCAAAATGGTAAAACATAACCACGTTTTATGAGGGAAAAAAATTAAAAAATACCTCTTAAAGTATTATTGTTGGTTTAATTACATTTAAAAGGACTTAAGGAATCACTTAAACACCATTTCTTATAGATAATTAGTTTCTTTCTGTTTTTCCAAAGTAAATATCATTATTTTTATGAACAAAAAACCTTCCGGGCTGAAGCCCCCCCCCAAATTAAATCCTGGATCCGCTAGTGCTTTGTACTAATCTCTCAATTGCATTACTGGTACTATAAAATAATGAAGATTGAGCGAGAGCCCTGTAACCACATGAACTCATGTCTTAAGTTGAGAATCTGACCATTGCTAGAATTTGCAAATAGTATTTATTAATGTAAAGTATTCAGATCATATTTTGGTGGCAAGTAAAATAAATAAATTTTAATTTATAATAGTTAATTGAGAAACCTCGTAACACAGACCGTTTTCACACTACCATTCGCTTGAATGTAATTTCCAGCAAGACCCCCGGGTCGAGAGAAATTGCAGAGCCTCAACTCCATCATAGATAAGAGCGGACAGGTCTGCCAACATGGAGGATGGAAGAATGAAAATAACAGCCAATGATGGAACATTAGGTGGCCAGCCTGTTTGCCCACGACGGAGGAGATAAACTCTAATTACATAGGTTGGCTACGTGAGCGGCTGTAATGGCTCCGTCCTCATGCGCTAGTAGCCGCTACCTCTTTAGCGTCTGTGTCCTGTCGATCGTGGAGGAATGTAGTTCTGTCTCGGAGACGGTGTCGTCTGTATAAGGAGGACGCGATCTTTCACGAAAGTGGTATTCGCGGATGAGGTAGTACGGGTGGTGAAGCGGTATCGTTGTCTTCTGTGTAGATGAAACATAAGCGTCGTAACACCTATACTGCTGCGGAGGCGCATTCATCTCCCCCAATGTTTAAAATGGTCCCATTGAATTAACATATCCTCACCAATATTTTAAATGGGCTCACCCCCATAAAATCTACATGCTATACAATACGGTAGTATGGATTCCCAGTCCTTCCCTCAGTAGTGATTGATTTTGATGAATGATATATCAAACGAAAAGGAATTTCACGAAGATGTGAAGAATCCAAATTCCGATCCTTAAATCTCAACAACTTTAATAAAAGTTATTGAAAACATTGGAAGGTGTTAAAGCCATAAGATAGTTCAAAATCATCGTCGGACCAAGGCAAGATACATTTTGTTTTAATGATTTCGACGATGATACCGAGAACCATTTTAGTTGGGATTATACGAGATCCATTTTTTTTAAAGTCCTGAACTAAGCAACTGCAAAATTTTGGAAAATGTATCAATTTGTTAGAAAGACTTATTTAATCGAATCGACGTCATGATATCGCTACTGTAAATGTAAAAGTTCGCATGTAACAATTTTACATGTTTATTCTCTTTGAACTAAAGTTGGATGGTATGTTTTTGTCTGTAACTGCATTTTGTAGTCTGTTAAAGAGGAAATTAAAAATATGAAATTATACTAAAAAATCATAAAGAAATGGGCGGTTTTTTAAGGCCTTTTGCACTAACAATATAACAAATATGAATACATATAAAATAATTAAACCAAAGTAAAATAAATTTTCAAAATTACGTTATTGATATAGTAATATATTTTTATTAACGATTATAATTATTTTGCTTCTACTATTAAGTTATATGATTCGTAGTAAAGCCGTTGTTCTACCTGATGAGCGATATATTAAACCGATTGAAACAAAATCCTCACGTTTTACAGTCAAGGATTTTTATTAGCCAACGTTTCGACCCACATGTTTAGGTCGAAACGTCGGCTAACCTTATAAAAAATCGTGGCTGTAAATCCGGACAATTTTGTTTCCTTCTAATAGTTGACGACTCAATTAATTACTCATCTCCGATATATTAAACCGTTATATTTTGACATGTTTGTTGTTCCAAACGTTTTTTAAATTATTTCCTGACGAAGATTCAGATTTGGTAATAATACTCCACATAGAGTGGATTGAATCAAAACGAGTTGGGAGTTGAGGATCCTTCCAGTTCGTGACCGCTTCATAACCCAAGGAGTATACAGCGGAAGCAATCCTTTCTGTAAAACGGTTAATCCTTCCCCATCAGGATACACATTTCACCGCTCGCTTCAGTAATTTACTAACTACTAGTTATCTTGTCGGCCCTGTCTGAAATCTTTCAAGTTCTTTTATCGTTAGTACCGGATAAGTGAAATAATTTATATTTATTATTTATTATTATATAATTTATATTTTACCTTATAGGTAGCACTAAGTCGCACAGAGGGGCGAGTAAGGGAAAACTCGCGACATCAGCTAAATCATTTTTTTTTTCAGTTGTATTATTCAATAATAACAATGAAAACTGATGTATATTGTGCCAACCAAAAATATACTCGAAAACTCCGCGAACAACATAATGTATCAATTAAATAATTTATCTAGTTTTTGGAATTATAAAAAAAAAAATATCAGCTGTATCCACTCACACGACTTTCCTACCTATTTCAGAAAAGTTTTTATATCTTTACATATGTTCATGAAGAACCAAAAAAGAATTGAACTAAATTTATTTTCCTGAAAATTGATGAAACAAAAGATTTGAGTACGATTTATTTGATAAACTAAATCAATATAACCCGGCTTCAGGTAGATCAGTGTAAAAATGTCAATAATCACTAATATTGCTGATAAAAAACTTTTTGCCATAGCTGAGTATTGTCAAACAATAATTTTTGTTAAAAGTAGTGGAAATAGAATGAAGATTGTGTGATTAGTCATCTTTATTCTCTCATTCACCCCTTTCTGACACCAGGATATGAACCCGTAATCTTACATTGGAAATTGAATAGCAGTAACTTCGTTAATAGTTGTCCAAAAGGTAGGAATGTAATAAGTTAAAACATGTGTAAAAAATAGAATAAGCTGTATCATCGCTAATACTGGTTCGATTCTTATTTGTTTAGTTGGTAATTGAATTACTTTTCAAAAATTTCATTATACATTTTACCGTATAATATACTTAGGGAGTAAGGCCCCATAACATTTTTTTTTCTTTATATCTGTTTTTCCTGAATTTTTCAGGTATTAAGTATTATTAAAGTAATTAAGTATGTATAAGAAAATTGAAAGAACAATTATTAGAACATTATAGGAAAGTTTCATCAAAATCGTTAGAGCCGTTTTCGCGCTACAGTATATTGAAAAACATGCTTTTCATTTATTGCCCGCAAGCTATTGCGCATGGAGAACCGAATTACTGTCACAGGCATCAGTAGTCAAACCCCTACAAAATAAAAAAGAAGCAACAAAATCGGTTCAGTACTTCCCGAGAAAATCTTTGCACAGACAGACCAATGGCTAAAAATTTGTTTTTCGGACACGGGGACTCTGAAACGTATAGATCCATCGAAAATCTGACCCGATTGCTATA
Organism: Nezara viridula; assembly: GCA_928085145.1. NCBI lineage: Eukaryota > Metazoa > Arthropoda > Insecta > Hemiptera > Pentatomidae > Nezara > Nezara viridula. The sequence continues at coordinate 85,137,365 of OV725081.1, read as the reverse complement.
CTTTCCTTACCTAGCATAGATAGGAAAATAGAAAATTGATTTAGATAGATTCAAATATATCTCGCGAGTTTTCCCTTACTCATCCCACTGTGCGTGGTAGGTAACAAAGATGTGGAATAATATAAGCTCCACCAAGATAAAAAGTTATTTTTCGGTTAATTAAAGACTGTTTGAATAATAAAGTGTTCATATTGATTTTTTTGATATATACATTTACAACTGTATTACAAATATAAATACATTCAGTAAATGTGAACTCAAGAATATAATAACATGAAACCACGTTTTGATAAAGCACCCACTGGTAACACTCTAAAAATGTATTTACAAAAGGAGATCTGGAAGCCATCTTCTTTTCAGACGCCTCGGAGGGTTCTCAGGGATCGAAGAGGAAGTAAGGCTAGAAACGAGAGGGTTTGGATGGTTCTGAAGTTTTTTTTTGGAAGGATTGGTATCTGGATTGGGCCAGGTCAGAAACATAACAAACATTATGGTCGTCATGGATGATTTTATTTGTGACAAATTAAGGAGCATTGAGAATATTACGTATATAAGGATTTTGGATTGTAAGAATTGAATACTACAGGAATTCGAATTACTTAGTGGAGCTCACATTTCTATCTACTCCGTAAATCCAAATAGGTCTTATTGTAGTCATGTATATGAGTCTTTTGTAATTAACTGGGGTCTTGAGCGTTTGTCTAGTAAGTGCTGGAGTAGTCGGAAACGTCGAGCGGTTTCTTACCGTTTTAGTCTGGCATGAGGATTCCAAGTTAGAAGTTTGTCCAAGTGGAGTCCAAGGTATCGGATTCGTTCTACAGGGATAAGTGAGGTATTATTAAAGGATGCTTAAGACAGGAGGACATAGGTTTACGACGAAGATTAAAAGTTATTTGATGAGATTTATTGGAATTTATATTGAAATTAAAACAGAAAATAGCATAAAAAAAGTGTTTAATACCGACACTTCGGAATATATGCTTTCTCCAGACCAATAAATACGAGATAAAATAAAAATAATAATAATGTAAATACATAGAATGCCTGTTTATAAACACAAAATAAAAATAAAAGCAGAATATAATAAGAAAAGTAGGTTGAGGTTGGAGTCAATGAGGTACACAAAATTATATAGTAACTTATTATTACCAGTAATTAATTACTTATATAAATCAATCTAATTATTTTATATAAATATATTATCAATCTAATCTACATATACCTGTCTCATTCTCCTTATACTACTTACTTTCTCCGTCTGATTAACGAACATTTTCATCTATTATCACACGGCCCGTTATCGCCTTAAATTACGTTTTTTTTTAATGTACTAAAGATGACAATACTTCATATATATCTATTTATCTATATTCATACGTTGACATTATATAAAGTAGTTTCGCACTCAAGTTGGGGAGCTGATAGACTGTCTCTAATGAGGATCTATGTGGCTATGGTAAGAAGTAAGATGGATTATGGCTCAATCATTTATGGTCCTGCTAAAACATCTGCTCTTAAATTGCTAGACGTTGTGCACAACTATGCACTAAGGATATGTACTGGAGCGTACAGAACATCACCAATAGAAAGCATATATATTGGAAGTGCAAAGCTTTCCCTAAAAATAAGAAGGTCATACCTCCTCGCGAAGTACATTGCGATATTGGCGTCACTTCCGAAACATCCATTAAAACTGGAGGGGACCCATCGAGATAAATAATCCAGAAGAACATGACAGAACGAAGATTAATTGAATCAATCCCTTTCCTGGACCAAAATATGTTCATATTTTGTCCATTGTTACAGTGCATTCGAAAAATTCCAAACAATGTCAAACCTCCTTGGTGTCATTGTGATATTAATACAAATATATCGCTATCTAAGGCTTCCAAACGCTCGGTGTGTCCTTTAGAAATTCAAAACATGTTTTTGTTGCTTTTAGAAGAATTCAAAGAATATAATGTAATGTACACAGACGCGTCAAAAGGTGAGGATACAGTTGTAAGATGCGCGGTGGTCAAAGAAAACAAAACTTTTCTTAAAAATTGCCTGAAGCCTGCTCAATCTTTACGGGAGAGGCAACTTCAACACAGCCAAGCAAGCAACCACCAAAATACCGTCATTATATCTGATTCAATGAGTATATGCAACGGAAAGGCAGACGTCGCATCCCGGATAGCCCGAAGTAATGTCAATGATGAGGTGAAATCCATTAATTATGTTCCTCGAGAGGACTGGGTGAGGCAAGCGAAATCCCAGATAATAGCTCAATGGAATGAGACCTGGAGAAGAAACCTCTCCACTCTTGTCCAAATAAAAGCAAACAGTAATAAATTGTGCACCAGTAACAGGGGATCAAAAAAAGAGGAAATAATTCTGTGCCGCCTCCGAATTGGACACTGTGAATTTTCACATGGTTACTTACTACACGGTCGAGAACCACCTACCTGCGTCAGATGTAGTTCCCCTAGAACCGTGAACCACATACTCGTGCATTGTGAACAGTATGCAACCACAAGAAAAAACCTCAACCTTCACAGTACTGTTTAGGAAATATTACAAGATACCGAGAATGATGTTGAAATTCTAATGAGCTTTAAAAAAAAAAAAAAACGGGATTCTACAATAGAATATAGAAAACTGGAGTGATGAAAGAATTGCCAATGACCCTATCGAATAGAGGAAAATTCGGGTAATAAGTAAAATAAATAAAGTACTTATATATTTTAATTTATCATACACACAGTAATTTTTATTCATTTCATTTTATTTATTTGTTGGTACATAATACTATTTTTCTTATCATTTGTTTTATTTTTTGTGTTTTATTTCTCTTTCTTATTATCCCGATGTTGTATCTTGTCTTTGCTTAATCCTGATGAAGGCCTGAACCTCAAAATGATTAGGACGTGATCGTCGATTATCGTGAATTTAATACACAATTTGTAAAAAAAAATAATACGAGCAACAATTTAATACATACTATTGTTACTTTGGTTTGTGATTACTACGTTTGACAATGCCTGACAATCATTCTTATCATTTAAAATTTTTATTTGCCAATAATTTTATATTTATATACCTGAATATAATATAGACCAAATTTTACATATATACTGTTGTAAATATGAGTACTGTCCAAAATGTTTACTTATCTTTTTACTAATTTTCTGTCAATTTACAGTTCAATTTTTCCAAATCAATTGAAACATTGTATGTTCTGTATTTATTTAAAAAAAAAAAGAAGATTATATCAAATATGTGATTGAATTATTTATTATATTTATTTATAATAAATAAGATTAAGATTTGAAAAGGGTTGATTGGTGTCTTTGGCACTTAGCTTACTTACTTAGTGTTTCAGTTAGCTATACATTCTGCTAAATAAACACGCGATATTTATTTTATCTTTATTACCCTTCTTAGTTGAAATCTTAAAAGGCCGTAAAACGTTTACTTTACACATTCTGCGGTGAAGTCACTTTGCTTTCGAAGCTTATCACCTGTTGTTTGCTTCTGTTGACTTAAAACTATGCGACTTGAACTGTGTTGAAGGAATGAACACTATCTGAACTTAAATGAATATGTTTATTCCCTTTAATTTATTTTAAATACTGTGTGTATATATTGAAACTGTTTTTCAATTAACGTACATCGAAAATAACAACCATTTTTAAAGGAAAATTCAATAGCGATAAGGGTGCAATAAAAGAATAAAATACACGGTACGTTTCATATCATAGATACATTTCAAAAATGTTAACATATTCATGAAAAAAACATAAATTAAAATTTATATGTTTTCTAATTTTTTTAGATTAAAAAAAATGTTATTTTTTGAAATTTACAATTTGCCATAATGCTATGATAGATATATCACATACATGTTTTGGTGTAAGGACCTTTTGAATAATTCCCTAGCGGTACTTGTTACATGTTTTATTTATTTAAATACGAACTTTTTTAAACAATAAAATTTTTTAAAATCTACACGAAAAACAATTTAAGTCAAATAAAATAAATTAACTCAATTTAAAATGGAAAAAATAACAGAATATTCAATCATAGTAAACTATAAAACATGAAATAAATAATAATACACGTTGTTTTTTATCATTTTTTTTTTCAAATATAAAACACAGTTCACATACTGTCTAGTAATAAGTACTATGTGTTAAGCAGGTTTGCGAAATTTTCCTGTCAGTAATGTCTTGTCTAATTTTTTCCTAATTATTGTACTATATTAGAGAAATAATAACGATTATGTATCGGTAAATTAGTGGATTCCATGTTACATCCTTTCTTTTTTTACGGGCTTCAGTCTTAGGAAATAGGATATAATCAGCGAGTTCTAAAGTACATGAAAATAATTCAAAAGTTTCGTAGTTGTGAAGAAGTTCCTAGGACAAAATCTCAGAATGCATTAAAATTAAAGTCAATTGATCGTTTTGCTATGGTATTCACCAAATTTCCTTTCTTTCAATTTGTACATCAAAGAGGAAATTGGTGATATGTTTAAGAATTTTATGTTCTTGATTATTATGTATTGAAATTTAAACAGAATAAGTTTGCGTAATAAATTGTTAGTAAACTTACAGAAATATGGAGAAAGTAAACAACTCACCATATCAACAAGTATTAAGGTTACATATTATGATTATTATTTTATTTATTTATTTTTTTTTTTTTTTTTTTTTTTTTTTTTTTGTTTAGCACGAAATTACAATATATTTTCTCTTTCATCTCTCTCCCTCTTCCCGTTTTATCTAATCGCTTTACAAAAGAAGAAGAATTTAGCTGAAACTATCAGACATTAAAATCTCATCTTGTTTGCAGTTCCATGGTCAAGCTCGCAAGCTTAATTGAAAATAGATTTAGTTCTTGATGTACCTTTCACTAGTTACAAAATTTACCTCAGCTTTTCATCCAAACTAACTCAGCTCCTTTCTATTAGCTTTCAAATAACTCAGTCCAGTAATCATTCATTATATGTCATCCAGACTTACTATATATTTTAGGTAATAAAACAGAGAATAAATATGATTCATTTCCGGAAAGTACATAAAATAAAACGAACCTCTAAGAATCAATAAAAATGAAAAAAAAAAACCTTAAATTACTAAATATTATTGAATTAAGTTTTATTATTATAATTATACATTTATTTCAATAGAGGTCGTTTTGAATGTCATAAGTATAGAATGTAAAAAATATAAAAGAAAAAAAAATGCCATTTATAAGTACTGAATGATGTAGCAGAAGACAGTGGGTGCTTGTTGCTAGTATTGCCCAAAATCGGTTTGCAAGATCAATCAAGATCAAGATGCACATGCAAGATCAAGACCAAAGGCCTAATTATTGTTAACAACGATTGGTAAAAAAAATCTTATTTGTGATTAAAAATTAAGGCAAAATAGTAACTAATACTTGACAAATTTAATTACTATATGTAAAGAATTGTTATAACCAATACTTTTGCATTTAACGCTTCCAATTTTTCATTTGGGCTCAGTTAGGTTTCCCCTATCTGAAAAATTACAGTAATATCTCTATAGTAATAAGCTAATAATTGTCTGCAAGACTCTTGGGCAAGACCAAGACCAAGACAAATACTTATTGTGCAAGACCAAGATTCGTCTTAAATTGGTCACTGATTTAGAAAGGAAAATGTATTGTCTAGATGTTTTATTTCAGGACGTATTTCTTTATTGTTGGCCGTTTATTACAAATGACGCTTTTCAACCTTGAAATCTGAAGTTAAAAACTAGTTTGAACGACTTGAAAAAATTGATTTTACTGGTGTTTTTTTATGTAGATTCACTGAAAAATATTGTTGAAATGCCATGATATCATTAATGACTCTTCAGATACGACTACATGACTCTACATCGACTACATCTATTTTCTTTTTGCTTCGAGAAAGAAGATTGTGGAATAAGGAACCAGTTGATGTGTTAACAAGTTAACAAAAGCAAATTCTTTTATACTTTGAAACACATATCTCTTAAATAGGAATACGATTAAATTCTACATGGTTCTGTGAAATTGCTTAATAACGTTACTAATTTCATCTGATTTGGATTATATGTAACGATTTCTGTCTTTGTTGACCTTACGGATTATAATGGAATATAGTGATATAAAAATGTTTATTTTTGTGTTTTATTTTTTTTACGGCCCCCAACCAAAGTAATTTCTGAATTCATCCTTGACTGCAACTGAGATATCTGAGGTTTATATTATTGTATAGACCATTTAAAGATCATTTAAGTAATAATTTGTTGTAAAAATTCGTTATAATAATTTACATTACAAATTTAGTTCATCTGCCTCACTTCCTCCGTGTTAGGAACTCTGTCTTGGAGAAACTACCAGTACTTGCTGATGTTATGTATTATTTTAATGCTAAATTAAATCATAATATAATTTTATTTTAAATTTTAGCTTACAGGTATCCTGGGATCTATTATTTTTACACATTCTAATTAATGATCAATTGTTGGATTTAAGTAAAATAAAATTCAACAATTATCTAACACGAGGAGATTTCAACGATACCGGTGAACTATTATCATTTCAGCAAACAAGTCAATACTTTCAATAGTTTCAATTATTGTACTAAGAAATATTTTGAAGATCGACTGTTCTAAATTAATATGAGTTGATTAATTTATTTTTTTGGAAATATTATTTAAAGATATTTATGTAAACATCAGTTAATCGGTTATGCAACTATCTTTATCATCAGATATCGAGTTATTCGCAAAGATAATGCCTCCGCGATTAATCAGAAAGAGAAAATCTAAGTTCTTAATTTCTTTGTGAATTTAGGTGTCATTTTAGGTGTCTATTGTCTATAGTTTCATCTGCGTTAAATTTGGATCTGACAAGTTCCAAAACTCAGCGTTGGGCTCATCGATGGCTTCATTTCGCCTAGTTAAAGAGACGGTGAATTCAGTTGGAAGTTTCAGTTGGAAGCGAGTCTTTCTAGATCTCTTTTTAATCCAAGACAAATATATGATCAAGTGAATCAATTTGAATAGGTTTTGAAGAAATATCCAGACCATTGGAAAGTATCATGAATACAATTATTATGGTTTACAAAATAGTTAAAAGTACTCAAAAAAGTTAAAAAGGAAGAACATAGTCTTTGTTTACAAGCAAAAGAAACATCGATTTCTCAGAGTTATATAGTAGCGAGTCTTTAATAAAACGTATAGTTTATAGTTAGGATTTAGGAAGATAAGATCACATAAACACAGATCAAAGATAGTTCATCATAAATCAACAGATAGATAGTGGTAATATTTATGTTTGTTTTAGAAATATTCCGAAAATCTTTTCTCTTTTTTTTCTGTAAGTTTTAATCATTTTAATTAATTTGATTATTTTAATCGATTTCACTTCAAATTTCAATACTGTACAAATGTTATACATCAAGTTGATTGTAACTGGGTTTTTACCTCTAGTATGTATGTTGTAAATATTGTAATGCCTTCTTAAAATTCAAAACATATTCCTTCAACAATGAAACAACCACAAATTTATTACAGCCCTCCAGGACGTTGAGGCTGATGCAATAGATCCTCTCCTCAGACTTCTTGCTTATCCTTCATACATATTTATAGAGACATATCCTCAAGAGGAATGTCCTGCTCAGGAATATCTAGAAGGCGTTACCGATGATAACCGTACAGTACCTACTCCGTCTTTATTGCACTCCTGTTTTCTCACCCAGGTATTTTATTTATTTATTTATTTTTATTGCACCAAAACACTTGATTTATTAAAGTATTTTCCAAACAACTAAAATTTAAAAAAATAAAAATAAAATAAATGAATTCATGTGATTATGAGATGAAATTATAATTCTATGAAATATATTCCAGAAGCAAGAATTATATCTTTGTAGCAATAATAGATTTGACTGAGAGATAACTTCTGTGTATTTATTTAATAATACTGCCCAAACATTGTTTGAATAATATTTAGTTATCTTTCCACAGTTATTGTTTGCCTTTTGGTCAATTCAATTAATAATCAAATTAGCTTTTTGATCACTATTTATTATTGGACGTTTTGAGAATTTCAGTCCCCATCTTCAGCAATCTACAATAATGCAATTAATATATTATAGTTTTTATCATGAACCAGTGATTATCGACTTTAAAAATACGCAGCATTTAAAACAATTTTTGTCTAAATAAATATAAATTATTTTATATACATTTGTTAAAATCATAATTTACTTACATTCTTTGCCCCGAAAATGGGATAGATAGATGTAACGATTGATGATATGATTGTAGATATTGCACCAGTTCTCATTCATACAATATATACAAATAATAAAGAAATAAATATAAATATAAGAAGTAAATAAAAAATACTGATGAAGAAGGTAAATAAAAAGAAAAAATAAAATAAACAAATAAAATAAAATAAAAACTTCTAAACACAATCATAACTATATACAATATATATATATATATATATATTCGCCCAAGAATCTCCGAGTCAGGCTTTTTTCCTCACACGAAGGCAAAGCAAGACTCCGGAAGATCCCAGTGCCACTTTTCCAGCCGCATCACTAGTATTAGAAGCCAGTGGAGACTGAAAGAGGGCACTAGAGCCACAGACGCTCAGGACAGGAAGCGTGTTTGAGTTTTTGTAATTTATTTTATATTATAATTTGTTAAATATAATTATCATTATATTTTCTTCCATGCAAATTAAAGTAAGAAAAAAATAATTAATTTTATAAGATATTTTTCTCTCGGCTCCTAGGGCGCATTGACTAGAAACCATGGACATGGGTCTTATATATTTCGATCTAGTATAACTAAAAAAAGTTTCATTGAAATTGCTGACCCAACATCCGTTACCGCCCGTATGATTTCTTGTAAACTAGTGTTGCTGTAAATTATCTTTCTCACCTCATACAAGAGTGATGAATGTCCAATTTTCTTATGTTATTTAGAAAGTCGAGGGATGTGGTGAATATTGATACTAGGTTTTGCACTACTCCATGAGGAGGCCCTAGATCTTTCTTCGTATTACGGCTTTAGAAAATATCTCTTCCAAGATGAAAATAATAGGAACCACCTGTCGCAATAAGCATTAAAATCGCTAGAAGAGAGACCCATAGCAGCGGTGGATGGGGATTGAATGGGACGATCTATTTATACATTTAGCCCGGAGGAGGTTGTTGACACGACATTGTCCACCGAAGGGGCTATCTGATCGCGGTGCGGATCCAAGAGCTATCTCTCTGCCGTACCTCTTCTTGCTTTCAGCTGCCTTCGATGGACCATTGCGTGTGATTAATTAACAGGAGATGCGTCGGACTAGATGTACTTTGAAAATAGCTTCGGAAATGCGGGGTGAGATGACGTGGTGGGGTTTTTGCAATTTTTTCCTGGCGGCTGTGAATGGATTTAAGAACTGAAAATTTTATGAAAACTTCTTAAATATCTTAAATATTGAGTTTTTGAAGTGAAAACTTCTCTAGGTGCGTTTTGTACTTTTTTGTGGAGAGTGAATTATAGAAGTGTTTTTGCATATGGATTAAAATATCTCAAAAAGTAAGTTTAGCATTTCATCCTTTCGGTAATGAGCTATTAAAATGGAAAATACTGTTTAAAACCAAAATCGGACCTGCGTACTGTAAGCAAGGAAAAGATTCAGCATTTCATCCTCTTCATAATGAGCTATTATTTATGATTTATATTTCATATTATTAAACTCGCCTTGTTGATGTTTTCACACTATCGTGTGATCTGAAGAACACACCTTAGTTTTTTTTTTTCAATCGACTCGTGATCGAGCACAAACAAGAAACAACAACACCAGTCTAGCGAAACAACCCGTTTCCACATACGTGTTTCCCATAGTTTGCGAAATGTGTACACATACCTTCAAGCCCATGGTAACAGAGAATAACAAATCCGACATCAATATTCCGTATCTTGTCAAAATAAACAATATTTTCTGTGAAGAATAGTTCAGAGGAAAATTCCTTATCATTTTTAGATAAGAATAAAAATAAATTAAAAGACGGTTTCTATTTACCGAGAATCGATATCTTGTGCTTTGAGAGGAAGAGATAGGCCGTGATTTATAAATGGGCAGACTGCGCATTCGCTCAGAGTCAAAGTTTTTGAGGAGCGAGTAAATTTAATATATCAAAAATAATTTAAGGACAACAATTTTTTTCGAATGCATCATTTATTACCAGACTATTGTGAACCACACAAAAGATGTTTGGGTAGTACGCTTAAAGGTATGTCGTTCCATTTTTTGATCGGACGGACGGCTAGACCGAATTTCAGGTCTGATGGCCCAAATTATCCAGTCAGATCCCGTGAGGGTTTTGAAACGATTTGGGCTCAAAAGACTATCAATTTTTTTTATAAACCGTTAACGACTTATTGAGGGGAGCCGTTGAATTAATTTTTAAGTTAGATATTTCAAATTACTTTGTGATGTCTCCTGAATATTTTGAAACAATTTTAGCTTAAAATATATTTTTTTTTTAATCGTTACATGTCAAATATCCTCAATTTTATGTTAGTTTCATATCGTATATAAAAAAAATATTTTAATTTAAAAACTACTTACTACAGAAATCAGAAAATCCTATCCATTCCAAACAAATGTACTTGCTCCCACTACACATTACAGCTCCTGGCAAGTAAATTTTTTCTCATGTATTGCTGATAACATCCGAAAGATTATCGAGTTTCATTCGGAAGTGGAAGATATACGGTTACTATACCAATTTTAAATATTCGTATGTCAATTTTATCTAACAATTTAACAAGATTTGTTTGTTTATTTGGATTTTAAGGAGTCAACCCTAAAAATGCTAGGGTTGGTCATATACTTTTAGTCTTTGGAGTTCAGAAACTCCATATAGGAAGAAGAAAAAACTTTGAAAAATAATAATAAAGAAATAATATGATATAAAATTTTGTTAAATAACCTAATGACTTAAGAAACTTTATAACTGCTTTTATGTTTAATTCGTCATTATTTAATATAGCTGAAATATCCGGTCTAAGAGATAATCTATTTAAGCTTGAGGTATAATAAGGGCATTCCTGAAAAATATGACTGACAGTGAAAGGGCTATTGCAGTGTTGGCATGTTGAAGGTGGCTATTTATTGTTAAAATATAAATGAGCCAAATTTGTATGACCTATTCATTACCTATTCACGACGAGTTCCCCTCTGCAAATTAGATGATTGAGTAGATATGTAACTACAATCACTTAAGGTGTATTGGATTTCCAGATTTCTGTAGTCCGATTTTTAAAAAGTTAAAATACTTGTTTTTCAAATATAAATAATGTAGATAATATATATTTGTTAATATGAATTATTCAATAGATAAGAAATTGTTATTTCTAGGTATTCAATTGATCAAACACTCGAAACTGAAAGATAAAACAAATTTACCTAATACCAGTTAAATATTTACCTGATATTTGAAACGTAACGTACCAAAAAGCAAATTTGAACGGATTTACACATAATCAATGTTATTGTCTGTTATATTTTATTTTATATAAACTTGAAATGCATCAAAGGAATCGTCTTTTGAAAAGCCCATTCCTTTATCTCTAACTGATAAAGTACATTCCAACAAAGAGAAGAGGTCTTTAGTAAACAGAAGGTGAGCTTTATCGTCGAGAGACAAATTTCTCACTCAAACAGTTTTAAAGGAAAACTTTTAGGACTAGAAATATGTCTGAACATACACGGTTGTAAATTTGCTGAACAAGATAGCTAATATATAAATTGATTATGAAACAAAACTAAATGAGAAAAATTAAACTAAGCTACTTATTTATTTATAAATCTAAAACTTTTAATACATAACTTGAAACTTTTAATAAACTTTTTAATTCATTTAAATATATTTAAAGATTAAACATCAATAACTTTGTAAGGCGTCCATGCAATTTACTACTCCCTTTCTCACCCCAAACTCATTACGCCTAAATCACCTTTAAAATAATGTTGCATAAACATAAGAATATCTATGAGCTTAGGTAAGCTCTTAAAAAAACGCATATTTTCATTTAATAATGATTTATTATCACACGACCACTGTTCCTTTGTTAGTGGAATTACTAGTATACCACAAAAAATTGTTATAACCTCTAGAGATCTCTACAGATCCACATAAAAATTTTCAGGGATTTCGGGACAGATCACGGGCGGACCTACGCGGGAAGATTTGGGGCTGAAGTTCCTCCCCCAAAATGGTAAAATATAACCATGTTTCATGAAAAAAATATTAAAAAATTATCTCTTAAAGTCTTATTGTTCGTGTAATTACAATTAGAAGAACTTTAGGAATCACTTTAACGCAATTTCATATAGGTAGGTAGGCTTATTTCTTTATTCCAAAGTAATTATCGTTATTTTTATGGAAAAAAAGCTTTCGTGCTACAGCCCCTCCCTCCAAAATTAAATCCTGGATCCGCCAATGGGACAGACTATGATACGAATATATGGCTACGATACTATAGGAATGGCACAAATCCCAACTCAGTAAACAAATTAGAACCAAGAATATAAAATAAACGTTTGAGATGTTTTGATTTGTTTCTACCTTCCAAAGGAATAATATATAAAAGTTATTAACGTGGAATTGGAAATTTTAAAAAAATATATCTAAAGTTTTTATTAATTTATTTCAATTAAACATTATAATAAAGAGTTTTAAAGGACACTTTAAATACATTTATAATAAAAATTTACTTCACCAATTTTACTGGAAGCACCATTAGGTTTTTGTAATTTATGATAATTTATAACTCATTTAATACTATAACCAAAAAAATAATTTAAAAAATATTTTTTTTGTTGAGTTTGCTTAATCCGGATTTCTTGGTAATTGTACACCAAACGATATATATACTATTTAATCAATTAATATATTTATATATATATATATATATATATATATATATATATATATATATATATATATATATATATATATATCGTTTAGTGTATAATTACCTAGAAATACGGATTAAGCAAATTCAACAAAAAATATATTTTTTTTTAATTATGTAATTTTTTTGGCTCCCGTGACCCATTGGAACGAATGCCGGGGTATTTGTCGAATATGTTTTGATCTATTATCACAAAAAAAATGTTTGAAATCAGTAACCACTGACTGTGATCTCCTTTAAATTCACATTGTTTTGATTTCACGAAGTGAACATTTTTCCGAAGTAATGAGTAACTTAATTTTTCAAATTGTTACTGTATCATTTACTAGCATATGTAAAAAACAGCTACTATCTTTCCATCAGACAGCAAAATGAACAATCGTTAATTTCGATTTAATCCAGTGTTTAGAACTAAGACTTAACTAACTTCCTCTGGCTAAAAAGATTAGCTGTTCAATAAAAACACGATAGAACTGAATCCTAAATCATAATATTTATCGTATCATCTGATTTTGCTTCAAACGTTGAATAAATATTGAAAGTTCTAGTTTAATAAATCTTGATTTTACATACGAAAGCCCAAACACACACAAGCTTGTTTCGATCTCAAATTGGATTCCGATTATCTCAAATGTTAAAATGGTATAATTTCGAAACTATTCGTTAGAATTTTTGGTGAATTTACTTAATAATAATAAATTTTCATTGAATTTTTTTCCTTTTTTTTTTTAATTGATTTCATTGAAGTCCAAGTTGAGGTCCAGAGTTGAAGACTCGGGCGCCTAAGATTTGGTGTCGTCCCTGGATAATTTGCTATAAGAGTTATTTAAAGTCAAAATTCGTAAAATCAAAAGAAATAGGTGATTAAATTTCTATGACAGCGACTGAAATATATCGTTACTTTGCTACCGCTATTTTATAAGTCCCAACTTCGTTAAAGTTACTTGATAACTTTTTTAATTTGTACATCTCCCCATTCCACATATGTATTAGTGTTAAGTTACCTATACTACCTATTATTTTACTATATTATTTTACTGCATATTATTATTGTCTATTATTTTCTGAATAGTTATTTGTTATCTTGCCATTGCTTAGGATCGATGGAGGTCTGACACTTAGGCCGAAACGTCGGCACAATGTAAAAAAAAAAATTAATTTATTCATCACATCAATTAATATAAATTAGTAACAGATTAATCAAGAGACAGAACATAAACTTTAGGTTATAATTTGGAAAGATTCCATACCACACAGCCTTATGCAATGTAAGGACAAAAAAAAAAACAGTCAATTGAACATCACTACATGACATCCAAACGCATACTCTGATGTATAACGAGTTTGTATAAAGAGTCACTAACGTATTGGACTTTTGAGGTAATGGAAGTTTGGAAGACAATTTGAGATCGAAACTAGCTTGTATGCGTATGGGCTTTCCATTGCAAAGTCAAGAATTATTAAAACGGTGCTTTCAAAATGTATTCAGCTATTCCACATTTGATGCAAAATCAGACGATAGCATAAGAATTAGGATTGTAATCTTTCATTATTGCTAAAATAATTCTTAAACATAAAAATTAATATTAGGATGAAATAAAAAATTGTCAGGTATTTCACTCGATATTTTTATTGGGTTAGCCGTTGTTTTGAGGCAAACACGTGGGTCATCTTCAGGGCTACCGTTTGGAAGACGAGACAAGAACCGTTCTGAAATTTAGGCCGAAACGTCCGTACAATGTAAAATAAATTAATTTTATTTATTTATTTTTATTTCGTTTTTTCATTGATTGGGAGTGGGGTAGCTCAGTGGTAGGGCACTGAGCTTCCAATGCAAAGGTCCCAGGTTCGAACCCCGGCTAATGGCAGAAAATTTATTTATCTGTTTCATTGGCCGTGGGGCGACTCTGGGTTGAGAGTCCCTCCTGGGGCACACCCAGCCTCTATAAAGTGGGTACCCTTAATTAAATAATTAATTAAGGGGGAAAACCTGGCGGTTGAGCGTGATCTCGGTCAAATCACCTCCTTGCCGTTGACCTAGAAACAGTACTTTCCGTAAATAGTACTGAACCCCAGACCCTTCATGGGTTGTAGTGGTACAGGTTTTTTCATTGATTGGAAACCCCAACCAACTTATTTTTAATGTATTATCATTTTTATTTTTGTTATTTTCACGACACTCTTCTATCATGTACGACGAGAGTTTTCTTGTTTTCAATATAATCATAAAATAAAGGGAAACTAGATATTTAAATTACAGTTTTGATAAGAATTTGAGAAGTATGCAGATGAATGTTGCCTTAATAATTTAAAAACTAGATTCCTCCGAAGAAGATTTAGAGGTGACAAACCCAGAGTCAGGTAAGACCCTTGTTAAAAGCAGACATTCGGTTATCCGTTGTTTTTTTGCTACACGGGCCTCTCGGAGCGGCTTATTGTTAGCGGCCGAATGCCTGATCTGTTCCAGGCCCTCACACATCGGACGCATCCAAGGCGAAGTGCATCGCCCATCGTCTTCTGTGTAATCTTATAAAATTATAACTCGTAGTTCTGGAGCTAACATCGGAGAACCTACGTGGCCTAACGATGACCACCAAACCTATCGTAACCTCGGCACTAATAAAAAACGTGATTGATATCCTTTTTATCGTCCAAGACCTAAAAAAAACAACAACAAAAAAATAAAATAAACAGTCAATATCATTCAACAGCAAAGAAATCAAATATAAAAATCATCCAGTCATTCCAGTCAAAAGTCCTTCGGAAAATTGTAGACGCACCCTTTTACGTTTCAAACCTCACGTTGCACACTGACCTTAACACTACCACATAAAACAAAAAAGAAAGGAACTTAATCAGCGATACGGACTTCTTTCTAGGCTACTTGACAGACGTTCTAAATTATCTGTGACTAATAAACTAACTATTTACAAAGTCCTC
The DNA here is from genome assembly GCA_928085145.1 of Nezara viridula. Lineage (NCBI taxonomy): Eukaryota > Metazoa > Arthropoda > Insecta > Hemiptera > Pentatomidae > Nezara > Nezara viridula. Next base: position 85,121,454 of record OV725081.1, on the reverse strand, counting down.
ATTAAACCACTTTGGACATATGGGATCGAACTATGGAGAACAGCAAAGAAATCAAATATAAAAATCATCCAGTCATTTCAGTCAAAAGTCCTTCGGAAAATTGTAGACGCACCCGTTTATGTTTCAAACCTCTCGTTACACACTGACCTTAACATCCCTTTCATCACGGCAACTGCCACAGACCGCTTTAATAATTTTCATGAAAGACTGACTCTAAATTCAAATCCACTTACTCAAACTCTATTTACTGTCTCAAGTCAAGTCCATATAATCCGCCCAGAAGACTACTGAGGCGATGGCCAAGAGGCTTATTGCATTGAGCTACTTGCTGTACTATCTTTTTTTGTGTGTGTTATGTTATTATGTATATGTTATTTTACTACTTTTTTTTTTTGTCTTTTTGTTTTGTTATTACTATTCTTTTTTTTTTTATGCTATCGTTTCTTCTCCTTGATATCATATTTGCTGAATACCGAGGTAGATGGCAAATTTATTGTGAGTCAGGAATATTTATAACTAATAAATAATAACAATATCATTCATTCAATAAAGGGTTAAATATTTCCTCCTAGGCGTGGAATAGATGGCGGTTCTGTTCGATAAGCGGAACATTATTAAAATGGTATAAGAAAAAATAACGTTAATTGTGGATTAATTGGACTGTAGTCAATAATTGATGAGAAGATTGGATGGACGTTTAGTAAAAAAATATATAAAAATAAATAAATTATATTTATTTTTATTTGTGCAGACGTTTCGGCCCAAAGTTCAGGCCTTCATCAAGGCTAAGAAAAAAACAGATAACAATCGGTATGAGAAACATTAACATTAAAAATAAAACAATAATATGCAGGTGAAAGGTATAGTCTAACAATGTATTTAAAAAAAAAAACGTAAAGTAAAATAAAGTAGGTAGAATAAACTTTAAAAAAATAACAAAGTTAGGGATAGAAAATAGCTGTAAAAAAGTTATGAAGGAAATCATCAATAAAATAACAACAGCAAGAGAAAAATATGAAATAAATAATTACGGCAACAAAGCGAGAGGCTAATGAAATAAGGTAACATAATAAATGAAAAATGAATTAACAACAAAATGTAAAGGAATATATGAGATGAAATGGTAAGTGGAGACACAAAATAAATGAGGTGATGTAGTTGCTAAAATATGATGTCTAAGTACGCTAAAAGGAAGTGTGATAATAATAGAATAAAACGTAACACAAATAAAAGGGATATGAAGTTATATAAAAAAAAATAATAGATGTAAATGGAAGAATTAAGACACTTGTAAAATCTATCAAAAAATACTGACTATGTATAAGAGAATTAAAAAATAAAATAAAATTAAGATACAATGAGTAAATGTATCAATATACAAAAAAGAGGTGGAGATATGGAAAATAAGTATAAAAATAAACGTGAAAAATTAAAAAGAACAAAGTGAGATTAGATACAGAAAAAAAATATGATGAAATAATTAAATTTAAACATTATATCATTTCGAAGATAACGGGAAACAAATATATTACTTGAAAATTTCGTGATATGACGCTAGAATAAGGAAATAGATCTAGCGAAGTTTTAAATAGGTTTGGGAAATTACATTACGGTTGTGTTATGCGAATTACATCACTCGGGGACGTCCCTGATAATATGTGACGTCCATACTGGAATACTCTACAAGAAGCTATGCTTCATCGGATCCGAGTCTTTGATTCCGAGAAGTTTCTGGGAGATTTACGATAGAGTAAGACTGAGCAGTCCGATACCGATCCAAGATCAGAAATAGTGCGAACGCAAAGAGGATATTCGCCTCAACCCATAGAATTTTAAGGGTCGAACTTTTATTTTTCATGTTTTTAATTTTAATACTCCAATAAAATTAGAGTATAAAAAAAGAGTAATTTTACAACCCATTAAGGGTCTTGGTTTGAGTACTTAGGATAGGAGCGCTTTCCATTCTACTTAAAGGGCGATGGAATTTCTTTTCCCTAATCACCCAACTCCTGCCTTCCCCCCGAAAAAAAAACTCAGTAGTTTATATTATTTATACGAATTGGGAGTGATATTTAATCAACATAATTATTATAAAACGAAGAAAATAATACTAAAGTATATATAAATTTAATTATCTTTATTATATTGAATATATATTCTAATATATACTTGAATATTGAATATGAACTAAAATTCAAATAACAGCAACATAGGGCGTGATAGAATACTTGCTCAATACATCTAGGTTTTAGCTTAGTCCTCTTTTCTTTATTGATTTTAGTTTAAATATTTTATTTTTATATATTTTTTTTTTTTCTTCATCAAAATATCCTCTCTTACCTCCAACAACAGGTGCTTTATTAGTGTAATATTATTTCTTTAATAAAACCATATTTTGTTATAATAATATTGTTTTCTTTAACATCATTTCTTTAACCTACCACAGTCAGATTCCAAACTTACTCACTTGGCTGCACCAAATCCCTAACACTTTTTTTTATATATATATATATATATATATATATATATATATATGAAGTTATTTATTTCGACATATCTATATAAATAAAATAAAGATTATATGGGTGTGTATGTGTTCATTTCATTTATTTATTTTTAGGTTATTTTATTCTTATTTATTGTATATATACTATTTTTCTGTATAATTTATTTTATTTATTGTACATAGAGTGTGGATGTGATCTGTGAACTCTATTATAAATGTCCTAGAGACAGATTGTAATATTTTTCAATAAATAAGTTTAAAAAAAAAATAAAAAAATAATGATTTTGTCTGTACATTGAATAGAATCAACCCGTTTTATGATATGTTTCAGTTTCATACATTGCAGGCACCAAATTCACTTTTAAAAATTTTTTTTGTCTGTTTGGATGTCCGCATTGTCCAACGAAATTTTGTCAGGGGTAAGCTCGGCAATGGCTTATACTTTTGAAATTTTGACATTGCATGCAGGTTTGCTTGACTTAAAATATAGGCTTTAAATGAAAACAAAATATTGAGTAGAACCAAAGTTATGAGTTCTTGAGTAATTAGTTTAGAGATCCCGGTTAGGCAGTTACTTCGATTTTAATCCCAACCTTCTCTACCGCGAGCCACATTTAAAAGGTGTACTGCTCAACTGATGGAAAAACTTATCACAACTCAACGGGAAAAATCCGGAATACCGAACATCTGTATTCAACTTTGTCCGATCTTCCCGTTCAAGGTGTCAATTCAACTTCCCGAGCCTAACAAATGTTGTCGTATACATTTTTAGGATTAACCAAACGGATTAGCCGGAAATCAGAGGGGAAAATACTCCAATATTTTCATCCCCCCGCCACAATATTCAGATCAACTTCTAATTTCACACGGATGTAGGCGACTCAATGTCGAATGTAATTTTGGTTATTTTGCCAGCGCTAACTCAGCAGAGTTTAAAGAAGTGGAGAGACTACAACTCTTTTTCATTAATTAATCGACTCCACAATATCCTCGCTTCGTCATTAATGAAAATTAAATACTCAACATAGGCGGTGGTCGGTTTAGTTGTGTGGTACCAAACAAACAGCCAAAAGGCAGCAATTAAATAGAAAAAGTATGCTTCATTACGGCGACGCGGACTGTTGGAAGACATCGATGGACAAGACATACCAGAATGAACCCAGAAGAGATTTCTGGAAAGTTGCTGCAAGAGCTCTACACAACTAGAAGAGCTGAAAGAATGAGGTTAAGATGGCTAGATTATGTGAACGAAGATGTAAACGATTACTTAACCTCAGAAACGGTAATAAGTCGCTAAGTATAGAGAGGACTGGCTATTTAAGCAATAAGAAGTCCTGGACTCACACTTAGTTCTAGTGCCGGTTAAGTATAAAGAAGGAACGCCTGAATCTTTCTTACGTTATTGAAAAACAATAACAATTAAGCTTCAAATCGATAACATCGAATTTATATTTACAATACCATGATTTGAAGCTAGGTCGTTCACCATACAAAAGTGGCAAGCATATAGGCTCTGTTCATATTCATTTATATAATAATAGTTTATATTCCTTGACAACGTCAGAATATTTTAATATGAATTTTATTTAGTTTTATAAAATATATAATTTTTTACTAAATTCAATGAATATGTTATTTACTTTCCTTAATAGAGATATAATTGATAAAAGTCCAGAGATTAAATTATTGGTCTATCTAATTAAAATTTTACTTTAAAAAATTGATTTATCCACGTAAGACGTCTCCATAATAATTTACTAAAAGTGAATATATTGAATTTTTTTGAAATGCTCATCAATTGTTCAACAATGATTATGCAAATTGTCCATTATTTGGTTAGGACATAATCAGTAGTAGGACCTGTATGTGAGTTTTACTCTCTGAAATAAAATTTATTAAACATCAAGAATGAAGTCCTTAGGAATGTAATTACATGAATTATAAAAAATAAAACTATTCTGAGAAAAATAGAACGATTCTGAAAAAAAACAAAACAAGATTGTGGGGATCACAGACCACTCCACAACGAGTTTATAGCGAAATTGCGACATTTATTCGTCATCATGTAGTTTAAATAGATGTACTTCCAGGCAAAATGTTTTCCTCAAGTCGATTCTGGAACCCTCTCTTCCACTAACAGAGGAGAAAGCGTAAAATAACGCAAGGCGGCGATAGATAATAGCGAATTTGTTTCGGAGCAGAAGAACCCCAGTCTAGTATCAGCAGCGTTTTACTGTTTGTTAAAAACAGTTTCAAGTAATATATTTTTTATTACATTACTTATATTTATTTTTTTTAATATAATAAAACTAATAAATAATTAGTTAAAATTATTATTAGTTAAAACTAATAAAAATATATTGTACAAATATCTACTATTTGAAAAAAAAATATATATACCTCATATTTTTCAGAAGAATATTACAATTATTGTCAGTTAGTAATAATACCATAACTGATATTTTCTATAATTAATACTTTTAGGAACTCTGGTAATTAGTTTGATTTGGAATGTGTTTTCAAAGTGATATAATGTAATTTTGAAATATTCTAAATATTGTAAAATAGAGGTAATGTACAAGTTTTCCCTCTCCCTCCCCCCCCCCTGAATTAAAAGGTTATTAAACATTTATAGCTTTTTAATTTTTATTTATGTAGTTTTAGTTTTCTAATTAAATTTTCAATTTATTAAAATTAATTTATGTTTTTAGTACTCCTTTCCTAACCAATCCAACAATACTGGTATGATAATATAACAGGTAATTTATTTATGACTTGAATGATCAAGTGAAAATGTCATTCGATCAAGGTATTTTTATTTAATTATTTAAAGGTCCACTCGGAGAGGATAAATGGATTTTTATTGAATGGAACTGTTTAGTTTCTAAAGAGGGATGTTTGGGATTCAGATTTAAAAAAAAAACAAACAGAGAAAGTCAACAGATATTATTATCCGAGGTCTTCGGTTGAGGGTCCAATGTCGCAACTATTTAAACAAACGCCTCTTTAACAATCACCGAGGTTAGTTTTTCAGAAAAAGATTACGCAATTTCAGGCAGCCGTGATGAATCTCGTGGAATGATTTTCCTCCTTAAGTAGATTCTGATTGGTTCCACTGTAGTAAATGCAATTTAAACCATCGATATAAACGGTTTATTTATCAGTTGGAAATTGCTCAACAATATTCTTATCAGTTCGATAAGACTTTGGTTGAAGTTTATTGAAGTTCAATATGTTTAATCAATTGTTAATTCAAAGAAAAAACCAATGGGTTATATTATACAAAAAGACAACAGTTTAGGAAAAATATAACATTTATTATGTATAAAATATAATACTATAAACAAACATTATTTACATTCATATACACATAAAGCTTAGGAATAAAACATCACATAGGTAATAAAAATGCAGTCAACCACAACTCAAGCCTTATTTGGATAACGAGTTATTTTAACTTTCTATAAACAAAATTCGATTTGAAATCACATAATTTAAACGGACGCCATTCTGGCATCTATTTAGCTAAAATATTATTTTCGAACTAATGACCAATTCTATACAAAATTTCATATTATAAATTAGTTCAGAATACACGATCAGCAGTAGGACTCGGAGGCAAGATTGGACGCATCAGACCCTTTGATGGACAGTAAGGGCCTGCCTAGGGACTGGCTGAGGTCGGCTACTACCCTCCGGAACATCCTGGAGTCCATATTCTTCCCGATATAGTAGAGGAGGAGCCAATCCGAGAAGGTGAGTTTGGTTGCTATCATCTCGATCTCGGCTGTCTTGAGAGCTGGCCCAGGGCTCACCTCCGCCCAGACAAACCTGTTGAAGGCTCCGTTCCTGGAGTGGAGCAGGAAACTGAGCAGCCGCCACACTAGGCCCAGCAAGGTGAAGAAGAGCAGGATCAGGAACCAGAACCACAGCAAAGTGTAAACTTTCTCGTTTATTATGTTCAATGACATCACACATAAGGCATCGAAGTTCTGGATGGACCCGGACTTACCGAACTTGTGAAAAGTACACTTTGTGAGTTTGGGAAACACACTTTCCAGTACTTCTTGTTCATCTCTTATCCACCTCACACCCAAATCCAAAAAATTTCCCTGTAAAAAACTGTCAACTAACATTATCTGAAGGAATATGTTGACGATATTTAACATTTCGCACATGATGTAGTTCTTAGCCCAGTCTCTGTTCACTTTCAACCTCGCCCAGGATATGTAGATGTCTTTGAAGATCTTTTCACGGTTCTTTCTCGTCTCATGAGAGTCTATTTTGTAACCGTTGATGACTGTGTCTGCCTCTGCGGTATAGATCGAGGTCTTGACTTGGCTGACGATGGCTCTGATCCTACCTTTCTCCAAAGCCTTCCATATGTAGTGTGGAAGGTAGAAAAGGAGCGCTTGCCCGAAGAGAACGAAAGGCACCCACTGATAGTAAGCATGGTGAGTGACCTCCTCACCTGGCTGCACGGGGCCTACGCCGGGGGAGGCGATGTGGACACCTGGGTGGTAGCTGTCATTGTGATACCGCGCCACGGTGAAAGTTGAGGAGAAAAAACAGAAGGTGTTGATGACATCTTTGACGCTCTTCTCGCTGAGGCACTGAATGTGCTCCTTAATGAATTGTCTCGAAGAGACGAGGATGGTGCTGGCGACGAGTATCGCGAAAGTGAAGCGGTAGTGGAGCTTGAAGACCAGATTATCGATTGATATCTCGCTGGGCCGGAGCTTGACGTTCTGGGAGAAACCTCCGAAGACGAACATGCTGCCGGACGACGAACAGGTTAACGACTGCCGGATTAAACGGAGCGGATCGGCCCGTTAGGGGCCTCCTAGATAAGAAGTAAGATGGCCGATCGATAAGAAAGCTGCGTTATCGATAGTGAGGATGAGACTGAGCCAGGAGCTGATAGCGGCAGGTGGGAGAGCTGTTGCACAAACAGTGTTCCGATAGAGCTGCTCGCTCCCTACCCCGCCCGACCCCACCACGGCCTGCACTGTCATTACTGCGAGGCCCTACCGAGAAGTCTAAGCCACTTCTAGCTATCTTGCTTTTCCTCTTACATATTCCCCGTGATTTCACTGTTATAGTACTGTTTGCATCAGACAAGGAAAAAAGTACAAACTATGGACGAACAATAGTAAATGTAGGTCAGTATAGGACTATAATGGAATCATTGGGCCTATACATTTAAAAAAAAAATCAATACATATATTAACGCTTATTGTCTTAGGTTAATAGGACTAAAGCTGCAGAAATTATTGCATTCTTATTTATATATGATAAACAACCTTATTTAGGTTATTCATATTATTTTTTATCAATTTTTTTAATATATTATCAAAACCATTTTAAATGTCATAGCCTTTTTCTTTTACATTTAAAACATATTTCAAACATTTATTTTTTAACGCTTCGGCTCCAAGAGCCATTTTCAAAAATTTATTGAAACAATATAAAAACACTATCTCTAAAAGAATTCTTAAAATATATATGTATTTAGAATACTAATCAATATATTATTAATTATAAAATGTTTTGTTTTATTTTTATTTTTCTTCCAATTCCACAAAAATTATTTTCTTCTCACCTTATCACAAACTTCAGCGTTCATTTCTTTCCTTTTTGGTCAACTTCATTTTATCTTTACAGAGATATAGTTCAAACACTCCAAATTATATCCAGATCCATTATCGGTCATATAAGATTGAGATCATACGTTATCTCAAAAACAATATATTTTGGGGCTTTAAAAGGCAGGGCCAAATTATCTGAAGAACTTGACTGGTTTATAATATCCCCGTTAATATATTTAAAAGAAAACTTATCCTCTCTCGATCCGTCGAGTTTTCAAACTTCCTAATTTTTTCAATGACTTTTATTACAATTGTAGTAAGGTTTTGAGTTTTTATATTATAATTCGTCACTTATTGATAAAATTCTTTTTCCTTAGATACCTCATCCATCAAAATCTATCGTAGGGCCAATGGAGAATTAGAAAAGGACTAATACTACCGTATTATTTACAATGCAGATTACTCGAAAACTAAAATAGATCTCAAGTCTTCCAGTAATAAAATATATATATATATATATATATATATATATATATATATATATATATATATAGAGAGAGAGAGAGAGAGAGTTATTGATAGGATTATATAGGTATATATAAAGCTATATATATTTATATATATATATATATATATATATATAGCTAAGTGAACGAAAGATAAATTTATTTTATTCATACTTGGTTATATGTCCACAATTATAGACCCTTTAAAATCAGCCTCAAGCAAATCAACATGAACATAAAATATAAACATGAACAAAATGACATAAATAATTAATATAAATGTAACGTAAAATTTTTAATTAACACAATTAAATAAAAAACATATTAACTAATGATTCATTTTTAGTTTTTTTCACTTTAATAACTACAGTTTAAATTTTTTATGGTCTAAATTGTATACAAAATAAATATCTAAGTTTTTAATACAATTCGGGTAAATATGTTAAGACAAATATCACGCAACCGTTTAACAAATTTCTTTGTTCTTATTTTCACATATAAGTAAGTATTCAACAAAAACTAACACAAAAAAAAATGCAAAAGAATAGAGTATATGGCTTCTCTGTGAATCTTCATACGACAAGATTTTCCAAGGAAATAAAAATAAAAAATTAATAAAAATAAAATGAATAATTAAGAAGTAGTAGTCGTTGGCAATAGAACATGGAAATAACAATAGAACCATATTTTTTATAAAATCACATTAGCCGACTAAATATTAGGAAATATAGATATTATTCGCAACGTTTAATTTTTTTTTTTTCTTTTTCATTGAGTATTACAACAATCTGTCTCTTGGACATTATTTATAGTGAGGTAGGATAACATTCACTCTTTCTGTACAAAAAATATAAAATAAATAGAAGTAAAATAATAATCAAAAGTATATACAATAAATAATATAATAGAATAACCTAAAAATAAAAAATTAAAACTAAGCAAAAAAAACAACAGCACAAAAAAAGCAACGTTTAATTAATTGTAAATTATAAAATAAAATTTTTATATATTTATAGATGTCGTTTAAGGATTAGAACGAACTTATTTTAAATTGTTTTGAAAATGAATAACTACTCACTTATTCACTCACTAAATAAATAATATATGAATAATATACACATATATTAAAGAATCTAAATGCCATATAATACAATTCCAGATTAATTGATATTTTTCTAAATAAAAACCAAAGAGTTGCATAATGGATAAAAAAAAAAAAAAGTTTAGGATATATATAACATTTATTATGATTAAAATATAACATTAAAAACAAACTTTATTTACATTATAAATATAACTTTTTTTAATACTTGATGGTACCTATATTATTGAATAAAATATTTTTTTACTATTTTAGTCATTGTTTTGGCTTATACTTAACAAATAAAAATGTAGTCAAAAGAACAACTGAAGGTAAGTTAAAATTGTGGCTTACTTCAACTTAATTATAAATAAAATCTGATATAAAACATAATTTAAACGGATACCATTCAAGTACCTATTTAGATGAAATATAATCTTTGAATCACCGATCAGCTCCATACTGAATTTCATGTAACAAATGAATTCTGAATATACGAAGATCAGCAATAGGATTCAGAATTTAGTTTGGACTTCTCAGATTCTATGATCGGCTTCAAGTGCTTACCTAAGGATAAGGACAGGCCGAGGTCGGCCACCACCCTCCGAAACATCCTGGAATCCATGTTCTTCCCGATGTAGTATATGAAGAACCAGTCCGAGAAAGAGAGCTTGTTGGATATCATCTCGATCTCGGCTGCTTTGAGAGCAGGCCCAGGACTTACCTCTGCCCAGACCAACCTGTTGAAGGCTCCGTTGTTGTGGAGGAGAAAACTGAGCACCCGCCACACTGTACCCAGGGTGGTGAAGACGAGCAGGATCAGGAACCAGAACCACAGCAAGGTGTAAATTTTCTCGTTTATTATGTTCAACGGCAAAACGCACAGGATATCGAGGTTCTGGACGGACCCGGCATAACCGTACTTGTTAAAAGAACATTTTGTGATTTTCGGAAACACACTCTCCAAAGCTTCTTTTTCATTTCTTATCCACCTCATACCCAAATTTAAGAAATTGCCCTGTAAAAAACGGTCAATTAACTGTATCTGAAGAAGTATGTTGACGATATATAACATTTCGCACATGATAAAGTTCCTGGCCCAGTCTCTGTTCATTTTCATCCTTGCCCAGGTGATGAAAATGTCGTTGAAGAGCTTCTCACGGTTCTGCCTCGTCTCATGAGAATCTATCTTGTAGCCGCTGATGACGGTGTCTTCCTCTGCGGTATAGATCGAGGTCTTGACTTGACTGACAATGGCTTTGATCCTCCCATTCTCCAGGCTCTTCCATAAGTAGTGTGGGAGGTAGAAGAGGAGCGCTTGACCGAAGAGAACGAAAGGCACCCACTGATAGTAAGCGTGGTAGGTCAACTCGTCACCAGGCTGCTCGGGGCCTACGCCGGACTGGGCGACATGGACACCTGGGCGGTAGCTGCTGTTGTGATACTTATTGACGGTGAAAGTAGAGGATATAAAGCAGAAGGTGCCTATGGCATCGTCGACGACACCTCCCTTTTCTCCCTTGTCCCTGATGCACTGGATGTGCTGCTTGATGAACTGCTTCGAAGAGAGCAGAACGGTACAGGCCAAGAGTAGCGCGAACGTGAAGCGGTAGTGGAGCTTAGAGAGGAAATTGTCGATGGACACATCGCTAGGTCGTAGCTTGACTTTCTTCGTGAAACCTCCGAAGATGAACATGTTGCCGAACAACGAACACTGAAACGACTGCCTTACTGAGCCCCACTATAGTCTGCACTATCATTACTGTGGGTGTACCGATAACTATTCCACCACTTCCACGATCTTGCTTTTCCTCGATGATATCCTCATGACTTCACTATAATGATATTATCTCCCATGAACAAGGAAAAGTAAGTATGAAGGACAGTCTAAAGTAATAATGTTGGCTATTATTGCCTAAGGTGAATTGCACTAAAACTATCGAATTTTTACAATCATTGATTATCGGATATGTAAAGAACTAACGTAATCCCTAAATTTAAATGAACAAAATATCTTCTATTCCAATTATCTCTTCAAATATAACAATGGAAATTAATAAATTCATTTTATTTATAGTTGAAGGTATGCAACAAATATTCAACCCATATAGTCTTTTTAAGTGTGTGAATAGAGTTGAATCGTGACATTATTTCTATAAACTATTCTTTATTAAAGTGTGGAGATATAGTTCAACGTGATCATAATGCTCGGAATTCTTTTTTTGTTTCATAGGGAATTTAATAATCTTTCGAAAAATCTCAGCTAATTTTGTGTGAATAGGTGGAATAACGTCCAAGTTATCACACATTTCGTGACTTAGGGTTGAGCCTAAGTGAAAAATTTAAGACAAAAATAAATTATTTTTCGGATGCTACGAAAATTCTTTAGGGTGTTATCGAGGTGTGAAATACAAATTTCAACTCTGTTTCTCCCTAAAAAAATATTCACACCCACTTTGTTCCTTTGGTCGGGAAAATTGTTTGCCAAATTACTTATTAGCTTAAATTATTTCATAATTCTCAGGTAATATTTCCCAGAATATTTTGCGTTCGTTATCTTATTTCGCCTCTTCAAAGTTGATAGCACTGAAATATTATTAATATAACAGTGGTGTTTCAATTCACTTATTCATAATTATAATACAATTTAAACTGAAGTTGTTCTAATTAATAAATGTGAGTGATAAATACATAGGTTAATATATATATACGTGTGTGTGTGTGTGTGTGTGTGTGTGTCCCATGGTGTAAATTTTAACCTATATCTTAAACAACTACAAGCGCTAAAATTTTTTAGCCACCAATTATATATCTGGAATCGAGATTCGTTATTCCTTTATGAAATTCTGTAACTTTCGACACATCGTTTTTCAAAATCCTTCGCTGCTGAGAGGTGGAAGAGAAGCTTATCCTGCAAGAAACAGACTCTAAACAGAAATAGCTCAGTAGAATAGACACTCATACTATTGAAATATTGAAAATCACGTTTACCTTCATAACTAATTTCTAACCATCGGGAGATTACTGATTTTGTTCGGAGTTAGTGATCTACATAAAATTAGTTAGTACTCACTGGTCGCAAAATTGTATGCTCTTTAATTTTGATTCTATGGGTTGTTCCCCTTAAGGGATTTTCAAGTTTCAGGGCCATTTATAGTAATTCGACCCATTTTCTGATAAACTTGGTAAAAATCAGCGTTGGTTGACCGCAGTTTTAAACCTTAGCACGTAACAAATTATAAAGTTTATGTATTCGTTCGACACACAGTTTAATATTCTTTAATTGATTAAGTACATCTTTCGCTTTGATGCATGGTTAGGAGTTATATGTGAAAAAATAAAAAAAATATGACTTTTTTGGTTGTAAAAAGGTTTCCTTTTGTGGTCCGCGTTAGTAATTTTGTTCTTTACATGTCTGAATCCATATATACAAATTAAAAAAATAAAGAAATTTTTGCAATGGTTTTCGCGTTTCGAAAATCAAATTACTGACCTAATATTCTTTAAATCAGTCGCCATTTTTGAAACCAGCGGCTCTGTAACGGCAGACAAGGTTTTTCTTACTCAGAATAAGATACCCTTTCGCAATTTAGAATCATACCTTTGCCTGCGATGAGGTTGATTGGTCCCTGGATCCAGGGCTATAAAGTTCTCCTCCGGATGCCTAAATTTTTCTCAGTATATGAGTCTTGATCTTGCAAACTCAGTCTTGGTCTTGCCCAAGAGTCTCGCAAAGTCTTGCAGTTACGTATTAGCTTATTACTGTAGAGATATTAATGTATTTTTTTAGATAGGAAAAAACTAACTAAATCCTGAATGAAAAATTAGAGGAATTAAATGCAAAATATATTGATTATACCAATTACTAACACATTGTAACTAAGATTGTCAAGTATTAGTAACTATTTCATCTTAATTTTTATTCAAAAAATCGATTTTTTTTACCAGTCCTTGTCTTGGTCTTGAAACAGTTAGGCGGGCTTGCAAAGTTCAAGACCAAGACCGATTTTGGGCAACACTGTCTAGGGGATTTGACAGTTGATTACATCGTCTTGTCAATTCTATTCTTTTAAATTTCGTTTGTGTTTTCCTAGGGAGTGTTTTGTCTAAGTAGAGTCCGAGGTACAGCTAATAGTTTTTTTGTTTTTTTTTTATATTAAAGAGTTGTTATCTATGTTGATATGTGGACATAAATATTTATTTTGTAAATTCACTTTGTATTGCAAACTTTGACCCGGGTTACTGAAAAAGGAATTAGGAATGTTTTTACCTAATCTTATGAGGAAAATAATACGTCTTAAGTATTTTACACTATTTGCAGTTATTTAGTATTTTTCGAAGGGTAGATTAATCATTTAAGGAAAAGTATTTAAAATTCCAAGAGTTTGGAGGAGTTTTTCCCTGATAGGCATTGAAATCTGGACAATGTTGAGCAAGTGCTACTCGGAATCCGTTTGGAAAGTATGTTCTTTAAAAGGCAAAGTTTTCCTTGAGCGTCCTGGCAAACCGAAGGGATGACGTAACATTGCAGCTTCCCTTTCAAGCCGTCCAACGGGGAAATGTGCAAACCAGAAGTTCCAGTGATCACTGCATAAAAGTAACATTAAATATCTACATTATTATCCAAGTATGAGCAAAACCAACCCAAATCGCTTTCATAGTAGATAAAAAGATCAAACATGGAAAATCTGCTTAAAAGATAATATATTAAATTTTACTTTCTAAATTAATTACTACTTGATGAATCTAAAATATATGATAAAGTGATCTGGTTGTAATTTTTTGAGATTGACTGTTCAAGTATTCGTCTTATGCAACTGAAATTATTTAAGTAGTTAAACCAAGGACGTTACAGCTTAAGTTTTTCGCTTGAATCGATTCACCGCTCAAATCTGATGTAAAAATGTTTGTTACGATTTGCATTTATTTCTGTAATATCGTTTTATAACATATAAAAATCGTTATATATTTCTATTTATTTAAATAACTAATTCGGATGTCTCGGAAACATGGGTCATTAAATCCAGATACCGAAAAAGATTGCTAGTTGTGAAAATGGACTCATGGAGAAGAGCTGGAAAAAAGGAAAGAATTATGGAATTGACGGAGGTGAAATAGAACATTTTAGGATATACTGAAGAAAAAAGATTGGTGATAAAGTGATTTGGTCACGTTGAGAAAATGTCTGAAGAAATATTTCTAAAAATAAGTATGGACCTGTAAGTAGAAGAAAGAAGGAAGTCCAAAGGTAAGACGAGGTGAAAGAAAATATAGCGAGACAAGGGATTAAGAGTAAGTCAGGGATCGAGAACAATGGAAAAATATTTGGGAAAATATATAATGGAATAATGTCTCGAACGGGTTAACAGATCAAAATATTTTTAGTTAAAAATTAAAAAAAAAAACTTTCAAGTTGGGTCGGTATAGCTTTCTCACTATTTTTGTTAGATGCTTAAATAATAAAGGGCGGGGTGGCCGAATGGGCTAACGTGTGTGACAGCACCGCTAGTAGCCCGGCAACCAAATAACCAAGTTTTGAGATTGAAACAAAGTACGAGTTCGTGTCCCGGTGCCAGAGGGGATTTTAAATTCCCCGCCCTCATCCTCCGGCCGGGGAAAATCTCGTATAGAGATAGCGAAGAAAAGAAAAAAAAAAGATGCTTAAATAATAAGAAACATGTTTTTGACATAACGTTTGAAAATAATTAATCCCGTAGTGAGTTTCGTTTTTGAAGTATAATCTTGCCAAGGAAAATCTCATGCCAAAGGAAACGAATGAAGAGGCGAAATTTTATAAAATGGATACTGCACTATCTCACTGGATACTGCACTGTATCAGTTCTCACCATCTCTGAAAATTTCATGAAATCTCCTATTACTTTATGATTATGATGGCTACTATATTTCACATTAAATGCGAAAATTAAAAATTATATTACTTTTAGAGATGGGTAAGTAGTCGAATGATCAATTTAAAAGATAAAACAAAATTTGACAGGAATTTCAGATAAGATGAATAAGTAATTTTTTTGGGGGGATTTTCACAAGGATGAATATTAATAACTGAATTCTTAAGCAAACATGTATCATTGCAATCTCTACACAGAAATTCTTGTAAAAATTTGGTTCATCTCTATGTTACTTTTAATTGTTAAATGGAATCTGATGAAATTTACAATGAACCATTTCCAGAGGATTCCCTGATTTTCTCATACATTGTGCCTAATTGAACAAACCATTTTTTTTTAAAAAGAAAACACGTTTATGCATCCGCAAGCGAAAATAGTGGATGGACTTCGTTGTAATGGATATGGAATCATCCAGGTACCGAAGTACACAGACACTGATTATTAAACGTCTGTTGTTGTTTGTCGTAATAAGATATGGTATAATATATACTCTGAAGTGTTTTGTGTGGGCGAGGTGGCCAAATGGGCTAACGCGTGTGCACTGCACCGCCGTTGCCCGACAACCTGATACATGAGATTTGATTAAAAAAAGTCACGAGTTCGCGTCCCGGTGCCCGGGGGAGTTTTTAAATCCCCGCCCACACTCCCTGGCCCGGGAAAACCCCCGTATAACCTTAAAGGCAAGGAAGGGGACAGAAAAAAAAAAAAAAAAAAAAAACTGAAGTGTTTTGATAATTACTCAAGGAGAGAAAAAAAGTTTTCTAAGGTTAGAAATAAAATTCCGTATATTAGTAATATAAATAAAATCTACTCTTGTAAAGCTGAAGATTTTAGAAAACTTATGACCAGCATATAAAGTTGTAGAAGGTAATGGAGATTGAGGAAAAACTTATGACGAATAATCTCTATTATTATTTCAAACCAAAAACAAATCCAATATAAAATTAGTAATAATAATGTATGATATCTCGGTAGTAAATATGAAGCGTTCGGTGTTGTTGATGAAGACAGAAGAATTAGAAATCAAGTTGAGCTTCATCAAGAAGAAAAGGAAGAACAATGAAGATAATTTTGGCAAGATTGCTTGCAAGATAATTATTTAAAGTGGCTTAATGTCCCTATTGCGATCTAGAACTTCTGTCATCACATAATTATAACAAGTGAACTTTGAGGAAAATAGTTCCGTTATCTAGCAATTGACGTACCCCGGGAAGGAAACAAGACTGGACAGTTGATCGAAATATTTTATGTGTAGTGACAATTAAAATGACGCATGAAACTATTCATAGAAATCTTAGAAATTATGTTATAGTCTAATATGACTTACAACTGAAATGTAAGTTTAATGACTTAAATTTGGAACAACCATTATATATCAATAATACTTATTTTCCATTTTGACCTCTTTTTTTAATTTTTTGCCTGTAGGTCTTATGTGCGATGTCTTCAAGACATTGACCAATCCTATTAATATCTAGGTCTTTTGGGGCATATCATATGCTGTAAAGCAGGACGGAGATTCCTTGATATGTTCATTAATAAATAATAATCAAAACTAAATGTGATTAATTATTGTACTAATTTAAAAAAAGTAGGATTTTTTGACCAATCATTATTATAATTGTTTTAGTGGAAATATAAATAATTGATAAAAATAATTATGGAGCAAGGAATTCAATTGAAATAATATTCGTTAGATTGAGAGAACTAATAAAAAGTTTTAAAGTATCAGTAGCTCCAGAAAGTCTGAGAATAGTCAAAAGTTTACAATTGCTACATAACCTAATACATGAATATACAAAGGCCAGGAACCTATTCGGATCTAATAAATGGTAGCCCTGGTATTAATTGAGCCTTTCAGTCGACAGAATGACTAACTCCCTAAGTAAGAAAATTTATATAATATCTTTATTATATTATTTATATAATATCTTAAAAGTTTATGTATAATATTATAATACCTGTACAGAGAGTGAATAAGTTTATTCCAGAGTAGGTGATTGCAGTGTTGAAATATATAACTGTAAATAAAGGTATACACACATCTTCCCACTACCAATATCCGTAAAATTAATTATCAAAGATGTTAAAATTGTAGTTATTCATTTTTTCAACTGAAAAGCTTAATTCATAGTCCGTGGTACTGGCCCATTTTTATCGAATTATTAACATTCATCATAAACTTCGTGAATGTCTTCATCTTATCGAAAGCTAGAAAGTTTTCATCTACGAAAGTTCCCAGAAATAGGGCATTTTCTCTCTTTACTAAAAATCTATAAATATTCATTTGCTTTCCACTTGAATCGTAAAGTAATTTGATCACAAATTCCAGAAAAAAACGAGGCTTAAAAATATATTGGGTCGTTTGGCTTATATAACCTCGTTAAATGTTGGAGGTCTCGCCAAGCGGCCCAATATTTGTATAGGCCACATTTTTTCACGATTTTGTGATCAAATTACTTTACGATTCAAGTGAGAAGCAAATAGATATTCTTCAGATAGATGTAATAGATGTTTTTTTTAGGGAATTTCTTTATTGAGATATATAACAATCTGTCACATTCAAGGACAATAGTAATAGTGATAAAGATTAGCTTGATAAGATAAGCTCATTCATATTATGCACAATAAATAAAAATAATAAACAGCAATATAATAATACTAAAAGTAAATGTATATAAACAAAAAGATACTAAACTAAACAAAAATAAACTAATCTAACAAAATAAATACTTAAATAAACACATACATTTATACAATATTTACAATATTCATTCACTCAAGATCTCCGAGTCAAGCATATTTCCCCACACTCGTGGAGGGAAAGGTAGGACTCTAGGAGATCCCAGCGCCTTCCACTCAGCCGCATCACTTGTATTACCAAGCAGCAGTGACACTATAACCAGACATACATGGCTTGATTGTAGAATCTGGCCATTACCAGAACTCCAATATATTCTTACAAGTCTCTGGGCCACTGCCGCTACAACCTTCGAGGAGGATTGTAGGGATGAGTAGTGCTAGAGAGGGATTGTGCAATTGGATTTGGATGATATGTGAGGTTTTGGTGGAATTTGGAAAATTTTTGAGGGATAAGGTCTAGGACAAATGGAATATTAAGGTCATGATGTAGGGTTTGGACGGTTACATAGAACGGAGCACCAACTATTGTTCGAAGGACTTTGAAGTGAAAGGTTTGATGTTAGAAAATTTTGCTGTCCCCCACAGTTCCGGTCCGTAGTACCTAATTAAATAGAAAAAGTTTGCCGAACTCCAGATTGAAAATTCCCGAATTCCGAGAATTTTCGTAAATAAAAAAGTTGTGGTTTGCGATGAGATGAAGCTATTCAAGAAGTGTTAGGTGTATCTTAAGAATTTGATAAAAAGGAGTCCGTAACACAGCCCTTAATATATAATTAGATAAATTGCTGAAATATGAAAATTAAAATCTTGACATATAATGAAATGAAATGAAAATATTTTTTTATTATTCTGGGACTGTTGTCCCTTTAGGACAAATTACAGATACAGAATAAATGCCTATGTGGCCATACATAAAATTAATTGTTTACATATATTATTAAGATTAAGATTTTGAAAAAATAATAAAACAAAAAATATAACTAAAAACATTCTGATATGTATAATACAAACTATATAATAAAATAAAATAGCATAAGTAAAGAAAATCATTTCTGGGGGAACTTTAAAAGTTATCTTATCCACATTTCATGATCAATCGGGTTGGGAAAGGAGTAGGTGGTTAAAAAGGAGATATTTAAATGAGGAAACTGATTGTAAATGTCGGATATCGGGAGGGATGGTATTCCAGAAGGAGACGGTTTGAATTATAAAGGATTTGTCAAACGCTGCAGTTCGGTGGGGAGGTGGATAGAGGTCGGAGGTACGAGATATACTGAGGTCTACGATAACAAGAAAAAAACAGCAATGATAAACAGGTTCCGAGTATAGGTATACAGTGTATTACACACCTGCGGTTCTCATATCTTTTGGGCCGCGGTATAGAGAAATTGTGGCACCCTTTTAATAAAATATAGAGAAGTAAAAGAAAATGGACAGTGACGAAAAATGTTTATATTTAACAGATTAGAAGGGTGGGAAGATATAATTTTTACTTATACTAACCATTGTATGAAAAGAGCTACTTCAAATCAAAGTAGGTAAGTGAAAGTTGTGTGATGTGCTTATACAGGATTTGATTTAAAAGTGATACCATAACTTTAATATTCGTCGATAATGGAACAATAGTTATGCGGTTTACATATCTCTAATAAACCATGGAAGGGCAAACACAAGAGTGCAAGGACAGGATCAAGGAATTTAATATGTTAGCAGGGCCGAAATGTATAGCAATCGAGGTCTGTGGGTATTGTATAGGTTAATATTCAATATTACGACCTTAGGAAAGGTTAATAATTTCGGTTTTCTTTATGTATTAACATAGTTAATGCGAGGCTGAACTATTACCAGATGATGAATACAAGGCAGGTATATCCAAGATACAGTCCAGGAACAATAGTCAGCGGAACAAAAAATGTTTTTGTCAAATAATTAACATTCGTTTCAAACTCCGTGAATGGATTTATCTTGTGGTAGTCAACAAGTTTTACATTTACAAAAATTCTCAAAAATGGAACGTTTTATAAATGAATTAATAACCCTTTGTTTATTTAATTAATTAACCTCGTTAAATTAGGTACATGAATACCCATTTGCTTCCCAATTGAATCGTAAGATAATTTGATCACAAAATCTAGAAAAAAAGTGGCCTAATTAAAGAATTGGTCGTTTTGTCCTTTATAACCTCGATCTTCTGGCATGTGGGAAAGGAATTATCTTACGATTGAAGTTGAAAGAAAATGGGTATTCGTGTGTTTCTGGTACCTCATTGAATGAATTAATTTAATGAAAACCCCCCTATCTGAGAATATTCCTAAATAAAAAAGTTTTAGTTACCATAAATTGAAGCAATTATTTGATAAAAATGGGTCAGTTTCGCGGACTATCGTTCCTGGCCTTTAACTTGGGTACATCTGCCATATATTCTGCATATATCTTACAACTCCAGTGGAAAGCAAATGGGTAGATATGAGTTTTTAGTGCCTTATTAAGTTAATCAATTTAATGAGAAAATGCCCCATTTCCTACAATTTTCGTAGATAAAAACTTTTTAGGTTGTAATAAGATGAAGTTATTCCCGAAGTTTTAGACGGGCGTTAATAATTTGATAAAAAAAGATCTCTTCTGCTGATAACAATAATTTTTACTGAGTTGGTGAGAGAAGGGCGCAGCTTAACTTTGTCTTTTCTTCTTCTCCTATAAAAGTCAACATTACTCTCTCTCTAGATATATACTTGGACTTGATTCGAAATCAAAGTTTACGAAAACTGTTGGCGATAATATAATCAATTTATCGGAGGACTTGACTTTTAAGAGGAACATAAATGAGCAATTAAGTTCTTTCATGTTATGAATTTCTTTAGAATTTTAATTAAAATTATCGATGTCGTTTGTAAGCATTGTAAACTGTGCAAATTAGTATTTCCTGCGTTCCGCGAAAAGATTTAATTACAATAATTCGAAGACAGGACGATTACAGAGATATCTCGGTTATGATAAAGTGATCGCTACTGTACTTCTTTCTTCATTTTTGTATTGTACTTGGTCATCATGCAAACGTTTGATTATCATGTTTCGGTCCATTCATAAAACGTTTTTTAGAAGCTTCTTAGAACAATAATTTATGAACTAAAAAAACATACAACAATAGATATGAGAAACTATTAACATTAAAAAAAGTAAAAAAAAAAAATTATATGTTGATGAAAGGTACAGTCTAAAAAATGTAGGTAGAATAAACTTAAAGTAAAATAAAGTAGGCAGAAAAGACTTAAAGTAAAATAAAGAGTTAGAATCGATTTAAAGATAATATAAAATAACAGTAACAAATTTTTATTTATTTTTTTTTATTATTTCTTAATGATATTCACAACTGTATTAAATAAATACATCTAGTAAATTTGAACATATGGATATACATTAGGAGATCACGGGGCCATCTTCTTTTCAGACTTATGATAGTCCTCTGAGGGTTATCAGTAATTGAAGAGGAAGGAAGGTTAGAAACGAGAAGGTTGGGATGATTCTGAAGTTTATTATGGAAGGATAGGTATCTGGATTGGGCCAGATCTGAAACATAAGAAACATTAAGGTCATTATGGATGGTTTTGTTTGTAACTGTGGGCGGGGTGGCCGAATGGGCTAACGCGTGTGCACTGCACCGCCGCTGCCCGGCAACCTGACTGATATAAAAACAGACACGAGTTCGCGTCCCGGTGCCGAGGGAGTCTTTTAAATCCCCGCTCACACTCCCTGGCCCGGGAAAATCCCGTATAGCCTTAACGGCGAGGAAGGGAAGGACAAAAAAAAAAAAAAAAAAAAGAAAAAAAAGTTGTGTTTGTAACAAAGTAGGGAGCATTGAAGATTTTACGAAGGATTTTGGATTGTAAGGATTCGATAAGAGACGAATTCGATGGTTTGTGGAGCCCCATAGCTCAACTCCTTAAGTCCAAATAGGCCTTATGATAGTCATGTATATGAGTCTTTTGTAATTAATTGGAAGTTTAGAGCATTTGTCTTGTAAGTACTGAAATAATCGGAAACGTCAAGCGGCTTCTCGTCGTTTCAGTCTGGTATGAGGCAACAAAGTTATGGGTAGAAAATAGCTGAAGCAATGTTAGGATATATAACATAATGGAAAAATAGTTAGGAAATTATGAATAAAAAATGACAGTAACATAAACTATGAAATAAATAATAACGAAAACAAAGTAGAGACTAATGAAATAAACATAATCAAAATAAGGTAATATAAGAAACGAAAAATGAATTAATAGTGAATTAAGTAGTTTAAAATGATTTGATCAAAATAGTGATAATGATTATTTGATATAGCTCAGAAAGAGTAGGTCGAATTACCGATTTAAAAAGAAAAAATATTTTTTAAAGGATTTATGTTAGCGCTAGGGGCAAGGCACTGGACTCCATAAAGTGGTTGGATCAAGCCGTACCGATCTTATCGTGCATGCTGACCACGTCACCTCCTACCTAGCACCTTCATCGATACTTTCTTGGTTTAATAAACGGTCTCGCCATTTTACCGAAATACTTACCGCAACCATCTTAATTTCAACGGGCACTAAGAAAAAGGATGAAATCCCATATCGGACAATTTCCCGTAACAAGGGCAAAAAGTAATGCGGGTTTGAGTTCGCCTTCTAATTGGCACTTATCCCAGAGGGCCATGGGAGCAGCCCCTCCAAGTGCACTAATAGAATTTCAAATCAGGGCTATCAAAACCCCTCCAATTGGTTGTTGCACTTTCCGATGCAGCCTATAAACTTTTTTATGGCTTTTAGTTAGACTGGGAATAAAACGAAACCCTATTCCTTTCTGTCTTCGCCTATTAGTTTAAAAAAAAAATCAATTATTAACGAGTGGTTCCAATCGCTCAAAAAAAAAATAAAAATACCATATAAAATTGGTAATTAATCATAGCTTTTTTTCCAGTCTGATATACATTTTTTCTTATCGTTATTTAATTAAAAAGTAACAGTTCTTTGTTTTGAAATATAGAAAGATCTATGGTTTGAACGAAAATCATGTTTCACATGAAATTACTAATATTACATTTTTAGGTGTATATATGGTCTGTCATTATAAAAAGTTATTTCGAGGAACACTTAAAAAAAATAAAACCTTAATGACATGCAACCGTGGATATTGAGCTGTTAAAGTGAGTTAACACAGGAACTGTTTTTAGAATGGAATCAAATATAAATAAAACGATCATTATTTTAGACGATCTTAAGGTAATTAGTAAAATAATAATACAAAATAACGTTTTATAATAAAATATACAGATTGATGGTCAGTCCTTAATTTTTTCTTTAATTTTTTTTTCTTTGAATATTGAATATTAGTTAAATATAAAATAAAAAACAATTATAAATAATTTTTATAGGACCACATAATTATGTTAAGTATAAGTTTTATTCACTAATACTGTCTGTTGAAGAAATTATTTTATGGTGATAGCCCGTGGTACAGACTCCTTTTTATCGAATTATTAACATCCGCCTGAAACTTCGTAAGCAGTTTCATCTTATCGTAACCAACAACTATTTTATTTACGAAAACTCTTGGAATTGGGACGTTTTCAATCTGGAGAGCAAACTTTGTCTATTTAAATAGGTACTAATTAGTTACAAAAAACTCGTAAAACACATTTGCTTTCTACTTTGATCGTAAGACAATATGATCACAAAATCGATAAAAAAGGTGGCCTACAAAAATATTGTGCCCTTTGTCTTATTTAACCTCGTTATTTTGAAAATTTAGGGGTGTAGGTCACACCATGGGGATTGAACGTGTTTTAAGGCTATTACCAGTTTCGTGCCATTAGGCTCAAGATACAGTACAACATAACATATTTCAAATACCTACGACAGGTTTTAAGGTTAGCTCTTTTTTAAAAAAAAATGTATTAATTTTTTTTAGGGAGCGGACTAACACAGTAAGTTAGTCACTGGGCTGCTATGTTCAAGATTCCGGGTTCCAATCCGGCTGATGTCAAGTAATGTTTCATGATTCATCAGCCGTGGATCGATCCATAGTTCAGCAGACCCTCCTAGGACACACCGAGTCTCTATAAAGAATGTACTGTTAATTAAATAATTAATTAAGGGGAAAAATCTGGCTGTTAAACGCAGGGATGCCCATCCCTCTCTTGCTCTCCCCCCCCCCTCTCCCGAAGGTCGATGGCGCATGAACCTACTCCCTCCTTCTCCCAAGGTATTTTATTGCTCTCATCTTAAAAACTGTGCAAGCTTAAGTAGAATTTTAAAAAATAATAGGTCATATACACTTACACTTTCAAAGGTCTCTTCTTTGCTTGTTTGAAACATTTCATTTCGAAAATTCATAACCCTGTCGAAATGTGCCCCCCTCCAAAATTCGAAACCACGTCAAATTTTTCTCTGTCAAAACTTTTGAAGGCGCAACTTGCGCCATGAAACCTCCTTCTGGGCATCCCTGGTTGAACGTAATCCTGGTCCAATCACCTCCCTGTCCCAGCACAACCGTTGGTCTTTAAACAGCACTAACAGCACCTAACAAAATACTGAACCAAATATACCCTTCACAGTTTTTTTATTAATTTTTTTTTTGTTAGAACCGATTTAAAACATACATAAAGTACATGCGAGTTATAGCACCATTGTAGCTCTCCAATAGCAGTTCTATAGAAACGGCTATGTTCTTTGCAGACCTCTTAAGATTACCAAGTGTCCGTGGAGGAAGCAAGCATATAGTCGGTTCTGTCAGGCTTTGAGTCTATTATAGCTGATTCTGTTTATAACATAATAAGGGGTATTGAGAATGTTCCGAAGGATTTTGGATTGTAATGATTGATTCGAGAAGAATTTGAAGTTTTACGGAATCCCAATGCTCAACTCCGTAAATCCAATAAAAGGCTTTGTCAATTAATTGGAAGATTAGAACCAGTTTCTTGTATTTTTAGCCTAATACAAGGATCCCAACCTAGACGTGTGTCCAGCTGGAGTTCTAGGTAGCGGGTCTGACCAACTAGGATAATTGTTGGACTTTGCTTTAATCGACAAGTTTTGACGCCGTATCTATCATCATCATATGTGGAGATAACAGTGATTAGATGTATTGGGATATCAACTGTTTAAACTGTGCAGAAGATAGGATGTAGGTAGGACACTAACTACTTTGAGTAATTTTCGTAGGGTATAAATGTAAAAAAAATATATAAAATTAAATCTATAGAAATGGCTGAGCACACCTCTTAAGATTACCAAGTGTCCGTGGAGGAAGCAAGCATATAGTCGGTTCAGTATAACTGCTTCATTATTCATCATATTTATATTTACTCGTATTTTTTTTTTCAATAACAGTTTTAAAGTGAAAAAATAACAAAATTTATCACATGTATAAAAAGATATTCATTGAGTAAGAAACCTGTTTGTTCAACACTGATTCTAATATCTTTTTATAGGAAATTACTAATCTCTAAAACTACTCAAAGAACAAAGATTAGATTACCATTGACATGCGGGCTATGAGAAAACTAATAAATAAAAATCTCTTGTCAATATATTTGCAAATATTGATTTTATGTTCGAGTCTTTAAAACCACTTGTACTCTTGTTTTTATAACAGAAAATCCATCCTTTGCACATCTGTGATTTGTAAAACTGGTTGATAAACCTTTCTAGATTATTCGCTTTTTTTAGGTAACCTAGATATCTAGTTGTATTATATTAAATAACAGTTTTCAAAACTGAAATAATGATAACAATAATGCAGAATTATCAGTATGTTCTCCGATTTACATGATTTTCAGTACGTTAGTTATACCACTGAGCACTTTACAAATTATACATACATTGAATACATGTACAATTACAAACAATTTTTAAATTTTTTTTTATATAAGTGTTGTATTTATTATATATTTACCATACACAACTGGCATTTTTTTTTTTTTATCATTGACTTTCTTCTATGGCAACTCCAAAGAAGTAGAGTTTATCACGTTAGTATAACATGCTCCATGTCTATTGTAATTATGCAGACTACATGTTGAGCACGTTGCATTTTACAATACATAATATATTTAAATTGTTTCACAATAATTTTTGAAAGAAATTAGATTCGTAAAACGAACTATAACGGAAAAAGAAAATCATCAGAACAGTACAGTATAATACAAAATAAATAAATTAATAAAATAAAATAAACCACAACCAAAAATAATTAAATAACTGAAAATGATAGAAACAAAACTAATAAGGAAAAAATAACAATTAAATAATAAAGCACAATAAGCAAAGTAAAACTGATCAACTTTTAAAAATTTAAATTGCCTTCGTACTTTCATCAGTTACTAGGCCAAAGTCTATTTATTTTTTTTAAATTTATGAATTTTTTTTAAACTTTTCTTATCAGTCTCTGTTTTATTACTTCTGGTCAAATTTCTTTCTTCAATATAACGTTTTGTATCAGTCTTAGTCGAATATGTAAATAGCATTTTTTAATTTTATATATAAATAATTAAGAGCGTTGATAACCAACAGGATTTACGTCTCAACTTCATAAGAATCAAATATAACAAATATACATGAATTTTTATATTTTTTTAGCTGTTTTCGAAAAACAAAATTTAAAACATTACTGAAATTACTCCAACTTAAACAGTATCAATTTGTAAAGAAATGATAAGAATAAAATTCTTTTACCAATTACACTATATTTTAGCAAAAAAATTGTGCATGATATTATTTAATAATTATTTTATCCATAATTACAGAATTTTTTTAAATCAAATAATTTATTTACATCAGTAAAATTTTAGATAATAAATCATGTAGCAATTACTTAACAACAAGAATTTATTTAATCATGATCCTATTATTTCTTTTCATTTTTTTATTAAATTATTATAACTTGGTGAATGACATCATCCTATGGTAAACTGCAAGTTTTTTATCAACGGAAATTAGTTGTTTTCAATATGTAAACCATAAACTTTGTCTATTTAATGAGGTTCTAAAAAGCTCACGATCACCCATTAGCTTTCCCCTTTAATCCTAAGATAAATTGATTACAAAATCGAAAAAAAAAACAGGTGGCCTATAAAAATATTGGGTCCCTTGGACCCCAACCCCCAACATGTCGTAATAAGGAGGTAATATAGGCCAATCGGCCTAATATTTTTTCTCGATTTTTTTTACCATATTAGACGGATGTTAATAATTTGAGAAAAAGGGTCTGTATTATCCATATTAGATCCATCTGTACATCCATATTAGACGGATGTTAATAATTTGAGAAAAAGGGTCTGTGTTACTCTTGTGCCAGAAAATCTCTAATTTTTAAGGATTGGAAATTTTTCATAGTTGCATTACAAGAATCGTGTTAGCTATAGAATGATCTTGTTGGAAACAAAAATTCCTTTAAAAATGGAATAGGCTATACTTTTAGAATAATTAACTTCCAAAGCAACGATATCGAAAGTAAGGTTTAAGTCTAATCACATTGACAACTTTTTCTCCATACCTAAGATAAATAATAACCCCCCTTGCGAAGTTGTTATAAATGATGCCAACGTTGTTATTTATCTGTTAATAAATACCAAGCCGGCTCATTAGGCACGGCAATTTCTTTCTGCTCAGGTTCGAGTCACGCTCCTCACTAATCGATTCTCCATCTCGAAATCGCAGGCCTCGTGGAGCATGGAGCGTGTGCCTCTACCGGAGGATTGTCGCCAGTTTTTTGTGACCATTGCTAAACTCTTCCATTGTACGAAGGAGCGTGGCTTCGGCAGAACATGATCTTACACAGCAATATTAATGCTGAGGCAGAATGCAAAAATAGAAAGGAATGGTTCTCTATATAAGCTATGGTGATATTGCATATTTCAGTTGCAACAAGAATGTTTCAGCAATATATAATGAATGTGATTTCAACTCTTTCATTCCCTTATCACTTACTAAATAACGCTGTGGTCAATGGAATAGTCGACTCTCGATAGCCCAAATTAATTTAAGAACAGCAATATAGATGCTATGTGCCCCAGGAGGGTCTCCCTGATGAAATAAAATAAATCATTTGTCCACCATCAGCTGGGGATTCGAACCTGGCACCTTGAGGACTAGAAGTGGCTAAGCATCCCACATCTGAGCTATCCCACTCCTTTTAATTAATAAGAACAGAACTTTCTTTTTTTTTTATCATTTCTTAAAAATAACACTATATATATATATTGTTATTTTTAAGAAATTATAATATATATATCAGAAAACCAACAATCCGCGATAGTGTGCATTTGACAGCCAGATATTCTGGATTGATTTCATAAGCAAACGAGTTGGCCCGTGCGAATAATTCGCAAAATATTTTGTTCAGTGAAGAAATTGCAAAACAATATGAAAGTCAGTAGATCCTATGTATTATGTAAGGAAGAAATTAATATGTTTCCCTTGGTCGATTACAATATTCCATTTAAGATAATAGACCATAATATTTATGCAAATTGCTTTATAAGGGGCTATTTTTAAACGCTTACTGGAAAGATAATAAAGACAAAATAAATCCTCGATCATGGGAATTCCAAAATAATTTAAAAAAAAAATAAAATGTAAGAACAAACAAATGCCTTTAAGAAATAATAAAGTTAATAATATCAACCAGGAAAAAAAGTGTAGTTGAATAGTAAATGCAATATCTTTAAAGAGAAAGAAATTATTAAGTATACCAAAACTAATGGACTGTATCCTTTGTCAATAATTGTCCGATTTTTACTTTTTTTTTTTTTTGTTTTGTTTTGTAAGTAATTTAGTAATCTTTCTAATTATCACGAGTACAATCTACAAAAAAATGCATACTCTTTGAGTTATCACCAAATAAAGTTTTTTTTTCCTTCATAACTTTTTTTTCAGAAATTTTGGAGGGATGAGACTATTTTTCGCACGTGAAGAAGAAGAATATCTTCAAAATGAGCGGTCAATTATTGAAGAAGAAGAAAAAGTCTTTTTATTAATTAAAATTACATAATATAAATTACAAGACAATTCAGAATAATATTTTTGGATTAAAAACCGAAAATCAGACGTGCTACCTGGTCTGTTGACCGTCAGAGCAGTCTGTGTGTTATAACAAAATTATATTTCAATCTATTTATATACAATAATTAATAAGAACATAAGAACAATTATATTTGCAATGTAAAAGTTATATAAATATTTTAATTACAGTGTGGTATCAAAATTCTCCAATTTATTAATTGTTAAATTCTTTGGTGTGCATTATTCTATAGGAGAAAGCAGATTTGCAGTAATTTACTAATGCTATCCAATCGTTTCTATTTATTAAACCTATTACTTGATCCCGAAATAAATTTCTAGATTTTAACCATTTAATTCTAAATTCAGAGAGTATCGGACAAGCAGCCAGGAAGTGATAGAGATCTTCTGTTTCGTGTGTATACACATGCTACAAATATTATTTGTTTGCTTGAAGTGTTTATAATTTAAGTTCAAAACGTCAGCTCTAATTTTAATTACCCATCTGATCACCTTCATCGAGCTTTTGTCATCAATATAATTTACTGAAGTTAAATAAAGATCTTCAAAGTGAAAGTTTTAGAACTCTGAACTTTAATTAAATACTGATTATATATGTCTTTCTGAATTTGAGTTCTTAGTAAATATAAATTAGCTCTCCATGGTTTAACATCATCACAGTTAGATCGATTTAAGTTGAAATTCAATCCATGCAGTTCTATCAGATTAAGTAAGTCCCTAAACCATGCGATTTCTTTTTTTATTATCTGTAGCGCTAATATTTTTGGATATCTATGTGGTGGAAGATTCAAAATTTTTATAATGTAATCAAAATGGAGATTTATTGCGAAGATAGATCATTTTAGTCTCAAAGTGGATAAAATGTGTTGGAGTACGCTTTGGTAATTTATGGTCAATTATTGGATTTGATGAAGAATTGACGAAATTATGGCGTACCGACAAAAAAACACCATTATAAATAATATATAGGATAACATAATTATTAAAAAAAAGTCTATATATATATATATATATATTTAATAAGTTGTTTGAACCCTAGATCGTTTCCACTTACAAGGTAGCTATTAATCATGACTACCACCTAGATACCCGGTACTGAGGAAAGATAAAAATCAATGCACAATAAAGCCAGCGGCTATTAAGCTGTTATCTGAATTATAACAGTGTTTTAAATGTTTATTTGTATTTATTAAATAAGAGATCGTAATTCTGCGTTATCTTGAGTTAATTTTATTAGAGGCAGGGAGAGGTGAGCTATGGGTGCCCGGTAGCAACGTGGAGGGAGAACCGGACTGGCAAGTTCCCGGAGAGGCCTTCCTCTACAGTTTTACCTCATTTCAGTCCTTCGTCTCTATTATATATATATAACATCTAAAGGTCCACCACAATGTCAAATTTATGTCATACAATGGATATTCATGAAGTATATTACATGAATAAATAGGAGGAATGAAAAAAATAAATAAACTACTGTTCCACCATATCCCACTGTATTCCACAATATGTCTCAATAATCGACCGCTTAAATAATTTGATTACAAATTCGAAAAAAAACAGGTGGTCTTCAAAAAATATTTGGTCTCTTGGGGTGTTACCTCAACCCCCAACATGTCTTTATAACGAGGTAATATAGACCAAACGGCCTAATATTTTTGTAGTCATATTTTTTCTCATTTTTTTTTTTTAATATTAGACGGATGGTAATAATTTTATAAAAAGGGTCTGTATCGCGGACTATTACTCTTGTGTCAGAAAATCTCTAATTTTTAAGCCTTGCAAATTGTTCATACTTGTATTATCAGAATCCTGTTATCAAAAGAATGATCTTGTTGGAAATAAAAGTTCCTTTAAAAATGGAATAGGCTGTACTTTTAGAATAACTAACTTCTAAAGTACCGATATTCCGTCGATGATTGCCAATAGGTAGTAGTTTAAATTTGTAAAATCAAACAGATTGGCTTCTTAAGAACATTGTACCATGTTTTTACAACAAAAGTCATTGTCCATTATTATATCTTTATTCCATACTAAACATTATTGAATACTACTCTTCAAAGTAAAGTCCTTTGTTTTTAACTACTTTCATCCATCTTTCTAACAGTAATTGGATTTGATGCCATTACCGCTCCTTTTGAGGCAAAGAACTCTTCACATCCAATTTGTATGTCCTCGTAATTAAAAAATATCTAATATTTTAAAAATTGGTCTAAAAAAACCATAATCTGATTAGTGTTGCCCAAAATCGATCTTGGTCTGACACTTTGCAAGAGTAAGACCAAGGCCACCTAATTATTGCAAGACCAAGACTAGCAAAAAAAGTTGATTTTTTAAATAAAAATTAAGGCAAAATAGTTACTAATACTTGACAATCTCAGTTACTATATGTAAATAATTGGTATAACCAATATACTTTTGCATTTAACTCCTCTAATTTTTCATTCGGGCTTAGTTAGTTTTCTCCAATCTAAAAGATTAGAGTAATATCTCTATTGTAATAATCTAATAAGTAACTGCAAGACTGTTGCGAGACTCTTGCGCATGACCAAGACCATGACAAGACTGAGTTTGCAAGAACAAGACTCGTCTCGGTCTCGCATTTGGGCCATATTAAATCAGATGGTGAAATGTCTGTGCTATACTGGCAGAATGAGTCAAAACGTTTACTGATAATTTTATTTGATCAAAAAAGAAAGATGTGCAGGGACTTTGTCTTTGAGGGACTTAGCACTCAAAACTTCATGTTTTTGATCAATTGATCAAAATGTTTTAAAGCAATTACAGTATTTTTAAAAAAAAAAAGTGCTATTATGGAATTTATCCTAATACACACACAAAATATATTTAAAATAAAAAACTTCCTTTCTGTAGAAAAAAACCATAGTTTTGTATTTGCTTTTTATTTTTATTAATGTAATGCATAACTAAGATAATTTGTCATGGTTCTCATACTTGAGATAGTAAAGAATGTTATACCGAAGACTCTAAGTGGTATTTATAAATATCTGACATAAAACTTATGAATCATCATTAAATTCGATATAATATTCGAAGCGTAAAATATTATGTTTATAAATTTTAGACTTAAGCCAGAAAATTTAAAAAATAAATAAATGTAAAAATCTTTAGCTGAACTACTAATGAAAACAATTAGCTAGTTCCTGCGGCTTTTAAAATATTGCATCTAGAGGACTCTTAGATGAGTTGGAATGCCATGCGATTATATGGATTAATTGTTCCATTAATTGTCCTGTAATTAAAACGATGAGACCAATGTAGCTCTGATCTGAATACTGATATTCTTTCCCTGGGAATCAAAACCATTTATCAATCATTGAACTATACTTCTTTTTCCCTAATTTCGGATTTTCTATTAAGTTTTCAGCTATCTCCTAATCATTTTTAAAGTGAATTAGATTTGCTGTGCGATGTAATCGTTGTAACATTTTATGTTTATTTTAATTTTCTGCTTCATTATTCATCATTCAGGCCTTGCGGATCGTTTCCTTCAAGCCAACTTGCCCCATCTCTAATATTGCTATTCTGTAGTACTTTCTTTTATCATATCTTTGTTATGTTAGCAACAAATATAAATAATAAAATATTTACGCTTATTTAAAACTAGAGTTTGAAACCGATAACTAAAAAAATTAAAATAAATTCAGTTTAAAATTTTTATCTGGAATTTTTAAAAATCAACAAAGATTTTTATTAAAGGAAATTTTTACTTTTGATTCTAAGTGATAAAAAACATATCCTAATCATCATTTTTTAAAACAAAATTTACATTAATATTAATTCTTGTTTAATTGTTTTTTTAAATCACAAATATTGTTGTCAACATCTTTATTTCCAATATTCATGAGAAATTTTGGCTTCAAAAAGAAAAAAAAAAAAAAAAAAAATATATATATATATATATATATATAACCAAACACATAACCAAAGTGATTTCAGAAATATTATATAATTAAAAAATGTATATATTAATAACGTATACATACATATTAATATTTTATGTAATTTTTGTATAAAAGTTGATTTTTATTTTCTGATTAAAATTTATTTAATGAAAATTTAATTATTATTATTTATGTAAAACCGTATCACTCAGTGAGTGATCATCATTTTTAATCGAATCAATAAACGTCAAAGATCGATTTAAATTTTTTTTTATAAATCAGGCATGATTTTCAAATTAAAAATCAAATATAATAATTATTACATGATTCAGAGGAAAAAATAATTAACGATTTCAAACCCTGTTCAAAATTATATTTTATTTATTTCTATTTGTTTGGGTTTTTTAACGGCTAGTGCATAGAAATGAAAGGAATAGAAATTGTCATTCAGTTTCATAGCTTTTTAAATAGTACCTATGCAAAAAGTAAGAACTTTCTGCAATGGTACTTCTTGCGTCAAATCACAAAACTATTTCGAAATCACCAGATGAAAACATTTTATTTAAATAATTATTTGACTATATCCCAACCAAATACCAGGATAATATTATATAAAAATATTATTACTAATTGATTTTTGTAATTAAGATATGTTTGATAGCTGTGACCCGTAGTACATCACGGTCTAAGGGGCAATTGAGGAAATCCTCATCAGTTACCATCGCTTTCGCTGAATCGAGAATCAACCGAGCTAGCGCATCAACGACAATCAACAAAGATTTCATTGAGACGGATTGACGCCAGTTGAGTGTGTTGAATAACAATTTATTTACTTGCAGCATCTTAATTGATACGATCAAATAAGTATTAAATAATGGGACAGAGCTTCGTACTTGTATCTTGAAGAATAAAATGTATTGTTCATATACTTCAGATATTACACTGGTCGATTTTTTGTGTACTGAAATAATTTAGGAAATAATACGGTAGATAAATAAAAACAAACATTAATTTACTGTTGTGATTTATAAATTACACATAGAGTTCCGTCTTTTTTAAGTTTGGGCTTTGATGTATGGAAAGCAAAATTGGAGTGGAATGTTCAGTTCTGGAACTGTTGGATAGGGGCTTTCATGTAGAGGTCCCCCACCTTCGAAAATAGAAAAAAAAAAATTTGTTATTCTATATATGTTTCTTCAGTGAACTGACAACCGAAATATGTACACTTTTAATATTATTACCCATATACAGCTAATAAATACAAATTTTTAAAAATCCTTGAAAGCTTATTATTCGCGCAATTAATGTTTCTTTTTTATTATTTTCTTGCACAAGCTTTCAAGGACTCCTAAACATCACTTTATTTAATTTTTTTTTTTTAACGTCAAAAGTAATTACCGTTATAATTATTTATAATTTTACATGTTTATTTTTAAAATTATAATAAAAAATAAAATAAAATGAACTAGTTTGAAAAAAAAAAAAACAGTTCAGAATTTTCGATTCAAAGAACAAAAAATGGTTTCAATGCCGGTAGTGGGTTCAGCTTTCTACACTCTCTGACACAAACGAATAGTTTTCATTTTTTGACAAAAGAAACAATACATCGAGGCTAATTACTGTAAAAGCTAACAGGGATTTTAAGAAACAATGGGAAAAACTTTGTGCGGTTTGTGGTGAACCCATTCTTCCAGAAAATGCCTCTAACGAATTTTTAAGGAAATGAAAAAAAAAAATTATGAAATACTCAGAAAAAGAAACAATGAATTTTACAAAAGATTTCAAAATTCAAATTAGTAAAAACTAAGAGGAGTGCACAAAGTACATACACACACTAAATTTACAAAGACAACTTATTTTTTAAATTATGATAAATATGAATTAATAACAAGCCTATAAATCTTCATATTTGGTTCTGGCATAACAACAAACGTTGCAAAATTTTTGGCATATTTCATATGCTATTTTGTTTGTTAATATTAAATTTTCCTTGAGAAAATATCTCAAATCGATTTATTAGAAATATTCATTTTTAAAAACTTATTGAATATCAATAAGTAATGACTGTCAAACCATTAATAATTTCCTATTCAAAATATCCGTGAATATATTCATAAAATACAAATTACTATCTACAAATTTATTAAAATAAATAAAATACGTAGAATAAATAATCAGTTTTTTTTAGCTCTCAACTAAATAAATTTCATTAATTAAAATTAATTATTTCTTATAGAATTAAAAAAAAAAATTACCTCCCCGGCGGGGAATCGAACCCCGGTCTCCCGCGTGACAGGCGGGGATACTTACCACTATACTACCGAGGACTAGTGAATAATTGTGT
Organism: Nezara viridula; assembly: GCA_928085145.1. NCBI lineage: Eukaryota > Metazoa > Arthropoda > Insecta > Hemiptera > Pentatomidae > Nezara > Nezara viridula. The sequence goes on along the minus strand of OV725081.1, from coordinate 85,085,930 downwards.
TGAAATTTTAATATATAAGTAGTCAGTAATATATTCATACATTATTTTGGGAATATCACAACTCATATGAGTATTTTTTTAAGAAATTAACTTTATCTATAAAGATATTAAAATCTCTCCATTGGCTATTTAAATTGTTTATAAATATTTTTTTAAAAAGAAAAATGTATTCAGTAAAACAGAAAAAAAAGTGAAATTGGATAAATATGCATATATTTCCATTTCATTTAGATGATATATTGAAAATGGTATATTTTATTTTATTTTTTATGTAACAGAATTTTCCAACAGAAACGTAATTAATTCTGATATCCTTGATGTTTATATAACCTTATTTAGCTATGCCGATGACCGGATAAATAAGAAGAACATTTTAAATGATAAAGTTTAGGATTTTTGATGTGCATTAATTATTTAAATATGTCTAAATGTAGACAATTTTCCGTCCAATATGTCCTTAATGATTTATGTTAACACCTAAGGATTAATTTCATCAATATGATTTATTATATTAGACTCTAGAGAGCCTGAAAAGAAAATACTCACATGACCAAATGAGTTTTGGAGTGACTCCTCAGAAGTTTGTGTGTTATTATAGAATAGGAAGGAACTTGTTATTCAGAATAAGTATCACCAGAAAAATAAGCTCTAAATATTTGTTTACTAGTTCATTTTTGAACTGGATCTTCGTTTGGCGAAATGAATCATGAAAACAAAAATGCCACCAATGACAACGGACTACGAAGACAATGACTATGATTTCAGTGGCCACCAGTGAGATGAAACAAAAGAGAAAATAGACCGTTTTGGCTTCTCCTCCATGCGTGAATCCGGGAAGAAAATTTCAAAACGAGTTCAGCATATTCTCGTTGTCAAAATTCAACTTAATGACCGACTAAACATTTCTTCACAATATGAACTCATTATTGTTTCTTAATATTTGTTAATTTTCATACCCTTCAATGTTATTCTTGTTCTTCGAACTTCCTTCAAAAGGGGAGGTCCGTGATTGAGAGTATAATCTCGGCGATCTTTCTGAGATCCCCCAGAAAACCGTAGAGCTTCATCGCCAAGTCAGTGTGGTTTGGCCAAATTAGTTTTCTGATGTCTTCCAGCTCGGGACATGTCTGAAGGATATGCTCTGTATTCTGTTAGCCTATTCTACAGCTACAGAGAGGGTTTTCTCCAATTTTAAATTTTTTTATAGAGGTGTGCCCTCATCTGGTTGTGTCATGTTTTGAGTCTAAAGAGTAAAACTTGCTCTTTCCTGCTCAATCTATAATAATCGTCCTCAGGATTGCAATGTGGATGGACGTCATTCCACCTTTGTCGTCTAGAAGCCCTATTTATAGAAATGGTCCCCTGTAGAATTTGAGTGCAGCTTGTTTGAGGGGAAGCAGCTCCTTCCTTTGCCAGTTGGTCGGCTATTTCATTTCCGTTTAGTCCGCAGTGCTCTGGCATCCATAGAAGTACAAGTCCTTTGTAATGGAGTTACAGTTTTTCTATTTCTCCTGCCAGGGTCTGGAGTCTAGATTTCCATTTGGACTTGAGGAACTGAAGTACCTCTCCGATAAATTGTACTTATTGTTGACACATTTTACGTATTGAAGAATAATGATACAACCTACCACATCCAAGGGTAACATGTAATAAAGGTAAATATATAAAGAAAATTATTAAATACTTAATTGCCTCGACAAGTCAGTGTAGATCTTGATCAGCCATTTCCTCTTGGACTTCCTTCATCCACCTATTTCTGGGCTAACAGCGTCGTCTCTTCCCTCCGAAATCCAATCATGGACCCGGTTCGGCCAACATTCTTTTCACTTACCCGCACCATCTTAGGCGGTTTTCCCCGATCCTTTCCTTATTGATGTACACACATCCATCCTCTGGCGAATATTTTGTTTCTAATCTTATCCAGCCTATGATTAACAACTATAATGAAAGCTTTGTTTATAGAGATGTAGGTGGACAGACTTTCAGTGTCGAAGGAGGAGAGAATGTAGTGGCCGGGAACAGTAACTTGAAGGTTCCGTCAAACAGGAATACTTTAAACTCAATTATAGTGGACTCCTTTCAACCAACTTAATTGCAGTGACACTTCTAAGAAACCATAATGTTACCCAATATTGAGTAAGCGAGAGGAAAAGTAATTTCATAATTCCAATTTAATTCAAATCTTTATAAAACACGAACATGATCATTGGGGAATCAAACAACTCATAATGAAGGAATACTATAATAAGATAATGAAACCCAAGTCGTAGATTAAAAATATCATTATTTCTCCGTATATTATTATATTCTGCAGTATTAAAATTATTTCCCATTGGGATATGTTAGAAGATGATGGTTCCGAAGAAAGAGGAGACCAGTTGGGCCGTAGCAGGGTTTAATTATACGGGTTCTCGCAGGGGTCACGGCTGGGCCCATTCAGTTGTCGGCCATTCACTGCCTCTACTGCAGCACGGTCTGAGCTGCATGCCTTCCTCTCTGCAATATAATATCCTCTTTCTACGTTTTACCAAGCAGAAACAAAGAATATTATTAATGATGAACATTAAATGGATTTTTCCAAGAACAATTCTTTATTTCATTATTGATGATGTACACATGCTAATGAAATATCTTTGTGTTTTACATTTCGGTCAAGTTACATTAATCTACAATAATACACTTTATTTTTTATTTATTTGATCAAGTTTTCCACTTTTTAAAAACATTTTTTTCAGAATATATTTTTTATGAATAGGAAATAGGAAGGATTAAATAAAGACCTTCTGATCTTAAATTATATAAAAAGAACGTCAAAGGGTGATTTCGTTTTGGACATGGATCCATTGTTCTTGTCCTTGCGGGTTTCTTCACGGCGTGAAGGAAAAGAAACGACCCATTGTCAAGAAAGACCCTCGTCTCTTTCTTTCAGATCCATTAGCTCGATATCAGGAACCCCGTGAGCTACCAGGAACCGCTGGAGGTCACCTCAATAGTATCAGAAGAATGGTTCTTTCATAGCCGGGTTAGAATTGTAATTATTAGAATGCAATTCTGAATTAAAGGAACATTCAGGGCCAGCTGTGTAACGAATTCAGATAAAGACTATTATCAAAAGGCGTAGCGATTTTTTAAGAAATATATATTTTGAAAAATAAAAGCTACCTAAAAAAAATTAATAAATAAATATAGAATACTTTAAAATATACTTTATACATTTTTTATTTTATTTTTTCTTAAATTCCAGTTTCTTAGTCTCCACTGGATTCTCATCCTAATCATGCAGCTGAGAGAGAAGCGCTGGGATCTCTTGGAGTCTTGCCTTATCCTCCACACGTGGGGGAAAAAGTCCGACTCGGAGCTACCTTGGTTGACTGTAAATAAGTATGAATGTATTTTAAATAATTTTTATTTTATTTAATGTTGTCTCATGTTCGATTTATTCTGTTATTCCAAGTTTTCTTTTCTTTTGTTTTTCTTTTATTATGGTATGATTGTGTTTCATACATCCTAAATACTCAATGTCCTTAATTGAGGCAAAATGAATTTTTTTCTCAATAAAAAAATATTATTAGTAAAAAATAAATTCCAGTTTAAGTAGAAATCTTCTTTACCTCAAGATACTTTATGTGGATACTGTCACACATAACTGACTACGAAAGATGAGTTCACGAGTTCTAGAGTTTAGGAAATACATGTATACATAATTTTTTTTTCCCCCAAGACTTACATTAAATGATCAATTCCATGATACTGATACTGATACTGAATTCCATGATTTTTTAAAATTAATATTATGTGAGCTCTTATATATTGAGCCTTTCAGTTGAGAGAATGACTAACTCCAATTTCAACATTTTTTATTATTAATTTTAGTGATGAACTGGTTTTTAATACCATTAATGCGGCTGAGTAAGTGGCGCTGGGATCTCCTAGAGTCCTCCCGTTCTTTCCATGAGTGAAGGGTTCCCCTCGGAGGGGGAGGGGGAGAGGGAGGGCTAAGCTCGTAGAACTTGAGTGAATGAATTTTTGTATATATTGAATAAAAACAGGTTTTTATTTAAGTAGTTATTTTGAATAGTTTAGTTTATTTTTATTTATATACATTTACTTTTAGTATTATTATATTTCTATTTAATATATTCTCATTTATTGTACGTAGAGTAGGAGCTAATCTTCTATCACTATAACTAGTGTACTTGGACGTGATAGATTATAATATTGTTTGATTAAAAAAAAAGCGGGGGGGTATTATAGTGATATTTTTAGTTGGAAAATTTATAGCTTAAAAAATTTATTCACAGTTCTATATTTCAACACTGCAACCATCTTCTCTGGAATCAACTTACTCACTGTCTGAACAGATATAATTTTTTCTACTAGAAATATCACTAAAACGACTTTACTAAAAACATGTTGAAATTGGAGTTAGTCGTTATGTCGACCGAAAGGCTCATTTATGGAATACAAAACATAGAAGTAACTACGGTAACTAAGTCTTAAAAAAAAAAAATCACAAAACATAATATTTCATTTCAAAACACCTTGACATTTAAAAATGATAAGTAAAATGTTTGTTAAGTTTTTCATATTTTAAGTCGGAAAGTAAACACTTCATCCTTAGAATTTTCCTTAAAAAATTGTATTGAATTTTCAGCCTTTTTAATTGAAAGGATATTGTAAACAAAAAAATAAAAAACGTGACATTCATGAGGTTTTTGGTATCTAGTAGGATTGATAATTGGTGGACATATTCTGTTTTTTTTTTATCTTGATAAATTTATAAGGCAAATAAGCAAATGTCAAGTACGCCTTTAACTGATATGGCAAATTTACATGGACCACACAAATAATTACTATATCTACGTCATTTCAAATTGGCATTAAAGAAGCACCAAAGATATTTTCAAAAGTTCAATGAGAGCTATGAAATATTGAAACAGTAGGACAACTAATCTACCTACGTCATTTTAAATTGGCATTAAAGAATCACCAAAGATATTTTCAAAAGTTCAATTGAGAGCTATGAAATATTGAAACAGTAGAACAACTAATCTACCTACGTCAATTAATGACCTACGTCATTTTAAATTGGCATTAAAGAAGCACCAAAGATATTTTCAAAAGTTCAATTGAGAGCTATGAAATATTGAAACAGTAGGACAACTAATCTACCTACGTCATTTTAAATTGGCATTAAAGAAGCACCAAAGATATTTTCAAAAGTTCAATTGAGAGCTATGAAATATTGAAATAGTAGGACAACTAATCTACCTACGTCAATTAATGACCTACGTCATTTTAAATTGGCATTAAAGAAGCACCAAAGATATTTTCAAAAGTTCAATGAGAGCTATGAAATATTGAAACAGTAGGACAACTAATCTACCTACGTCATTTTAAATTGGCATTAAAGAAGCACCAAAGATATTTTCAAAAGTTCGATTGAGAGCTATGAAATATTGAAAAAGTAGAACAACTAATCTACACATTTTTTGAAAATGACTCATGAGAAAAAAAATACTAAATGGCCAATAAATCAGTATATTTTTCGTAAAAATAGTTTACATAGAGTAGATAACGTTGAAGTGAAATATTTCTTTAAAATAACAAATCACTAAAGAAGTTGATTTTAAAGTATTTTCATTCAAAATTTTCTTATAAAGAATCATGACTTCCAAGGCATCCAACCGGTAATCTTCAAAGCTTCATTTTTTCATCTGGAGCATCGGCTACGAAATTTGATATTCTTGACGGCCTCTATGGAATCCGTTATAATTATTGCTCATAATTCAGCAAAATTTCAGATAAAGGTGTTAAAATCTTGGCAGATTCGTGGAGTTTAAACGGTTAAAATAGTTTGGAAGAATTTTAAGATGAAAGACAACTTTTTCTTTATTGACTTGAATATATAGGAGAGGGGAGAAATTCCAAAAAAGTTATTTACTGCATCAACCTAGATTTTACTCGTTTACTCGAATGGAGAGTTAAAACTAGATCTCGAACCTTTAAGTTTTCGTAACATAATTTTGTATTAAAACATGTGTGTATTCAAGTTGTTATTTTGATTAGTTTAGTTTTTTTTTTTTTTTACATACATTTACTTTTAGTATTTTTATTTTGCTGTTCAATTTATTGCTTCCTCACTACCGAAGGTAGGGAAGCATTGTATTCGTGCGAGAGGTTAAAAAAAGTTTGTGCTTAGAATCGAAAATTTTCACTCGCGTTTTACATTTCAGACATCAAGGATAAAATTTGGTTCGGTGTCTGTCTGTCTGTAGTCAAATCGATGTGACGGGCATATAACATAGTATCGTTCATCCGATTTTCATGAAATTTTCAGGGATTATGCGGATTGGTGCCTAGATGGTCCCATATCATTTTCATTAAATTCTAACCAGCACTTCCGCTTATGCACGCGAAAACGCATTTTTGTAGATATGCCAATATTTCAGAAATAGTTCGATTTGGCTCAAATTTGGATAAAATGTAGTTATTTGTAAAAAAATAATTTAGGTCAATTTTATCGAATTATATCCGTTCCTTTCTCTTATATATATGCCTAAACGCGTTTTTTCTTGATACGTCTATATCTCTAAAACCGCAAGTTCGATTTGGCTCAAATTTTGAGGGAATTTAGGGATTGGTAAACGTGAAATGAAATAGGCATCAATTTGACCAAATTCTATCTAATACCTCCCAAAAAAATACTTTCGCTTTCAGATCGGGAAATGTATTATTTGATATGCCTATAGTTTGAAAACGGTGCATTCGATTTGACCCAAACTTAGAGGAAATTCAGAGAACAGTATAGAAATTACTTATCATCAATTTCATTGAATTCCATTACATAATCAAAATTAATATAAATAATTGTTAACAATGTAATGACTGCGAAATGTTGAAGGCACTTAGGCAGTTAGATTATCACAATATTATTATGGGGTTATAAAATTTTTGGTTTTATTCAAAAAATTAATTCATACTGTATTGTTAATGTCGATTCCAAAAGTTACAGGCATGACACTTACTGCGTTACTTAGATTTCATGTAATTTTCAATACATTTAAAGTAATTTATACTCTTGAGTTTGTAGAAAAAACAACGCCTTATTTGTGATAGTGTTTATTTCATTTGAAGTTCAATCAGTTCCTCTTCGTCTCGATTTCCTCTTTAAATATCGAAGTTATGTTAACTTCACCCATATTTTTATATTTTCTGGCTTAAACTGTTTTGTTCTGACAGAAGGAAAGTATTGGTCACGTTAACTCCGAACAAACAACAAGTTGAATTTTTCCTATGCATTTTCTCTCTCTTCCATTTTACGAGTGAGAACATACCCTTTAAGTATATGCCACAACCATTTGTGAAAAAAGGTCGCATGTAAAAATTTTCAAATTTTATTCTATTTATGCTAAAATATTCCTTCCCATCAGTTTGGTTTTCGCTCCCAACATTCTACTGTTCAACAAGGACTCCGAGTTGTTGATCATATTTCCTCAGTCCTAGAAATCAAGAAATACTGTTCGGGTGCATTTCTGGACATTGCACAGGCATTTGACCGGGTATGGCACTCCGGGCTGCTCTTCAAGCTTAAAACCCATTTACCTCAGTCCTTGTACCTAGTCCTCCGATCCTACCTCTCTGACCGCTCCTTTCGAGTTCGCTGTGGAACAGAATTTTCCAATATCTACTCCGTTAAAGCAGGTGTTCCCCAAGGCAGCGTCTTGGGTGCCGTGCTTTACATCCTCTTTACTGCTGACATCCCTGTTCATCCCGATACTTTTCTAGCAACATTCGCTGACGACATCGCAATCTTATCATCCAACTCTGATCCCGACATAGCATCCTTAAATCTCCAAAGCCACCTCACCTTGATTGAGCACTGGTGTAATAACTGGCGCATTAAAGTTAATGAATCTAAAGGAAGGAGATGGTCCGGGGTTGCGGTCATAAAAAGGCTAAATACTGGTAAAACTATTTTATTGAAAGCCAAAGAGCTTTCAATAAAATAGTTTTACCACTATTTAGCCTTTTTATGACCGCAACCCCGGACCATCTCCTTCCTTTATAATGCAACGGTCAACCATTAAATATTCTTAATGAATCTAAATGCCAACATATTACCTTTACACTCCGACGCAGTTCCTGTCCACCAGTACACTTTAATTCCATCCAGCTTCCTTACTCAGACACAGTCCGGTATCTTGACTTTCATTTAGACCGAAGACTAACGTGGAACCCACATATTAGACTCAAAAGACAAGAACTCAACCGACGATACGGCCAACTATACAGACTACTAAACAGAAAATCCAAACTTTCTATTGAAAACAAATTACTTATCTACAAGACAATACTGAAACCTATATGGACATACGGACTTGAACTGTGGGGGACAGCAAAAGCTTCTAACATCAAACGTATTCAATCGTTTCAATCTAAAGTCCTTCGAACAATAGTTGATGCTCCATTCTATGTAACTAACAAAATCCTACACCATGACCTTAATATCCCATTTGTCCTAGACCTTATTCCAGAAAAATTCTCCAAATTTCACCAGAACCTTACCTATCATCCAAATCCCCTTGCACAATCTCTATCCAGCACCACCCATCCTTACAATCCTCCTCGAAGGTTGAAGCGGCAGTGGCCCAGAGACCTTCTGTGAATAAGCATCTATTGGAGTTTTGGCAATGGCCAGATCCTCCACTCAAGCCCGAGTGTGTATGATTATATACATTTATTTTATTTTATTTATTATTATTTATTATTATTAAGTTTCTGTATTATTTATTTTTATTATTGTAAATAGAGTGTGAGTGTGCTCTCTGAACACTATTATAAATGTCCTTGATGTGACAGAATGTAATATTTCTAAATAAACGAATATATATTTATGCTAAAGGTGACATATTGTACAGTTGATATAATTAGTCTGCTCTGTGGAAAATAGCAGAGAGCAATAAAATATAAAATGCTTGTTTAGTATGAATTTTTTTTTTTTTTTTTTTCTTTAGTTAAGGATAATTAAATATGAAATCTTCAAATACGGAATCTCAAATTCGTGGATATCAAACCCGCATATGTTGAAGGATAACTGTATTTTCGAATCGGCTGCTACCAGATATTTTATTTTCATACGAAAAATTGTATTCCTTGTAATATTTTAATATTTTAGCCAAAGAAAACGGTGAGGATGCTATACTGACCTTACTTGACAGACGTTGTTTTATTTAATGTAAATAGAGTGAGCTACTCTAACACTATTACTAGTGACCTTGGGTATGACAGATTGTAATACTTTTCAATGAAGAACTGAAATGAAATGTGATTTAAAAAGAATGGCCATTGAATGGAAGTAGCCTTCTGTTATGAAATTCTATCAGAGCCTCAAGTGCTATATTTAAGTGCTGGATATTGGCCACGCTCTGCTATGTAGTGTGGGGTAGGTTCTGGCGCTACCCTTATGCACAGATGTTAGGTTTCATCTCTCACTACCAACAGTGAGATGTCTTAATAGAAAAAAAAATTAATTAAAAAATAGTGCATTTTTCTTACTAAAAGGAAGCTGCGTTTACCTGAATGATGTTTCCTCGAAATTCTTAACGATCTCTATAATTAAGTACTCAAGTTTACATAAAGAACATACAACAACATTAAAAACCGTATTTTAAGTCTAAAGGGGTACATGAAGTGATATATTGAAAAAATAGAATTATTTTTTCAAGATACTTCTTATATCTTACGCAGAAATGAAATTTACCTTGGTCTGTCTGTCTGTCTAACTATCTGTGCCAAGATTTTCTCGGAAACTAGTGAACCGATCTTTTTTTTATTTAGTATGGCTTTGACTACTGATGCATGTGACACAAATTGGATGGTCCTTGCGCAATAAATGAAAAACATGTTTTTCTACAGACTGTAGCGCGAAAACGGCTCTAACGATTTTGATGAAACTTTCCTATAATGTTCTAATAATAGTCATTCCAATTGTCGTATATGGACTACATTACCGAGAAAATTCAGGAAAAAAAAGTTATAAAGAAAAGAAAAATGTTTTGGGGCCTAACTCGCTAAGTATGTATTCTATGGTAAAATTTATAATAAAGCTTTTGAAAGATAATTGAAAGATAATGGTAATAATAATATTACCAACAAAACCAAAAATAATCATCGGAATCGAACCAGTATTAGCAATGATACAGCTTATTCTATTTTCTATTTTAATTTATTACTTTCCTACCTACACTTGGTGAAGAAAGTATTGTGATTGGATCAAATTTTCGATATGCGGTTTTTGACGGATCTATACGTTTCAGAGCTCCCTGAGTCCTGAGGCTAATAATTAAGTGAAAGTAAGTAAATCTGGTGCCCGCATCACAAAAGCTTCACTATTTTCTCTACTTTTAATAGAAATTATTGTTTAACAAGGCAAATGCAAAAACAACAAGGCTAAGGCAAAAAGTTTTTGATCAGCAATATTAGAGGATATTGAAATGTTTACACTGATCTACCTTAAGCCGGTTTACATTGCTTTAGTTTATCAAATAAATCGAACTCAAATCTTTTCTTTGAACAATTTTCAGGAAAACTAAATGTAATTCAATTTTATTTTGTTTCTTGATGGACTTATATAAAAAAAATATTAAAAAATCTGAAATAGGGAGGAAAGTCGTGTGAGTGGACACACCGATTTAAAAAAAAAAAATTAATCATTAGCAAGCGAGGTTGGAAACGAGATTGTTCGGATAGTTCTGAAGTTTATTACGGAAGGATGGGCTTCTGGATGGGCTAAATCGGTATCATAAGGAACAAAGTCGTTATAGATGATTTAATTTTAACAAGGTAAGGAACATTGAGAATTTTGCGAAGGAATTTGGATTATAAGGATTGGATACAAGAGGATTTCTATACTTTAGTGGAGCCCTATAGCTCAACTCCCCAAACCCAAATATATCTCATTATAGTCATGTATATGAGTCTTTTCTAGTTGATTGAAAGCTTAGACCGTTTTTCTAGTAAGTGTGTACGTAGTCGGAAACGTCGAGCGGTTTCTTGGCGTTTCAGTCTGGTATGAGGATTACAAGTTAGACGTTTGTCCAGGTGGAGTCCTAGGTATCAGATTTGTTCAATAGAGATAAGAATGTTCAATTGTTGACGAGTAAAATCAATAAAATTGGTAAAGACTAAATTTGTTAATTGGATGTTTAAAAAAGATAAAATTAACAGTTTAAGCTTAATATTTGACTTGTTGTTGAAAAATTATTGGTGGTTTGGAGTGATCAGCTACCTGTTTTTGATAAGAAATATTCAATTACATTTTTAGAGACAAACGATCAAGATTGTGTGTACGAAAACATGACTCCTATACCACGGAATCATTTGAAGTTTTTGACATAAATAAAAAGAACAAGCCTATATAAGAATAAACATCATAAATGTACCCTGAAGTCATTCATATACTTTTTTCAAAGCCATTAAGGTGTTGCGTTACAGAGAACAAACAAGAGAAGTAACCAAATACAGGCCACGTGCCCGAGTGGAATTGTTTATCACCTATTAATAAAGGGAACATTTACATCTGCGACGAGGATTACATAACAGCCTCTAGAGTGGTTTTGATTCATCGCTCCACCATGTCGGTCTAATTGCTTTAATGGGGTCGTCCACATCTATCAGCTCCTTGCTTCCAGCTCAACCCGGCAGGCGGCATCTAGGTCATCTTGTAGCACGTCCTCCTGCGGCTTCTTGGGGGGGGAGGAGTAATGTCTGATCCTCAATGTATTGTTACAATGAAAGAAAAAAAAACTAAGGTGTGTGTTTTAGACCACACAAGTGAACTGAAAACATCAACAAGGCGAGATTAATAATATCAATTTTTTTTTTTTTTGTTTCTTGATGATATTTACAACTGTATAAAAGAAATACATTTAGTAAATTTGAACAAATGGATATAATGACTTGAAAACACTTGTTGAGAAACTATCCAATGGTAGCACTCTAATGATATGTCTACATTAGGGGATCACGGGCCCATCTTCTTTTCAGACGCCTCGGAGGGTTATCAGTAATTGAAGAGAAAGCAAGGTTAGAAACGAGAGGGTAGGGATGATTATGAAGTTTATTATGGAAGGATACGTATCTGGATTGGGCCAGATCTAAAACATTAAGGTCATTATGGATGGTTTTATTTGTAACAAAGTAAGGAACATTATGAAGGATTTTGGATTGTAAGAATTGGATAGAAGAATAATTCGATGTTTTAGTGGAGGCCTCATAGCTCAACTCCGTAAGTCCAAATAGGCCTTATTATAGTCATGATATGAGTCTTTTGTAATTAATTGGAAGTTTAGAGCGTTTGTCTAGTAAGTGGTGAAGTAATCGTCGAGCGGTTTCTTGTCGTTTCAGTCTGATATGAGGAATATGAAATATAAACTACAAATAATAGCTCATTACAGAAAGGATGATATGCCGAACAATTCTCTCACTTCCAGTATGCAAGTCCGATTTTTAGATTCTGAGATATTTAATCCATATCTTCAATAAAACTCGTTATAATTTGGTTTTTGCAATATTTTTTCCCCTTTTCACCTCTCTAACACGGCGACACCTGAAGATGCAATTTTTAATAATAGCCCATTACAGAGAGGATGAACATTTCCCTCGCGCTAAAAATATATATACAGATCCCATTTTTAGTTTTTGAGATATTTTAATCCATTTGCAAAAACATCTAAATTAGTCGACGATCGAAAATCTGCCGGTCAATCCAATTCACTCTCCATAAAATAGAGCAAAACGCGCTTAAAGGAATTTTGAAATTAAAAAAATGATATGATTAATGCAAGGAGTTTCCAAACTTTTTTTTCTGGGTACCAAAACGAGAACTTCACTGAGTTCTGAGCGTAATAGCAATTTAGAAAATTTTTATGATTGATTTTTAAGAATCGTAATGCTAACACATTTTTGGTTCATCCAGAAATATATATATTTTTAAATCCAACAAATTTTATATTGTACTATGACCTTTATTTAAAATTATCTAAAAACATGTCAAAACCAAGAGCCAGGACGTAGTAAAAAGTATACTCATATAAGATTTGCATGTAAATTATGAAAGTGTGTTATTTTTAGTAAAATCTTGACATTCCAAAGCCCCTGATATAAAAAATGTTAACTCAGACATTTCAAGATCGAAACGAGAGGAGGTGATGTTAATAAAAATCAGGTATAAGCCTTCATTTTTTAATTTTTAAGTATGGATGCAAACATGTAAAAAATGAAGATACTAACAAGGGCAACCTCGGGAAAACTTTTTGCAGCCAAATAATTCTAGATATTTTGGATTTTTCATAATTCCTGAATGGTGCATCTAACTGAAACAGTTGATCTTTAAGTAATCAACAAATGTTAAATTTTGCATGGAATTCGAACAACTTAATAACTTGGTCAAGTGGTACAGTCAAAAATCACAGTCAACCAACGATGAACTACACCAATTTCGTCAACAGGTAAAAAACAGTTTGGTGGAAACCACATATTTAAGATAAAAAACAAGTCGTATAGCTAACTTCTATCTATTGTAAGACCCGGACTGTTTCAACCGAATTGAAATATCTTCGTAGTATTCGTTAAAGTACTAACAATTTTGTTTCGGTCTTTTCCAGATGGATTTTTTTTCATCTACTGACGTGTCCGAGTGGATATCATTCTGGACTTCAACAATCAATGATAGAACGTTTTCATGTCATGAAGAACAGAAATCTTCTGATGTTCACATGGAGTTTCTTAAAAATCCGTACCAGTTTGGATACCATTCTCCTGTGAAGTGTCTAAACTGAAAATCATCGTAATGACCCTGAACGCATTTTAATGTGAAAGTCATTTTATTTTTCTATTAAAGTATCAATTAAATTTACTATCCCTACCACAGAGAGCGACGATTTGCAAGTGCAATAATTGCTGAAGGTACTTGAGATTCAGCCGGCAAGTGGGAGGAGGTTTCTCATGAGGTGTGCCTTGTTCTGTATGAGCCAAGCGGTGCACGCTGTGTGTTACCTGAATTACAAAATGTTATTTATTACCGTTTCACCACTTGTTCCCTTATGGTGGCCTCCGCATACATAAGTATACGGGTAGTTCCTCACTGTGGCAACATCCAACAGGCATACCGTCGCTTTAAGCCAACCTAACCATGCTAACAGGGTGTTCTCGAAACATCATGTAGAGGTTAGTACATAGCTCACGATCAATGAGCCTTTTCTAACAAACAAAAAAAAAAACTCTTTGATATTATTCGTGTCTAGTTTCTAGGTGTGGGAAGTATTCTAGTGGGCAGAGAAAGGCGTATTGCCTAAGCACACAGGCTCCAACTCAAAACCATTGTATTTTCTAGATTAAAAATCAATAAAATATATTAGGAAAAAGCTAACATGATCTTTTAAATGTCTTGGTTTCCCTCCAAAATATATATATCGCTTAATTTTTTTTTTTATATTGGGTTGAAAATAAGTTTTTTCAATTCTTCTGTTTATTTTTATGTCAACAACTGTTTATCCTATTTGAAATATGTCAAGAGTTATCAACTTGTAAAATATTGTTAAAATTAGATTAGAATTGTGATTGTTGATGGAAGGATCAAAGCACTTTGAAGATGGAATAAAATATCGTTCTTTATCGGCATATTTTGCTGCATTATTTAAAAAAAGTAAGCATGCTGCAGAAGATCATAAAAAAAAAAAAAAAAATTGCAGTACTTTTGGGGATGATGCCTTAACCAAACGTACATGTCGAAATTGGTCTGCTAAATTTTGCTAAGAAAATTTTGTCGTTAATGATAAATCAGGAGTGAATTGAAACACCCAAATTGAAACGAGAAATAAAAAGGCTTTGTTTGATCAAAATTAAGCCCACTCAGCGCGAGGGATTGCTATGATTGCAGATGTGTCGCGAATAAGAGTAGAAAACCATTTACACAAGATCAGCTGTTTGTGTCGTCCACTCTCTAATAGAAGTCAACTTGGGTTGCCAAATGCCAAAAGTAATTATTAATGGATGAAGACCCATTCCCGCTTGCTTGGATGGGATATTTTGCTCCACCCTCCCTATTCACCGGACTAGCTCCAAGTGACTACCTCTTATTCCGGTCTCTACAGAATCGAAAGCAATTCCATAACGAACACTTTCTGAGAATATTTTTGTTATTATTTCATTATGCAGTTTGTTGAAAAAGTCGTTCTAAATAATGGTCACTTCCATACCAGAATGAAACGACTAGAAACCGCCCGACGTTTTCGACTACTGCAGCACTTACTAAACGCTCTAAATTTCCAACTATTTACAAAAGACTCATATATCTTACTATAATAAGGGCTATTTGGACTTACGCGATCGAGTTTTGGGACTCTACTAAACCATCAAATTCCTCTAGTATCCAATCCCTACAATCCAAAATCCTTCGTAAAATCCTCAATGCTTCCTATTTTGTCACAAATAAAATCATCCATAGCGACCTTAATGTACCATATGTTTCCGATTTAGCACAATCCAGATACCTATCCTTCCATAATAAACTTCTGAACCATCCGAATCCTCTTATTTGCAACCTTGCTTCCTCTTGTATTCCTGATAACCCTCCGAGGCGTCTGAAAAGAAGATGGCCTCGGGACTTTCTAATATAGAAATATAATTGGAGTGCTACCAATGGGTAGTTTCCCTTGTTGTACATGTCAAGTTACTTATTTCATATTTACCAGTTGTATTTATCATTTAATACAGTTGTAAATTTCAATAATAAAAAAATTAATAATAAATAATGATCAATACATTGATTAAAATAAATTTTATGTCTATAATAACCGATTTTATTTCACCCTGAAAAACCGAAAGGGATTAATTTTAAATATAATATCTGAAAAAAAAAAAAACTTTACCATTCAGAGCTAAAATTAAATAGAAAATATCACTTTGTTATGACTGATTAATGTAAGGTAGAAAGATTTCACCATATATCTATCTATCAAATATCTCAATAAATTAATGCCTATGTGTTTCTTCGTGTTTTATTTCAAATCTGAAGGTATTCGGAAATTTTGAAAGAAGAGGCTCTTTATTTTATTAATTTTTAAATCTATGTTCTTTCTCCATTGCAACTACCATAAAATTTTGAAATTATGAAACATATGGTTGTTAATAAGTTAAATATCAATGCCATACCAAGTCGCTAACGATCTTACTCTGGATCGATCTATTACTTTTAATTAATCGAACATTCTGGTATAACGTGGGTTACAATTTCTTATTAATTTATAATTAAGTTAACTGGGATTACAGGTTTTACAACCAATTATTGATTAAGTTTAATCGATTATTAGACAATGGCTTATCTTAGGCATGACGGACTATGAGACTACCGACGACAAATTAGCTCCTATAAGCTGCATACTAAACGATTCCCAAATGGAAGAGCTCTATAAGATAACCATGTTCCCCGAGAGGCAAATCGTAAATCTCGCTAAGTTCGTGAGCGAGGCGTCCAATTTACTATAATCAATTTCAAGTCCTCCTCAGTGCCTGGGACTTCGAGTCCTGGCTAATTCAGATAATTTTTCCGCTATATCTGCATACTGATGAATACATTACTCCGGGCCCTTTTTACACCAAGCGCTCATTGGTTTTCTTCATTTTTATGTGAACGCCAGAGTCTTCTCTTTCTTTTTTATCTCCTTCAAAGTCGGTTTTCTTATTTGCCTTTCCCCTCTTCTTATTGCAGTGCATGTGTTGCTGGTTGTATTAAATGGCGGGCGATAAGTTAGGACCCGGTCTTACATATTTTCGTGAGATCTTTTTGCCCCACCGTGACGAGTTATAGCTAACGATCCGGACTCTCCTTACCTCAACTTTATGACGCTGGCCGTTTTTCAATTTTCCTTTTGTGATCTAAACTACCCCCTCGATATATGTTGGCCAATCAACGTGTCTTAATGAGAATAAATATTTTACTTTTGAAAGCTGGGTTATTAGGTAGGTTTATCAACATCATTCCTCATCCTTCCTACAATAATTTCTTTAATATGTCTTTACTAAAATTATGTAATTTTATTAACTTTTTCCATTCCGTATTATGTCTTTATTTATAACTAACTGTAAGTTGGCTTTATAACTAGGCAGATAAATTCAATAAACGTTGTCGTCATCTCAATAAAGAAGTATAAAGAAGAATAAAGAATTTTGTAAATTATTTGGCTCAAAGTATAGTGGTAGGGCACTGATCATCCAATGCTCAAAGTCCAGGATCGAATCCCGGCTCATGGCAGAAATATTATTTATTCTGTTTCAACAGCGACCCTGCGATCAGAAGATCTTCCTGGGGCATACCCAGGCTATTTTATAATTGACACCAGCCCAGAATATTTTATAACCTTAATTAAATAATTAATAAAGAGGGAAAAACTTGCAGTTGAGTGTGATCTCAAATCACCTCCTTGCACAACCCTTGACTAAGAAACAGTATTTTCCATAAATAGTAATGAATCCAAAATCCTTCATGGGTTGTAGTGGTAAAGGTTTATTTTTGTGCTCAAAGAAAAAAATAACTTGAATGAAGTTACATGTATAGAATCATGTACGTATTTGAGTAATTATTTTCATTAGCTTAGTTTCTTTTTGTTTAGTTTAGTTTCAGATCTGGCCCAATCCAGATACTTATCCTTCCATAACAAATTTCAGAATCATCCCAACCCTCTCGTTTCTAGCCTTGCTTCCTCTTCAATTCCTGTTAACCCCCCGAGGCGTCTAAAAAGAAGATGGCACCGTGATCTCCTAATGTATACATATCATTAGTGTGGTACCATTGGATAGTTACTCAGCAAGTGTTTTCACGTCATTATATCCATATGTTCAAATTTACTGGATGTATTTCTTAAATACAGTTGTAAATATCATTAAAAAATAATAATAAAAAAAGTTTAGTTTATATACATTTACTTTTAGTATTATTATTTTTCTGTATTATTTATTTATATTTATTGTGAATGAAGTGTGAATGTGTTCTTTAATCACTATTATAAATGTCCTGATGACTTGATGCCTATTATAAATTGTGACAGATTGTAATATCTCTCAATAAATATGTTTAAAAACAAATCCAACAAATTTCGGGCTTTAAGAGCATTCAGTAATGCGCCTAAAATAAATTTGGTTAAATAAATACAATAATAGTTGTTGTTCTTCTGATAAAGGCAGCCGTTGATAGTTCAATGTGTGCGTAAGATAAATGGTACAGCTGCTGGGATACAGCAGCTGACGCCTGTATTAGATGATAGATAACTTTTTAATATCCTTTTAGGAAGAAATAATCTCACCCTTCCTTTAGATTACTCGAGATAGCATAGAAAAGTCAACTTCACATCTTTGGATGGTATTCTCTTCTGAGCCCATAACTGTCACGTAACTTGGAAAATATTATTCAAGACTGTAAATTGGCATAACAAGTGGTTAAAGTGGGTCAGCTGCTCTCCCCTCACCCCTCCAATGGTTATAATGAGTTCTTCTCTTTCCAGACGTCTCTAGTTCCAGTGAATAACTACATTCACACTGCAGCATATACAGTAAATATAAAATAAACAGAAGCAAAATAACACCCAAATAATAATAGAAAAATATTTACAATACTAGGGAGGTACCCCATATCCACGGTAACGGCGGACCAACTCACATTTTACCAGTGATACAACTATTCATTAAATTGTACTAGACGTTTTCTCAAATGGTTAAACAGTAACTTACATGTATTATGTATTTCAGATTTTTTTGTTTTATCAACATAAAATAAACGGAACGAAACCACAGAGCGGACAAATTTTTATTTTTTGTTAAACCTCTATATTATACATAGCGCCTTATTGCCAATTTATATTATTATATTTATTCTTTTTGCCAATTTTTAAACATAATATATATTCAGCTTTTCCAGCTTCATATAAATCCAACATAAATTTGAGTCTTTTATTTCTTATATTTTCATTGTAAGTTGTATTGAGCTTCCTTTTCTATTTCATGATAATTATAATGAAATGTTTAATCTAATTATTTAATCTAAGTAACATCAACCTACCAACTCCAGATGAATATCTAACTGTTTATGTAGTGAAAACTTCTCTAGGCGCGTTTTGCACTTTCTTGTAGAGAGCGAATTAGATTGAACCGGCAGATTTCCGATGCGTTAACGCGGGATTAAAGTCGGCTGAAGTCGACTAATTGAAGTGTTTTTGCATATAGATTAAAATATCTCAAAAACTAAAAATCGGACCTGCATGTTTTTAGCGAGGGAATTGTTCATCATTTCATCCTCTTTGTGATGAGCTATTATTCAAAATTGTATGTAAACGGGACGCAATGTTAGAGAGGCGAAAAGGGAAAAAATATTGCCAAAAACCAAATTATAACGAGTTATATTGAAGATATTGATTAAAATATCTCAGAATATAAAAATTGGACCTGCATACTGTAAGCAAGGGAATTGTTCAGCATTTCATCCTCTCTGTAATGGACTATTACTGAAAATTGTATCTTAACGCGAAGCCGTGTTATAGAGGCGAAAAAGAAAAGTAGTGTCGAAAACCATATGATAAAAAGTTTTATAAAAGATATGGATTAAAATATCTTAGAACCTAAAAATCAGACCTGCATACTGAAGGAAATGTTCAACATTATATCCTCTTCATAATGAGCTATTATTTATAATTTATATTTTATATTATTAATCTCGCCTTTTTGACATTTTCACTTCTATCGTGTGGTTTAAATTTTACACAACTTAGTTGTTTTTTTTTTCTCTCATTCTCCCACGTTTGTAAATATTTAATAAATGTAAAACTGAATTAATTGTTAATATTTAATTATTAAATGTGCCGTTTTTCTGCGAGAGCTTGCAATAATGTACTAAAATTGTTTTATATAAGTAAAATAAACAGAAACTAAATACATATGCATACTTACTTAAACCCGTATAGACGTACTCATCACAAATATACGGTATCGCTAAATAGACCCACCTACAAAAACTCCAAACCTTCCAATCAAAATTATTGCAACTCATAACAAAAGCACCTTGATACGTGACTAACAAAACTCTACATACTGACCTCCACCTCCCAACAGTCGACCAACATAAAACGACCGTTTATCAATGATTTTACACTAATTTAAACGGGCATAATAACAAACTAATAAGAGACATGGCCACAGGTGCCATACATCAGAACAATATTCATTGAATGTTAGCATTAACTCACTTCACAGAAAATGCATATCTATAGAAAAAAGAATAAAAAAAAATCATACTTTTTAAAACAATCCAAGTATTACTAACATATATAAAACTTAAAATGGCTTATATAGTTGACAATCTATAAGTGACATTTAAATTTAAAATCAATATCTTTATGGCAGAATGATATTGTAAGGTTGGATTGAAGAGTAACATTATAAAATGTGAACATTGAAATATCGTCGTATTTACTAATGGAAAATTGAGAAAAAAATATTGTTAATTAACTTTACAACATCATTTACTTGAATTACAAGATTGGTACGAACTATGGAAAATTCGACATCATTAAAAAGAGATCAAATCGCTACAAAAACTTCAAACCTTCCATTCAAAATTCTTGCAACTCATAACAAAAGCACCTTGCTACGTGACTAACAAAACTTTACATACTTACCTCCACCTTCCAACAGTTGACCAATAAATAAAGACCCTTTATCAACGCTTTTACATTAATTTAAATGGAAATAATAAGAGACGTGACCACAGCTGACATTCCTCAGATCATGAGGAGGAGACTAAAAAGGCGTTGGATGAGAGATCTCCTTCCTTAAACAAACTAAGTAATTGGATCAAGTTGGGGAAGAGGTACTGCTGAGTACTTCCCTTCCCCATGCTTGTCATGTCATTATTTCATGTATCGCCATCACATTTGCTGATTGTCAATAATAAGTTGACAGGCGCAAATACATTTTTATAAACAAAAAAAAAAAAAAAAAAAATACTTCTGTATATTGTTAGAATTTTTATTTTATTTTATTTTTTGTTTATTTATTCAGACATATAATATTCTGTCACAGGGACAATAATTATATTGATAAATGAACACATTCACACCGTATATACAAAAAAGAAACAAAATTAACAAAAGTAAAATAATAACTCGGCGGTACATATACTAGAATTTTTATGAAGTTAGCTTTTGGACAGATACGTATTTTTTTTTTTTTTATTTGTTCATCATTATTATTCTGTGGAGACTTTGTCCCAGAATAAAGTTTCTCTCCTATTCTGTTTTAAACTGGACGCAGGTGTTTTTTTTTCGAAGAGTTAATGTCATATTTGGATTTATCATGATTAAGTCGAATCACGAAATATCCCAATTTAATATCGCAATAAATATCCCAATTTAAAATTTAAATTAAATGATAGTTCATATAATATAATAAAGCTACTATATAGTCATTATTACATGTATCGCCATCACATTTGCTGATTGTCAATAATAAGTTGACAGGCGCAAATACATTTTTATAAACAAAAAAAAAAATATTACACACCCACTAAAAATCTTTTTTTATATTGTAGAGAGGAATAAAAATAAAATAAAATAACTCAAAGATAAGTGAATAAAAAAAAAAACTTACTGACACACATATCTACACTATTTACAATCAGGATAGGGAAATCCAATCCAGGCTTGTCTCTCTAACAGTGGAATTAATATATTTAATTAAATAAATCCACAAAGATAAAATTACACTAAAGTAAAAATTAAAAAAGTATTCGTCTGATTCAGGAAATATATTCAATTTTTGGTTTATTATTTTCAATAATCAACTATTGTGATCGACCAAAAAATTCAAAAACTTAACCCCCCTAAATTTGAGGTTTCACGTTTCAGACCGCGTAGAATTCGAAAAACGAATAAAAAATTTTTTGTCCGTCCGCCGTCCGCGCATTTTCTCCGAAACTACTGGACCGATTTTTTTCAAATTTTGATATAAAATCAGAGCTCACCCGAGGATGATCCTCCTTCACCGACATTACTCTCCGCCTTTAACTTTCAAAATGGCGACCGAAAAACCTGCGTTAGTATAGACTGTAGCTCCTAAACGAATGTACAGATTTCAATGAAACTTCGCTAAAGTCATTTTCTCGACGCCCTTTAAATTTATCTATATAACATACTTCAACGAAAAGAAGCTGGACAAAAAGTTACGAGGGATGATAAAATTAAATTCCGAATAACTCGAAAAGTTTTTACTTTTTTGTTGATATTGTATATAGTTTTTTAAAAATTTACGAAATTTCCTAAAAAAAAAAGTTAAAATCGGACAATTAGGAGCAAAGATATGGTCTCCGGTTTTTTTAATATGTTCTACTCTAAATGTTATATCCTTGGTTTGGTTTTTAAATTTTGAATGTGATACTGAAATAATGCTATTTTTTTTTTAGCATATTACTAATGATTAAAGAAAAACAGTTTAGTCCAGTGATTGGAATCACCTTTTGTTTTTTTTCTTTGTAACTCGGAAGGTAATGTTACTTTAGATGAATAATTTTTTGGAAATAATAAACCATTGTGAAATAATTAGCAGCGTTTTTTTTTTTTTTAAATGAAATTATCATCCAGTCTTTAATAAATAAATTCCAAGTTGTGGGACTTGCTTTGTTAAGTGGGCTCTTCCGCCCATATACCTAGATAGGCCTAATGCCTGAACGAGAACCTCTAGCTTGTAGCACTGACAATACTCTTCCTTGTTTCCTAAACCTCATCTTCTCTTTGTAAGGTCAAATATAAAGATGTCAGAGAGAGTGCTTAGATAAGAGAGGCAGTTAGAGATATATAATGTAGGTAGCCGGGTAGCAGAGAGTTACTAATGTGTACTATCCGACTAGAGCGGCCCCGCTACCGGCTTCTCAGGTAGGCACAAATCTCTCCGGTTTCACATAAAAGTCCGATGCCGAGGACCACATTTGAATTTATAATTTCTACGGCAAAAAACATCAACTGCCCCCGTTGGAGCTCCTCCTCTTCCACGGTATTATTAAATTTAAAAACTTTATGTATTTTGTTAGTGTATGTATTTATTTTATTTTATATTTTTTGTCATTCCACTAACGAGTCGGTTCCAGTATTAAACAGGAACTTTATAGGACCAGCTCCCATGCGTCATTCGGAAGGCCTCTAGCGTGAAAATAAAAGGAATTCTTTCAGCCTTATACATTCGTGTTAGCTCCAGTTCTCACACTACTGGAATCGACTGAAAGAAAACTTCAGTCAATATTTCATAAAACAATTAAATAATATCGTCGGTTTATTGTAAAAAGTCAATAACAATGGGACTTTACGGGCGTGGAGTCGTCGATTTCAATGAAACTTTTTTTGGTGATACTAGATCGAATAATATTAGACCCATGTCCGAGGGTTCCGAGTAGTAAATGGCATGAAAAAAAAAATCCTAACATAAAATTATGTCTGAAAATTTTTTTATTTTAAAAACTCATATTTAAGTTTTAGAGGATCCTAAAAAACGAATCTGAATTCGTTTTTTCTTGACAAACATTTACTCGGCCTACTTTACTGGAAGTGCCAACGGGTTTTTCTAATTTATTATACCTTATAATTAGCAATATGTTTTTCTTATTTTACAAAAAAAAAATCGATTGATAAATAATAACTTATAAATCCATGCAGATCAAAGTCAGAAAATAGTAACGTAAAAAAATAATAAAATTTTATAACATTTTTATTTCCTCGGCTCCTAGAGCACATTGGCAATATCCTCTCAAGAACAAATCTACAAGGTCTCTAATGAAAAGAAAAAAAAAAAATCTCAATGTATGTGGTGCCGATTGCTAAGCTCCCGGACGGCTAGAACTTAACGAAGATGGGAGGATTACATTAACAGTCTGCCACACTGAAGGACATTGGTACTAGAGCCACAATATGCATTCACACAATATGTGAAAGGAAAATAAATATAAATAAAATAATAAATATATATAAATGAAATAAGATAAAGAGAATTATTATACATGTATACAAGTCAAATAAAATAATAGATTGAAGCTGAATGATAAAAAAATAAATTAAACACAATTCACACCTATGTACAATATCTACATTAGTCTAGAGGAATCTGAACCAAACCATGTGGAGGCCAAATCAGGACTCCAGGAGATCCCAGTGCTTCTCTCCCAGCCGTGCCAATGGAAGCCATTGGAGAAAACAGAAAATAAAATAATGTTTCAAGACAAATTATTAATTACGGAGTGAATGGCCTGAAATATCGCTCATTTACTTAATCTCCATCAGGGCCACTAATCGATTGGAAGAGAGCGCTGGCTGTTGCGATTGAAAGACCAGTAGTAATAAAAGGGTGTAATTAGCGAAGAGCAAATGGCTACGCTGTACAAAGAGTTAGAGAGGTGGAGGTGTTAAGGTGAGCATGCAATTGGTGCTAATGTGTCCCTTAGTATATTGATTGCCGAGATCCCATTCAACTGATTGCAATTCCAACCGATAATTACGGGGGGTAATCTCATTTGCATAGCTGCCTTTTTATTTTTATCTCCTTTTTACTCTTCCTTTTACCTTGGCATGACGAATCGGTTTGCACTTTTGCAAATAAGGCGCATAATTGCCGGAACAGGATTTACTGCACTGGCATTGCACTTTGAATGCTCATCGAATTATATAACATATACAAAATTTATTTATATTCTTGAATAAAAGGATAACATACATGCTATAACATCAAACAACTAGTGTCCTATTTTAATAGGTAAAATGGAAGAAATCAGTCTTTATTACGTAATTTGTCCCTTAAAGAATATTGAAACATACCGTAACTACCAACCTGTCCCTGTAAATCAATTGTTCATAAATTTGTTATTTATATTTACTGCAACTGTATTGTTCAGTGGTGCTGCTTTCATCGACAGATCCGTGGGAGAAGGACGGAGGGTGAAGAGAGAAGAGAATTTCGGCCTGAAGGCTCTCCCCCCAAAATAGATTTTTTTTTTCTAGACCCAACTTCATAAAAACCTACTTATAAGTTTAGCTCAATGAATAATGTACTTCGTAATACATTTTGCAACAACCCTACAATATAAATTAAATATTTATATTCTCAAAAACCTCAGATATCAATACTGCTTTGCTTACTAAGATTGCAGTATCTACCAAAAAGTCCTTTTAGCGAATTGCAAACCACTCCAATCAACAAGACTCTTTTTGTGTATTTCAAAACTCTCAAAAAGTCAAACGCTATAATTTTCCTTTTTCTAAATCAAAAAATATAGAATATTTATTCATAATAATAGAAATTGCATACTTATTACAAATTAAGTAACTTGAACTATTTCCTCAGTAATATACTGCGATTTTCAATTAATTCTAAAAGGCATTTAATATTAATCAACGAATTTTTTTTTACCAAATTTTGAGTTTAAATATTTTCAAGAGTTAATTTTTTCTTTAAATCCTATATTCTCAGGATTGAAAAGAAAAAGTTTCTTATTTATATATACAGAAGCGTATAGTTTATGAAAATTAGTGTTGCCCAAATGCGTGACCGAGACGAGTCTTGGTCTTACAAACTCAGTCTTGGTCATGGTCTTTGTCTTGCGCAAAAGTCTTGCAATAATCATGAAGTTACTTGTTAGCTTATTACTATAGAGATAGTACTGTATTTTTTTAGATAGGAGAAACCTAACTAAGCCCGAATGAAAAATTAGAGGAGATAAATGCAAAAGTATATTGGTTATACCAATTATTTACGTATAGTAACTAAGATTGTCAAGTATTATTCGAAAGTTTTTATTCGAAAAATCAATGTTTTTTACCAGTCCTGGTCTTGGTCTTGCAACAGTTAGGCGGCTTGGTCTTGGTCTTGCAAAGTGCAAGACCAAGACCGATTTTGGGTAAAATTAATGAAAATAGAATTTACTTTTTCTTTTGTACTAGTAGCTCAATTGATTTTTTTTTATTTTTCAGCTTATCTGATTAAAGATTTTTTTCTTAATTTCATTTGCATTTAGTGATTAATCAATTTTTAAAAAATCCCCCGCTGTATGGCTCCCTTAGTAAGTACGACCTGAGATAGATTGTCCCCTTCTTACGTATTTCTTTTATTATTAGTTTTCATTATTAGTACTATTACTGTACTATTTGGTATATTTATTCTTTAATTGTTATACAAAACTATAGTTGTGTTATCAATCACATATATTCAGATTGATAAATTTTATAAATACACAATACTTCATAAATATATTATTTTATTACACTAATTTAGAATATAAGAAAAATAAGCGACTTGTTTTCCGCTAGCCAAAGGATAAGGAATAAAGGAAAGGGAGGTTTCTAAACTATGTGCTGAACTCATTGATGATATATAAATATAATGAAATGATGCCATCAAAAAGCTCAGCGCTGAGTTAAGGAACTAGCTCAAAGATTGAATATTCAACCGGTAGAGGGTAATGCTCCGAACTGGCCCTCAATGAATGACTGATGGACGCGGAGGAACTCACTACCTTTCTACAGCAACCTCCCAATCTCCAGCACTGCTTTTCCTTTCCAGGAAAAATATCTTTTTTTTATTCATGATAATTTTTTATTTATTTATTGGGTATTACAACAATCTGTCACACGGACACTAGTTGTAGTGAGGTAGGATAAGATTCCAACTATATGTACAAAAATATAAAATAAATAGAAGCAAAATAACTATAAGTAATAATCAAAAAGTATATACAATAAATAAAATAAAATAACCTAAAAATAAGAAAATTAAAACTAAGCAAAAACACATGCATACCTATATACAATCAGGCGAGGGAACTCCAGGAGAACCCTGCGCTACTCTCTCAACCGCCTCACTGGTACTAAAGCCAGCGGAGATTGATCGGGAGCACTATATTAAAATAAAAAAAAAAAACATCTAGTAAAAGTGAACGAAGGAACATAAAGACTTGAAAAAACTTGTGTGTCAAATGAAACTTCCCACTTTAGTCACGAAAAATATAAAAATAGTCTGATTCGTTCCTTTTTATTTTTGTTCAGACAATACTAAAATCAGTAGCATTACTTCACAAGTGTCACTCCAATATTGAGCACATGATCTGATGATCACACTGTTTGTAGAATAACGAAGCTAGCTGAGGGTGTTTGTATTTTGACAGCTTATTTCCAACACAAACAACTGAATTATTCAAATTAAATTGTTCTTTAAATAAAAGGAATGGAAAATCCTGTATACCGTTGGTCATAAACATACAATATTTAAGTAAGACTAAAATTATGATTATATATGTAAAAATCTGGTGCGCGCAACAAACAACATTCACTTACCGATCTACTTTGAATAGAAATTATTTTCTGGCAATGCTGGGCTATTATAAAATTTGTCGAAGTGCATTTTAAACGGAGCTAAAGCTTGAAGCTTACAGATAACATGTCATTAAGACCTTTATAATTACAAAATGTCTCTTTAATATTTCGACGACAGGCAATAAAAATCTAGTCACTCCATCTGCTTTTATAAACCACACAACTTTCATTGCTTTTATAAGCCACAGAATGACTAACTCCAATTTCAACATTTTTGAGTGTTGTCATATTAGTGATTTTTTTAGTTGAAAAAGTTATCTATGCAGACAATGAGTAAGTTGATTCCAGAGGTGGTGATTGCAGTGTTGAAATATAGAACTGAGAATAAAGGTATAAATTTAGGTACTTATTTCTTATGAAAGATGTTCTTAGGAAAGACAATTTATTAAACATCTGTAGAAAAAAGGTTTTTTAGTCTCAAAAATTAAAAAAAATATATTTTAAATTTATCCAAATTTTCGTCTTTTCAGGGAAAAAAACTTAAGACCACATCTTTCCTCCTAACTGTCCGCTTTTAACGGTTTTTTTTTTTTTTTTTTTGGTTATTTAGGAAATTTCGTAAACTTTTATAAAACCATAAACTTTTATAAAACCATAAACAATATCTCCAAAAAAAGCGTATACTTTTGAGTTATTCGGAATTTAATTTTAACATCCCTCGTAACTTTTTTTCCAGCTTCTTTTCGCTGAAGTGTGTTATATAGATAAATTTAAAGGGTATCGAGAAAATGACTTTAGCGAAGTTTCATTGAAATCGGTACATTCGTTTCGGCGCTACAGTCTATAACAACGCATTTTTTTTTTTTTTTTTTTTCTCCTTTATTAACTTATCAAATTCTTTCATAAGTTATATTTAGCATTTTTTCGTAACTCTGAATAATGTTAAATGATTAACTTTTTAAATAAACCAAATTAAAGGTAGTTTAAAGGAAGACATATATGAACATTGGGCATTTAAGCCCAGTAAAGTGACATCAATGGGGATAAGACCTAATTGATATTAAAGACCACTTAATTATACAATGATACACCGAGTTTAATCAGAATCGTTAGAGCCATTTTTGAGAAAATTGTGAAAATGTGTTTCAGCGTTGATATAAAGTGGCACTTTGGGTTAGCCGATTTTAAGGAAATAGTTGCTCTCACATCTAAGGCAAATACCTATCTTAAATACATGATATCAGTTTCATAGGACTTTTCGTTTTTGGGCTATACTGCTAACATACAAACACACAGGCACACAGACCATTTTTCGGGACTTGGTCATTTCGACCAGGGTACCTCAAAACGTGTAAATCCGTTGAAAACTCAGATTCAAAAATTTTCTCGATCGCAATACTTACACTTACTATATATTAAATATATACGTAAGTGAAAGTAATATGAAGAACCCTTAAATATTCTGCGGAAAAAAATGTTAAACATGTTTTTTTAGTTCCCAAGTTATAATGCACAATATCGACAGTAGTGCGGGCTTAAAAGTTTTAGTTATGGTAGTGAATATCTAATGTAATTTTCTTCATGGGGGCAAACTTAAGCCTCGTGAGAACAAATGAACAACTACATGAAAAAAATGTCTAGCGCCCTGGTTTAGAAAACCGATACTTGTTTAAAAAACTCTAACCTTGTGGATCTTATATAGGCTCACTATTATTCCACTAAAGATATCGATGAAGATAAAAGGATCTAATTTTGATGGGGGAAAGTGACGACTTAATATTCTTTAGCGTTTACAATTCATATTGTGGTAATTAATTTTTATAATAAAGTTAAAGCTGGTAATTCATATTAATATGGAATTTTATCCTATAATTAAATCAAGTAAATGTTGTTTTCTCTGGCTCAGTGTTTTCTCTGGCCATTTTGGTTTATTATTTTCAATAATGAACTATTGCAATCGACCAAAAATTGAAAAATTTAACCCCTCCCCCCCTCAAAAATTGTGGTTTTACGTTTCAGGATACGTAGAACTCGAAAATCGAACAAATAAAAATTTTCACGTCTTTTCTCCAAGACTACTGGACCGATTCTTTTGAAAATTGGAATAATTTTGAATCAGAGAATCTAAAAAAAAATTGTACAATTGTGTTTGTTTTAAAAGTTTTTATAATATTTTCTATTAAATTTACTGAGTCTTTTAACGCTATTTCTCTACAACGGGGTATATTGTTTTTATAAAGGCTTAATGTAGTAATGTAAAATCTTTTAATATATACTTTATGGTTAGCAGGGACTGGCAAGTATCGCAATATGGTTGGGCCTCTTTTGTTATTAAATGGACAAGAGTCAGGTTAGTATGACCAATTCTCATCCTTGTTACTACCACTTCTTCTCGTATGTTTCCTCTTCCAGCACTTACCCACTGTTTTATACTTTTTTGTAATATTTCTAAGTTTATTAGTCAGTGGAATTTAATTCCACATGGACTCCCAATTTGTTTGTACTCTGCCTTTTAGCAATGTTTTAACATCACTCGGCTCGTATATTCGGAGAGGTGGGATATTCATATGAGCAGCTTCTTTAGCAGCTTTATCCTCATTTCCTGGTATCCCGGAGTGTCCTCGAATACAGAAAAATATTATAATTTTATTAAGGTTGTTTATAATTTCGATGTATTGGTGGATTCTGTTTATTGCAGGTTTTATTCAAGTTTGTTATACTCTGAAGGGCGGAAATAGAATCAGAACATATTACTATTTTCGTGCTTTCTATATTAATGATGAAAGTGATGCTGCAGAAATAGCCTGCAGTATATATCGTTGAGGTTGGGGGTAATTTATACTTATTAGGTATCCCATTTATAATTATCGCAAAACCGACATTATCATTCTGTTTGTTTCCAAAAGTGTATATTATTTCATGATCTAATATATGTATAGAACGTACTTCACCGAAAAGTGCTTCCCTTTCAACATGACGACCGAACCCTTTAAACCCTTTAAGTTTATTTAAATAACGTACTTCAACGTAAAGAAGCTGGAAAAATCACGAGGGGTGGTAAAATTAGATTTCCGAATAACTCAAAAAGCATAATTTTTTTTTAATAATGGTTATTTAAAAGAGTAAAAGGTTTGTTTGAAAAAAACCTTTGGAATCACAAAATTTGGAGTAAAGATACAGTGTTCTAATGCGAATTTTATATCGCTTTTTTTGGTTTCTGATTTTATGAAAGTGTCACATCAACTTGAGCAATGATGTCTATTTTTCTAGGCAAATTACTAATGATATTAAAAAAAAAATTAGACCAATATTAGGAATCGACTTTTATTTATTTTCTTTTATGTTACAAAGAAAGTAATGCTATTTTTGATGTATAATTATAAATCAAACAATAAACCATTGTGTAATAATTTGCAGCGTATTTTTTTTATTAACTGACTTTTTTACTTTCCTACTTATACTAAGTAAGGAAAGTATTGCAATCGGGTCAAATTTTCGACATGCAGCTTTTGACGGATCTATCCGTTTCAGAGCCCCTTGAGTCCGAAAAACACATTTTTAGCCATTGGTCTGTCTGTCTGCCTGTCTGTGCCAAGATTTTCTTGGGAACTGCTGAACCGATTTTGTTGCTTCTTTTTTTATTTTGTTGGGTTTTGACTACTGATGCCTGTGACAGAAATTCGGTGCTCCATGCGCAATAGCTTGCGCGCAATAAATGAAAAACATGTTTTTCTGTAGACAATAGCGCAAAAACAGCTCTAACGATTTTGATGAAACTTTCCTATAATCTTCAAATCGATGTTCTTTCAATTTTCGTATATAGACTAAATTCCCGAAAAAATTCAGAAAAAAAAGTGATAAAGAAAAGAAAAATGTTATGGGGCCTAACTCCATAAGTATATATTATACGGTAAAATTTTGTAAGAAAACTTTTAAAAGCTAATTAAATTACCAACAAAATAAAGAAAAATCATCGGAATCGAACCAGTTTTAGCGATGATACGACTTATTCTATTTTTACACATGTTTTAACTTATTACTTTCTACCTAAATCAGGAGGGGTGGTAAAATTAGATTTCCGGATAACTCAAAAAGCATATTTTTTTTTTAATAATGGTTATTTAAAAGAGTAAAAGGTTTGTTTAAAAAAAACCTTTGGAATCACAAAATTTGGAGTAAAGATACAGTGTTCTAATGCGAATTTTATATCGCTTGTTTTGGTTTTTGATTTTCTAAAAGTGTCACATCAACTTAAGCAATGATGTCTATTTTTCTAAGCAAATTACTAATGATACTAAAAAAAAAATTAAACCAATATTAGGAATCGACTTTTATTTAGTTTCTTTTATGTTACTAGGAAAGTAATGTAATTTTTTATGTATAATTATAAATCAAAAAATAAACCATTGTGTAATAATTTGCAACGTATTTTTTTTATTAACTGATTTTTTTTTTTCTTAAGTTTTGAAAGTTGTCATATTTTTTTTATTTTTTTAATATGAGACACAGACTTTCAATGTATTTCTATTTCACATATATCAACTTACGTTATTTCCTTCGAGCAAATGAACTAAATTTCAATAGTACTAGAAGAATATAAAACTTATAGAATAATTTTTAATATTTTTATAAATGAATTGACACAAAAATGAGTTAAATTTACTTGTAAAACCAGAAGAGGAAAAATAAAGGAATATATTCACCAATTTACTAACTGCCAGTTAACCTTTTTAGTTGGTAATGACAAATCGGCCCCAGATGGAAATCTGTTAAATATTCATGTCAATTTATCAGGATGCTTGTTCAATTTTATTTGGGATGAAACTCTTCATGAGTGATTTGGAGAGGAGGAAGCCCGGGGCGAGATGTTGGAATGCCTGCTCCACCATCCACCGCTGGACGAGATCTTGTTTGCGTTCATTTGTTTAATGGATTTGTGGAGATGGTTATCAGGAGCTGACGTGGAGTGATTAGAGCCGAACGGAACGGCCGGGTATAAACCACTCCTTATTACCTAACCATTAGCTCGTCGGCTTCCTTTATTGAAATGATTGCTCAAAATAAACGAGGAGGAGGTTTTATTTGAATATATAAACAGATTCGCTGGAAGGGAGGAGGAGAAGCGGAGAGAGAGAGAGAGACTTATTGAAAGGTCCAAGTTATCGTTTCACGTTCTCCGAAGTGAAAAGAAGAAAAATTTAAGCAGCGTTATCAAATCAAGGAATGATATTAAAATAAAATAAAAAAAGTATAATTAAATAAAAAAAAGAAGTATCTAGTCCATTCTTGTAAGAGTACGTGAACGAACAGTAAAATATCAAATAGAGAGCTCATATGCTTAAGGTCTCAGGTTCGATTTCGGATATGACGTGGATCAATCCTAAGATCGGGACACTCTCCTGTTGCACTCCCAGACCCAAGAAGTTGGTGTTTTAAATTAAATATTTATTTTGTCGGTTGAGCGTGATCTCGGTCAAATCACCTACTTACACAATCAATGGCCACGAAATCATTCTTCCTTACAAAGTACTGAACTTTAGCAGACCCTCGATGGATTGTAGTGGCACGTTCTCTCTCTTTTATTTATTTTTTTTTTCTTTCTTTCTTTTTGAAGCTAAGGAAGTTTTTATTGATGCATTAATGAGATTTAGAATATTTCCTCTCCTGTTTTGCATTTTAAGACACGTTTATGCAATGTCATGTTGAAAAGGAGAGTGCAAAAAGGTAATTGTCAAATATGTGTCCCAATGTTCTTTGCCGATCTTATATCGGGTTTTGTGAGAAGGGAACTTGCAGGAAACGTTACTACTGTATTTTTGGTTCCTACCTCACCCCACATCTAGCATTTAACGTCTAAGAAAGATGAAAGAAAGAAAAAAACAACGTGAATATCTCCAAAACGAAAGCATATGCAGTGGCTTACAATAAAATTGATACACCCTGTAGGAAAATAGAAAAAATAATTAAATGGTTTCAGTCAACAAATAAAACCAGAAACTCTTTACATATTTACAAACTCAATATAATTGCCTAAAATATTCAACTGCAATTATTTTTAAAAAACTTGATAATTTTACTTCACAGTCAAAATGATAAACCTCATTTCTAATTAATTTTTAAATGCTATTAATTTTTTCAATACATTGTAGCCAAGTCATTATTTTCTACCACTTCTTTCGGTCTGTTTCTAATGGTTTCGACCAGTTGTTTAGTTACTCCGGGCTTAGCCTGTTCCATTTTTCGTGGAGATATTTTTCTAGCAAAGTCTTCTTTGCTAGAAATTTCGTGTTTTATAATTTTCCACGATGTTCCATCACATTACTACTGTCTGGTGACAGTGGTGAATTTTTTTTATAATTTTGGGACAGTTATAAAGTAGCCATACCTTAACTAACATGGCAGAGTGATCGAGGTCATTATCTTTTTAAAAACAGAAATTCTTATTTGGCCCATATTTTCAACAATTTTTTTCAAGTTTCTTCTTAAAATGTCGATGGAATCATGTTTATTGTTTATGCCATGTAAATATTTCCACTATGAAGTGAAGATTTCCTACACCAGAAGCCGCCATACCCCACACCAACAAAAAGAAAATAAAACATAACCTAACGTAAGAACAAGAAAAAGAACATAAAAAAATAACACTTTACTAGAATGTTTTTTATAACTTCGTCAATTCAAAAATTTGTAAATTCGTTTTGAAGATATTCTTCTCCTTCACATGCGAAAAATAGTCCTATCACACCGAAATTTCTGGTATAATTAGAAAGATTACTAAATTACCTACAAAACAAAAAAAAAAATATCCTAAAAATCGGACAATTATTAACAAAGTTTTGGTATACTTAATAATGTCTTAGGATTTAAAGATATTGCATTTAGGAATAGAATAGTCTACTACTTTCTTTTCTTGGCTGATATATTAATTTTATTATTTCTTAAAGACATTTGGTTGCTCTTACGTTTTATTTTATTTTTTAATAATTTACAATATCCCATGATGCGGGTATTATTTTGTCTATATTACAGTCAGCGTTTAAAAATATCTTCTATTATTTGTATTACGTTTATGTTAACAATCGACCAAGAAAAAAATATTAATTCCTTTCTTACATAATACATAGTTCCTATTCCGTCCTTACATAATACTTATTTCCATATTGTTTTGCTATTTCTTTAGTAAAGTAAATTTTCTGCGAATTTTTCACAGGGGCCAAATTATCAGGGGCTAGTTATTAAGTTATTGTTTTTAATTTAATATAAATTGAACTATTTATTTATTCAATAATTTCTATAAATATCCAGGTGTATTATATTGACTGTGAACCACTGTTATCTTTAGAAGTTTGGCCAATAAGAATCAAGACATCCTTTATTCTGGCTGTAGTTTGTGGGTATATTTCGGACAGTAGACTAAGAGGACCTCGACATCTCATTGAGAATAATTGACGAATTGGAGATCCTATTAACTAATTAGCATAAGACAAGCCATTGTCTAGATGATGAACGATGAAGGACCCCGCATGTCTTCTGACATCGCCTCCAAATCATAACCTAAAAGAAATATTAATATTATAAATATAAGTAGTGACTCACCGATATTTCTGAACCGATTCTGACACCTGGGAACAAAAAAAATTCAATCAATTAATTAAAAATGATATTATAAATTAATACAATTTGAAAAAAATTAATTCCATTGCATACAATGTTAATTTAAAGACATAA
This sequence comes from Nezara viridula, assembly GCA_928085145.1. Classification (NCBI taxonomy): domain Eukaryota; kingdom Metazoa; phylum Arthropoda; class Insecta; order Hemiptera; family Pentatomidae; genus Nezara; species Nezara viridula. The sequence goes on along the minus strand of OV725081.1, from coordinate 85,050,810 downwards.
TTTCAAAATATAATTTTATTGAAAATAACTCTCAATTGTGAATATACCAATGGAACGTTGCAATGTGATCTGAAGGCATATTTATTATATGTTACAAATCACAAATATAATATTATATCTACTTATATTATATTATATATAACAGTAAACGATATTTCTAAGGAGAAGTGAAACTCATATCGGCTATATTATTTTAAAGACTGTAACGTGACTTGGAGGAATGCAGTTAAGTGGCTACAGTGGAGCTACCAGGATCTGGGTGCTGCCGCTTTGACAGCAAAGTCCTCCCTTACCTGTTCTGATTTACTCGGTCTTCAACAGGTTTGGCTTTCACTGACAAATAAGAATATTTTTTAGTATAAAATCTGTGGAATGGAAAGTGGAAATTGTTCGAAAATATCATAAAAAATACTTCTCAATCCAGATAAAACGTTTAAGAAAACACGAACTCAATTTCCTCTATACATGCATAGAGGAAAAAAACATACTCAGTGATTTAGTTGTCCTTTATGATTCTTTTGTTTTCATAAGATTTTCAGCCTAGAGTTCTTCAACATTCAGTATTTTTTTCATTTACTTAGGCATAATTTGTCGCAGTTATTGAAAACCCATACCATCCAATAGCAACCGGTATAAAGGTTCATTTACGCGATCAATTTTCTGGACCAAAGTGAGTTCATACAAGAAACTTGTAGAGAAACTTGACTGCGTAAAAGAGACTTACCTATACCGACTGTCAGTGAATAATCACACGATAACTGCGAAAAATTATATTCAAGTAACTACAAAAGAATAAATACTCAGTAACATACTGAAGAAATCAAATAATAAGCTGAAGAAATATAGGAGACTGAAAATCTTTTCGAGAGATGTCCTCATCTCACAGAGCAATGGAAACCAAAGAATCACCTAGGAAGAACTACATCACTCCGTATAAATTTTCCTCTATCTCTGGCGTATGGGATCAGGATAATTACACCTAAGTAGATCGCGTGAACCAAATTGATCTAACTGGAAAAATTTTTGATCAAATATCAGCACTCTCGTAATTCAGGAAACATATTATTTTTCAAAACATGCTATGCAGCTCACTTTTTTTCTTTTGCGTTATTATCAGTGTGGTACTCCGTTAGTTTATATTATTTTTATGGTAAAAAATTCGGAATGGGCTCATGGCCAACATTTAAAATTGATTAAAGTGATAAGAGTCCGACTATCTCTTCAAAACATTACATTGCTTATGTAAACTTTTTTGTTACATTTAATTACATTTTTCTGTTGTCCCTAAAAGGTAGTCACTTCTTTTGGTCTAGTCAGTCTCCCTTCTTCAGCATCTTGTAACCATATCATCCTAGGTTGTCCTCTTTTTAACCTTGCTTTATACAGAAAGGTTAATTTTAACAATAGCTCCTCATTGAATCTTTTTAACTGGCCATACAATTTTAACCTTTTTGTTGTTATGTTGTATAGGATTGAGTTTGGTAGCTGAACGTTCAGCCTTTTTTTTTTTTTTTTTCAAAATCGGTCAATTTTAGCGCTTTTTATTTTAGTTTTAGTTTGGATGTTTGCCGGAACAGCATTTATTCTCCTATTAAACTCATGTTGTAAGAAGTTTGATTTGTATATAAGTCAATGGTTCCAACAATAGGTATAGTTGATTTGTTTTTTTCTAACCCCCAAAAAAGTTTATTTAATTAAATTACATATATAAGTATAACAATACAAATATATAAAAATAACAAAGTCCTTCCACTGACCGAGGGCATTTTAAGGATTGGAGATAGATAAGGGTAACACATGTGGCATTTAACTTTCATTGAACGGAGAGGGACCGTTCAATTAATTATTAATTATTTACAATATATACACATTAATTGGTTTGGACCGCAGAGTCCAGACCACATCCTTTGGCGAGTAAACAGTAGGTTTGCACAGACCTTCAGCCAATCAAAAATTTTGATGTGCCTCCGGCCTTATTGGTATAGTTAAGGTATAAGATGCATATTTATTTTTATGTTGAATTAAAAAAGGTATAGTTAATTTAACATAAAAATAAATATGAATTTTACACCTGTGAAATATCGGGAAAAGGTGGAAAATACCATGCCGGCTCCAATGGCCGGAATAAAATAAAAATGCAGATACTTTCTGTAATCATGTATGTGCACCTGCTTATTTAATCTTATATACCTAGATTCTAGGCGTCTGAAACTTAGGCCAAATAATAAAGGAATTCTTTTCCTTAACAAAATAAAAGGAAATCACCCAAAAAAAAAAAAAAACAACAACCCAGCTTATCCTAAACATCTCAATTTATAAAGGCGGCTTGCAACGTGCAGAGACTTGCAAAAACCTGTCTGGACTGCCCACTCCGCACAGCCGGATCCTAAGCTCTTCACCGATATTCACCTCACTCAGCGGCGGCTCTTTGATCAATTTTAAAATTTTATATTTCATTATTATATTTTTATTCACGTCTGCCGACATCGGAACAATCCATGAAAGTGCAACAGTGCACGTAAAAAGAAGTAGGAGGAATAAGTTACTTATTTTTTACGCTGAAGCGGGTTGTTTGAACACACTATTTTCCTAAATGGTAATAGAAGAAAAAGGTATATGTAACATACAAATCGCACAACCAATCAATTGTGTCGACGGATAAACGAATCTTTAATGTAGAGGCAACACTGAGTAAAAGTTACCCTATCAGTACGGCTGTAACGTGTGCTTGATTTATTAATTAGAAATGTTTTCATTTTTTTTTTAAATTATTTTAATGGAATTTACAACTGTATTACATAGAGAATACAATAAGTAAATGAGAAATTTGTAACATGGCATGTACAACATGAAGAGAAACTACCCATTGGTAGAACTCAAATTAAAGTTCTATATTAGAAGATCCCGAGTCCATCTTCTTTTCAGACGCCTCGGAGGGTTATCAGGGATCGAGGAGGAAGCAAGTTTGAAACGAGAGGATTCGGATGGTTCTGCAGTTTGTTATGGAAGGAAAGGTATCTGGATTGGGCCAGATCGGAAACATATGGAACATTAAGGTCTTCATGGATGATTTTATTTGTGACAAAGTAAGGAGCGTTGAGGATTTTACGAAGGATTTTGGATTGTAAGGATTGGATACGAGAGGAATTCGATGGTTTAGTCGAGCCCCAAAGCTCAATTCCGTAAGTCCAAATAGGTCTTATTATTGTCATATATACGAGTCGTTTATAATTGATTGAAAGCTTAGATCGTTTGTCTAGTAAGTGCTGCAGTAGTCGAAAACGTCGGGCGGTTTCTAGTCGTTTCAGTCTGGTATGGGGGTTCCAAGTGAGTCGTTTGTCAAGGTGGAGTCCTAAGTAGCGGATTTGCTCAACAGGAATAAGTGGAGTATTATTGAAGGATACTGTAGGACAAGAGGTCATAGGTTTACGACGGAGGGTAAAGGTGATTTGATGGGATTTGTTGGAATTTATTTTTATTCTCCAATTTTTACACCATTCTTCAAGGCTTGTGATATGTGATTGAAGAGTTTGGGATGCAATTAAAGGATCGTTATTAACTGATAGGATACACGTGTCGTCGGCATAGGTGGTGATGACAGTGTTGGATTGGGTTGGGATGTCAGCTGTATAAACTGTGTAAAGGATAGGACCTAGGATACTACCTTGAGGAACACCGGCAGACTGAGTAAAAAGAGATGAATAAGCATTGTTATGATTGACTTTGAAGTATCTGTCAGTAAGGTAGGAACGGATAATGAGGAAGTATGTAGATGGTAGGAATTCACGGAGTTTGTACATCATTCCCGGATGCCAGACTCTATCAAACGCCTGTTCAACGTCGAGAAAGACTCCCGTGCAGTACATTCCGCGCTCCAATGCAGAGGAGACTACATCTACCACACGATGGTATTGCTGAATAGTGGAGTGGAATGTGCGGAATCCAAATTGGTGATCTGGGATAATGTGTTTAGAGTCTAGGATGGGATACAGGCGATTTTAAAATGAGTGTTTTCATTAATATCCATACATAATTTTTATTGTAGATTTAAAAAAAAAACATAACCTTTGTGATTTGGCAATGATTACTTCCAATTAACCACAATTGAATTTATTTGTTCTATTATCAAAATTGCATGTTTACAAGTTTACGTTTCGGGATATTTACTCCTATCTTCAGAACCATAATTCCAATGATCTTGTGGATACATGTCTAAAAAATTGTTTGAGTTAAAATATAGTGCATGTTACATACAACCCATGTCAGAATTGGGTTGTTACAATAAATTTGTAATTACCTTAAATCTAATATGCTCCATCGTCAGTTTCTAAATGCCCCAAAATCTACATTGGTGAAACATCCAAGCAAATAGGGACCAAAATTTCACAACATATTACTAACTGTAAAAATACAAAAAACATAAACACAACAGCTTTAGCACATCACAGCATAAATTTAACTTCAATAAACCACATACATTAGGCACAGAAACAAAAAACACCAATAGGAAATTACTTGAAGCCATACACATCACAAAAAACAAAGAACAATAGTAAACTATAAAACAGACACTGAACATTTAGGAACACATTATGCGGACATATTAAACAAAATTAAAATTTAATAAAAATGAAATTGCAGATATATAAAAAATAAACATGAACAACAATAGTATAAAAATAAAGTCAGATCCAAAGGTCAACTGTATTCGCAATGGCAGACACCCAATAATTAGCCTAAAAGCCAGATGTTGCTCTAGATGTTATATACCTTATAATAGATTTATTGTAACATGAAATAGAAATTGACGATGGAGCATATTAGATTTAAGATAATTACAAATTTGTTGTAACAATCCAATTCTGACATGTGTTGTAACATGCACTATATTTTAAAGACAAAAAATTTTTTAGACATGTATCCACAAGATCATTGGAATTATGGTTCTGAAGATGGGAGTAAATATCACGAAGTGTAAACTTGTAAACATGCAATTTGGACAATACAACAAATAAATTCAATTGTTGTTAATTGGAAGTAATCATTACCAAATTACAAAGAATATCATACAACTTCCCAGAAAAAAGAAAATACGTAACCGTTTTTGATTGTTGGGGTTCGATACTAATACAGCACAATGTAATAGCACAAGGTACGCCTTGGTCCATAGTATAGATCCCATTTTATCTAATTATTAACATCCGCCCGAAACTTCGTAAATAGCTTCATCTCATTGTAAACTACAAATATTTTGTTTACAAAAATTCTCAGAATTTTTAAACCATAGATCGGAAAACTTTGTCAATTTACTAAGTTGATATATATATATAATTTACTGAGAAATAAAATAAAATCTGGGAAATAGAAGCTCATGAATACCCATTTGATTTTCACTCGAATCGTAAGATAATTTGATCACAAAATCGAAAAAAAATGTGGCCTACAAAAATATTGGGGCGTTTGGCCTATATTTTCTTTTTCAATTTTTTAATGAGAAATAATACAATCAGTCCCATCAAAGGACAATAGTCAAGCATATGTGTATTCAAATAGTTATTTTGATTAGCTTAGTTTATATACATTTAATTATAGTATTATTATTTTGCTGTTTGTTTATTTTTATTTATTGCATATAGTGTGAATGAGCAACTCTTCTACCACAATTACTATGTCCTTAGATGTGACAGATTGTAATATCTCTCAATATAGAATAGTAATATATATTAATGCAGGTAAAATAGTACAGTAAAATAATTGGTAAGTAATTATATTATAAATTTAGAAGCTAAACTTATATTTAATATAAATTATTAAACAATCAAAATATGTAGTATTTTTATTTGGGCAACAATATAGGTGTCATGTCAAAATAGGTCTCACAAAAAAATTATCCTTAAAAGCATTATTTTCCTGTAAACATATTTTATTATTGGCCATTAAGGTCCACTAATTCATTATTTTATATAATTTCTTTCTTTGTCTTCAAGAGTAACTATTGTAAAAAATAAATAAATAAATCCTTGATCCGCCACTGTATAGAGGTAGTCCTTGGTACAGACTCCTTTTTATCATATTATTAATTTCCTTCTGAAACCTTGTAACTAACTCATCGTAACCTACAAAAATTGTATTTACGAAAATTTTCTAAATTGGCGCGTTTTTAATCTGGAGATCGGCAAACTTTGTCTATTTAATTAGGTACTAAAAATTCATGAATAACCATTTACTTGTCACTTGAATCGAAAGATAATACAAGCCGAAAAAAAGTGGCCTATAAAAATATTGATCCATTTGGCGTTACCTCCACCCCGAAAAGCATGTGTGTATTTAAATAGTTATATTTTGATTAGTTTAGTTTCTTTTAGTTTATATATATTTAATTTTAGTATTATTATTTTGCTATTTATTTATTGTGCAAGTGTGAATGAGCTACTCTTCTATCATTATTACTATGTCCTTAGATGTGACAGATTATATTTCTCAATAAAGAATTGTAATATATAGTAAATACATATTAATGTAGGTAAAATAGTACAGTAAAATAATTTGTAAGTAACTTATATCATAAATTTAGAAGGTTAGAAAGTATAACATCATAACTTTCCAAATCTATATATCATATATTTCCCATTCAACATATTTATTAATGTTAACTTTACCTACATATTACTTCTACCACCGTCTACTACCTCCTCATCAGGCAGAAAGAACTTGCTTATTAAGAAATATTACGATCTATCTCAATTAAGGACATTTCTAATAGTGTTCAGCGAGCAAAAGAACTGTGAATAAAGGTGAAAATTTTCCAAATAGAAATATCACTAAAATTAATAATCAAACATGTTGAAATTGGAGTTAGTCACAACGTCAACAGATAAGCTCATATAACAGTTTATGAAATAAATTCAATTTTTTTTTAAGGAACGGAAATGACTTGAGATGATGCCCGGGGCGCCGAAGGTTTGAGGCAGGCTTTGGTAAAATGATGATATGAACGAAATTAAATGAAAAAATAATTTTATTCTGAGACTACAGTCAGAGTTAAACATGTATAGGTCTTAGAAGTCTGGCTTAGAAGAATACAAAATACAAACTAACTAATTGTTGATTGTAATTGCTATGGTAGTTGATTGAATTAAACAGTATACAGACACAAGCAATTTTACATATTTGCGGAAGTTCTAATGTAGAATAGGAGTTGTTTGAAGGAATTTGTGGACGAGGATTGACATATGGAGGTAGGAAGAAAGTACCAAAACGTGATAGCAGGAATGACGAAGGATTTGCTGAAGAAAGTAGTTTTATGGGAGGTGGTTGTGACAAAGAGGGGTTTTCGTTTAAATGGCGAGTGGTGGGGGCAGATCTAAAAGATAAAAGATAAGACTTAAGCTTTGAGAGAGACTCGAAGCCAAGAAGCCACTACCTGACCAAAATTCGACCAGCAAGGACCGACGGCGGAGGGCCCTCCATTGGTAAAAAGATTTAGTTTGACACACAGACGCTAAGCTATTTTTTGGAACTATCATTAACCTACCAATCCCTTAAGATACAGTCCACTGCTTAAAAACTATAATGTTACCATAAAATTTAGAATGTTGCCTTATTGAAACTCATGCCAGTTATTTTGTCATAATAGTAAAAGTTGCTTAAACAGGAGAGGATATATAAATCTTTAGGTTGAGACCTGTTATTAAGAGAGTGGATAGAGGAACGTATAGTAAAGAGTTCCAGAACGTAGACAGAGTTTTTGATTCTCAGGGCTTTTAATAGGAAACTAGTTATATCTGAATGAAATAGTCTGTGGGCCAGACCCCCTTACCGTGCACCTCCCCTCTCCCTCCTCCCCCCCACATCCCTATAAATTGCATATCGTTGGGTTCCTTGTGACAATTTATTAAAAAAAAAGCCAATGTTCCCAAGAAAACAGTGAACGCACTGCCCCAAAGATGGCGGATTGACGACTTTGACTTTAGTTAGTTTTTTGGTAACTGAGAATCAGCATTTGGCTTAATTTCCTCATAGTTGGTCTTTTATTAAAGCTGAATAGTCATAGAATAATAAAACATGAAGAAATATTTAAAAAATTATGCATTAATATTTGTTCGTTAATAAAACCAATATAATGTACCAAAAATGTTATTATATCACTATAACTAAGCTATTTATGTGTACTGAATGGTGTGGTAGAGGCCTGTAGGCACCCACGCCAGTACCGCTTTTCTGCCGCATAAGTACATTTTCCACGGAACTGCTTAAATTTTTTAAAAAAATAATCAGTGTTTTAGAACGGGAAATATATTCTCCAGATGTTTTATTTCAGCTGGTTTTGCGTTATTGTAGGCTGTTTTATTACAAACGACGCTTTATTTGTGACTTGAAAATTTTTTTGTAAAAAAAAATGACTTTACTGGTGTTTTTCGCAGCCTAAGCCAATATTTCGTATTTTTTAATATTTCTTCATGTTTTATTATTCTATAACTATTCAGCTTTAATAAAAGACCAACTATGAGGAAATTAAGCCAAATGCTGATTCTCAGTGACCAAAAAACTAACTAAAGTCAAAGTCGTCAATCCGCCATCTTTGGACGCCATTTTGGGGCAGTGCGTTCACTTTTTTTTTGTGGGAACATTGGTTTTTTTTTAATAAATTGTCACAAGGAACACAACGATATGCAATTTATAGGGATGTGGGGAGAGGGAGGGAGGGTGCACGGTAAGGGGGTCTGGCCCACCGTGTAAAACATGCGAACGCCTGGGGATTCTGAAGATGTATCTTATGAAACAGTTAATGAGTTTCTTCAATCTTATTTCTAGCCTGGTGTAGATAGGCCTCACCATACGCCAAGCAGTCGTAGTCAAAGTGGAGGAATATAAGGGAGGTTACTAGGAGCTGTATGGTTTTTAGAGGAATACAATCACAGAATCTTAGGAGTTTTTTATATGAGGAATGATGCATATTTTTATGTAATTATATTATTTTTAGAAACTTGGAACTATTATATCAGCAATAGCAATTGTTATTCGCATGCTTGCAAAGAGAGCAGTGGCAACAATGGAGATCTTTGTGAAAAACAAAGAAAAGAAAGCTGGAGCAGTGTCCTTCCCCATGACAATAACAGCAGCCGTAGAGAAGAAAGGGTGTGGGACAATAGTGGCAACTATACACACCGGAGGATAAAAGGCTCATTTCCATAAGCAATTACCACCTTGGTTTCCCTTTCTCAATTCCTTTATTCACAACTCGTTCTTCCCTCAGAAACTCGTTATACTTTTTCGAATCCCATTACCATGTAATTTTTCATAATTATGGAAGTATATGTACTAATAAAGTAAATGGCTAGTATTTAGTTTTATTAATTAATAGAATGGAAGGCTTTGTTTTATTTTCACCTGCTATCAGTTTGAAAAAAAAATGTGGAATCAATACGAAATTAAGGAATTATTATTTTTTCCTTTTATTTCAACACCGAAATTCCTTGACAAAAATTAAAAACACAAAAAAATCTCATATACAAAAATATATAATTCTGAAGCAGTGATGGATTTAGGTTTAATTATGGATATTATGGATGGATTCAAAAAAATATTTGTTTTTTATGTTAAAGGAATAACGGTAATAATTACGAGATCAATAATAATTTTAGATATATTTTTTTCATATTTTTCTTAGCATCTGCTTTCGTTTAATATTTGAAGTATCTATGTTATAAAAGAAACCGTATGGTGAAAACATACTGTGATTTTTTCATTTTTTGGTTCAGATTACTTACAGATATAAATATGGAACAACGAAAACATTTTTTTTTTTTTTTTTTTGGAGGTGATGGTGCTCAAATTGCTATTTGTAAGAATCATAAGAAAACCTATCACCTATGCCTTTAGGATGTGGATTGCTTTCAAAGTTGAAATATTAATTTAATATTTAAAAATAGACATAGAAAATGATATTTATTCTGGACACTATGGGCCTTAAGAATAACAATAGTGTCCATACAAATTAACAATATGTAAATCTGGCCAAAAGACCTATTACAATAAAGAATAAATAAAATTAAAGTAGTGTTGTCCAAATGCGAGATCGAGACGAGTCTTGGTCTTGCGCAAAAGTCTTGCATTAATCATGAAGTTACTTATCAGCTTATTAATATAGAGATATTAATATAATTTTTTAGATAGGAGAAACCTAACTAAGCCCGAATGAAAAATTAGAGGAGATAAATGCAAAAGTATATTGGTTATACCAATTATTTACGTATAGTAACTAAGATTGGCAAGTATTAGTAACTATTTTGCCTTAATTTGTATTCAAAAAATCCATTTTTTTTTACAAGTTCTGGTCTTGGTCTTGCAACAGTTAGGCGGCCTTGGTCTTGGTCTTGCAAAGTGCAAGACCACGACCGATTTTGGGCAACACTAAATATAAGTAATAAAATAAGTATAGGCATAGCTCTTAGAATACATCTGCTATACGAAAGCAGATGGGTAATAGAGTTACAATACTATAATGTTGGTGCTAAGACAATGAAATATAAATAACTAAATGAAAAAAAGGAAAGGAGCGCTAAATAAATGTTATAGGCGAACCATAGTAGTGATAAAATATAAAAAAATAAATAGATTAAATAAATGATCATATCTGTTCCTTAAGAAGTATAAGTTAATACCCACAAAGATATTGTGATCTACCTATAAAGCGATAGATTAAGAGGAGGAAAAAAAAATATATACAAATAGAGAGGAGTGTGTCAAAGATAAGTAAAAAATAAAATACGTTTAAAAGAAATACAATCTTATGAATAGGAAAAGCAGAAGTCAAGAAAAACAAATTATACCTACTCACAATGCTTTGTAAGAAGTGACGGAAATTCCTTTTCACATTCAAAATTGATCAGACGAATAATTGGTATGAGCAATTACCCATCTCTATAATAAAGTTACAGTTAATTTAATGATGTAGCATAAAAATAAACATATATCTTCTGCTAGGGAAATATCGCGAGAAGATGGAAAATTCCTTTTCCAACAGGTGCCGTCGCTTCTGATTGGAATAAAATAAAAATGTGATTAGAATAAAAATAAAGAAAAGAAAAAAAAAACTAATGTATAAAGAAAATAAACATCTTGTTATATAATAAATCTATTTATGTTATTATTAAAATAAAAACCCAACGTTTCAATTTCAGCTCGATTCAATCATGCTCAATAACAATCATAACACTTATTTGAATGTATATTTACACTTAACACTTACAACATGTATATTTGAATTTTAACTGTTTAGAAATTAGTATCCAAAGGATTAATGGATTAATATAAAAATACATTTTCTGCCGATTTTTCAACATATATTTTATTTTTAAAATGTTTATTGCATGAGATAATCCAGGTGCGAGATGAATATCTCAAATCAAAACACCATAATTTTTGCTATCAGCTACTTCCTACAGGAGATCTTAGAACAAAGACACTAAAGTATAGCTTGTGAACTGCCTAAGGATTTTTCGTGAGTACTTAGCCGTAGATTTCCCAAGATATCTCTTCACATCTGGGAACGGAAGAATTACTTTCGGTTTTCCTAAGATTTAGGGACGCGAAACCTGGCCGCCTATGAGGGAAGACGAATCTCTCTCTCTCTTCGACAGCCCTGATGGAAGATTTGGAAAGTGGCTCGAAACGTAGGCACATCACAAATACATTAATTCCCACTTATTAATGTTTTTCGACTTGATTAACCGTACCGACTAAACTTTTCCTTATATTACATCTACGGTCAACATACACAACGCTTTATGAGTTAATTATATTGAATCATAGCATATGATCAAAGTTCTATCCATTTTCTTAATACTTCTTAAATGTTTTAAAAACACTTTAACATATAATAAGATCGAATTTTCTTAATACTTATAATATTTCTTTTAAAAACGTGTCCACATAATATAAGATCCGAGTTTTATTCGCTTATTTAGAAGTTATTACAATTTTTGAAAACATGTTAACTTAATATGACATAAGATTTTTATTCATTTCCTTAACAAAAATTTCTTTGTTTAAAAGCACATTCATCTAATATAAGATCAAAGCTTTATTTATTTTCTTAATGCTTCTTAAGTTTTTTTAATGCATGTTCACTCAAAACGCAGCACGCTGTAACATTTCGTGTCATCGTAGTGGACCGCACGGGCGGGATCTACGATGAGGGAGGGGCTTTGGGGTTGAAGTCCCCTCCCCTCCCCCAAAAAAATGGTAAAATATAACCATGTTTTATGGGAAAAAATATTAAAAAATTGTCTCCTAAGTATGATTGCTACTTTTAATACATTTAAAAGTACTTTAGGAATCACTAGGAAACACCATTTCATATAGGTCGTTAGTTTCGTTCTTTTTTTCCATAATAATTATTGTTATTTTTTTTTTATGAAAAAAAAAAAGTTTCGAGCTGAAGTCCCCTCAAAGTTAAATCCTGGATCCACTTGTGGTGGACAGTTATATTTTTGTTAGCCAGGTCAGGTAAGATTTTAATAAACGTTTTACTAATTCATTCATCCTTACATAAAATCTAATCCAAGTATCTGACAATTAATTTCCCTATACATAGTATTTGCTGAAGAACAACTAATCAACAAGAGCATACAACTGATATTGTATATAGGTATGTATGTGTTCTTTTTATTTATTTATTTTTAGGTTATTTTATTCTTATTTATTGTATATATATTATTTGTCTGTATAATTTATCTTATTTATTGTACATAGAGTGTGAATGTGATCTCTGAACACTATTATAAATGTCCTTGAGACAGATTGTAATATTTTTCAATAAATAAGTTAAATAAAAAAAATAAGAGTTTGACGAATACCTGACTGATGTCCGTCATCATCCATTGAAAAATCTTAGAATTCGTTTACATTTATGGCAATCTCGTTTACTAACAGTGATTGCAATCAAAATTCTTCTGAGCTCAAAAAACTCCAAAAGATATTAAAAAAAAGATCCAGAGTCTCGGCCGATTCATTAATGTAAGGTGAAACCGGAGCTAGACCAGTTTTTTCGCCTCTCCTCCTGTTTCCGAAGTGGAAGGCAGATAGAAGATAAGGCGATGCTCAAGAGCTTATAAATCAGATTAAAGAGAGTGAGAGATATCGATGGAAGGAGATAATGAGAAAAGATGCGGAACCGTTAGCGCAGGGGAGGTTCAAGGAACTCCCCGTCCGAGGTTCCCGCTGGAAGGACATTCTCTTCTCCAGTCTGGAGTGACCCTTCGAAGGGCAGAGGTTGATGGAGTCATCTAGTACAAGAAAAGAGCCAAGTTGGTACACCGTTCATGAATATCACTCTGAATGAGTCGAGAAAAAGATATACTGATCTGTTGTTCCGTGCGAATTATTCGCATGGTGCATTGGTCAGTGTACAAATGACAAAATAATAAAAGAAAATAATGTAACGTACCAGAAGATGGAGGAATTAATAATTGTTATTCGTTCATTTGTACTGTCGTTAAACATTAGAGTCATCAACGCCTGTGAGGCATTTATTTTTATTGAATGAATGAAAACGTGTTTATTAAACTTTAAAAAATTACACCAAGTAATATATATATATATATATATATATATATATATATATATATATATATTCAAGCAATAACACGTCGAGGTTTGTGTGTAATTAATAATAAATTTTCATCACATTTATAACTAAAATAAATCAGCAATAATATATCCACAGTATTATTATGGTTTTATACATCCATTCTAGCAAATTTCTTTTTCACTGTCCCATCTGTTTAAATAGAGATTTAAAAAAAAAAAATTAATACATCACAAATCCAATAAATAAGAAATTTAAATTCAACAATAATAATAATCATCAAATACAATATAACAATAAAACATACGTTACAATAAATAAACACGATATTGTATCAATAGTTTACTATCTGACTAATTGGAATCTTTGCAATGTGGCCTGCTGTACATAATTGCTTAAGGCTTTCCAGTTAGAACCCTTTAAGAAACCAAATAATTCTTCTGGAGAACAGGTCCGCTGCCCAAAACCTTTCTCTCTTAACTCACTGAACATGTGGCAAGTCCCCAAAAAGTGAATGATATCCTCTTTTTCTTGAGAGTTACATACCGGACAGCAAACGTTGTCCCCCACCATCCATGGTTTTACGCTTAAATCGAGCAATTCTGTCCTACATCGAAAAATTGAGCCTATACTCACAATATCAAAACTATCATTAAGATAGGGTGTAACAGTGCCCACTGAACATAGTCCTGCGTAAACCGAAAATCTTGAATGAAGACATTATTCTAGATTATTTTGTTTTTCTAAGTCCTCTACCCTATGTCTAACAACAGTCAATTTCCCGCGCAGATCAGCGGAATCTTCGAATTCTAACCATTTTTGGTACCAATAAACTCTCTTAGATTTCACCTCTTTCGCATTTATTTTTATTATCTGGAGTTAAGAACTCAATGGAAAAAAATGTAGAAATAATAAAAAAAATAAAAATAATATATATTTCTATATTTTCTTTAATAGACTATGGGTTTTAAGAAAATGTATTACTGTTTTTATGATTGATTCATCATTGTTTAAAATTACTGATATATCCGGTCTCAGAGATGATCTATTTAAATTTAAGGTGTAAATATTATAAGGTATAATAAGGGTATTCTTAGAAAACATGATTGACAGTGAGAGGGTTTCGGATTTTGTAATGTTTTGTATCGACAAAAATAAATTATTAATTAAAATTATAAATTTGTAATTTTGTAATTATTTTTTTATGCCAGACAAATGACACTGTACTGTACGTAAAATTGTACACTACATTATTTTCATAGGACTTACTTTGTTAGTTTCTCAGAATAAAATATGCTTTCTTTATTTGAAAAAAAATAAATTAAAAAAATATTAATTGTTCGGTACATTCTTAATATAAGAATCAGACAAATTATTCAAGACAATCATTTATCTAATTTAAGACAAATACTGCTTATTTCTCAGTCAACTTAATTTTTGTTTTAAGTAACTAAATCAATAAAAATTAAAATTTTATATAATACTTAACTCAGAACTCTATTACAAGAAAATTTCTTTCGAAATTTTATTTAAAAATTGTTTACAAAACCGTTCCATAAGCGCCTAATCCCAGCTTTGTAATACCTCCTGGGTTCTTCAATAAAACGTTAAATAAATGAATGCCAACATTTAAAAACGTAGGCACGTTTTTGGGGTATTTCGTGATGCTGTTAAATTCTCGTTATAAGAATTCTTTCCAACCTTTACCCGAGCGAAATTGAATAAAATGGCTATTCGTGACCCAATGGATTCAGTGAATGTCAGCCTTAACCCACTTCACAGAAAATGCATATCTATAGCAACTTTTCACTATTATAAAAAAAAAAAAAGCATACTTTTTAAAACAATCCAAGTATCACTAATATATATAAAACTTAAAATAGCTTATATAGTTGACTATCTAAAAGTGACATTTAAATTTAAAACAATATCTTCATGGCGGAATGGTATTGTAAGGTAAGATTGAAGATTAACATCCAAAACATTATAAAATGTGTACATTGAAATATCGTTGTATTAACTTATGGAAAATTAAGTAAAAAATGTTGCTAATTAACTTTACAATATTTCCTTGATTTACAAGATTGGTTCGAACAACGGAAAATTCGACTTAATCGCAGATAAATGCTATTACTAAAAAGAGACCAAATCGCTAAAAAACTTCAAACCTTCCATTCAAAATTATACTCACAACAAAAGTATCTTGGCATCTGACTAACAAAACTACATACTGGCCTCTACCTCTAACATATAATGACCCTTTACCAATCATGTATTCAAATTTAAACGGATATAAGGACAAATTAATAAGAAACATACTGACATACCCCTGAATATTAGGAGAAGACTAAAAATGAGTTGGATAAGAGATCTCCTTTCTTAAATAACTCAAGTAATCGAAACAAGTCAGGGCAGAGATGCTGTTGAGTACTGTCCTACCTCATGTATTTTTACCATATCTGCTACTTGTCGACATTAAGTTGACAGGTGCAAATAAATGATTTAAAGCCAACAAAAAAAATCTTCGAAAAAACTAAAGTATTGTGAACCACAGACCTATGACCAACCCCAATTTTCACGGTCTACGATACAAAGTATGTTCTTAGAACGTTCGACAAGGTCAGTAATCAAGTTGCATCCTTCAGTGGAAGTGGAAGGAAACAATGCTGTAGGTACTTTAATTAACAATTGAAAACCGTGGTTAGGTTTGTATGCATAATAGAAAACTTAAAAGGATATGTAAAAACTTGTTTCACAGTTATATTCCAGCATCATTTTGAGAGCTCCCAAATATATGTTTTATATAATTAATAAATTAGAAAATTCAAAATTACAAAAAAAAAAAAGGAATAACTACACTTACGAGAATCTAGTATAAAATCTAATAAATAAAAATTAATAAATCAATTAAATCTTAATAATTTGTATTTTTATTGGATATAATACAATCTGCCACTTGGAGGACTATAAGTATTTAGGCTTGGGAATCCCTTTTCATTCATACAATATATATAAAAATAGAAAAATAACTAGAATTAAAAAAAAAATAATATACAAAAATAAATAATCATTAAATGTAAATACATTAGAAAAATAAAACAAATCTTCTTAATCACTCTCATACCTATATACAATAAATTCTAAATCAAGATACGAAAGTTTTTTTTCCTTTATAAGAAATTTTAATATAATACTTTTCAAAAACAATTAAATCAATAAACATCCTGTATTAATTTATTATCATTCATTATAATTTATTCATTATGATCCCTCATCATTTTTTAACCATAATGATTTCCTTATTATTATACCTTCGCTAATTTTTTTTATTATTATTTTTTTTAATGACACTACAAGCTTAAGGACAATAAATTTTAACCCTAGAATTAATATACAAAGCTCTAACCATAATACATGTTCCATTCCCCCATGAGTGGCTCATATCAAAACATTGTTATCGTAAATCGAATAAGTGTTGAGCGTGTTATAGATTTAATCACACGCAGTAAGCAAACAGATTCAATTTTTTTATTAAATGGATTCGAAAGCTAAACTTATTAATTACAAAAAAAAAAAAAAAATTGAAAAGTGACAACTAGATTTCTCACAGAATTTTTTTTCCGATTGCTTAAGACAAAGATGTTTTGTTTTAAATGATGTTTTTGCTTTTAATTTCTGATTATGTGTGAATCCAAGAAGGACAAGAAAAGCTTAAAACCGAGCTTTTCAGTCAAATTCATCTTATATGTACTTGCAATATAGCTGTCGATAAATAAAATTATTCTTAATTATTGAAATATTTGTTCAGTTTTTCGACAGAAGATTTCACGAGTTTTATTATTATATGTGCTAGTCTTATACACATATAATAATAAATATATATCTGTATATATTCTGCAAACGTGGTGTCTTGGCATGTAATTTTATATTATATACATATTTCGAATACAAATAAAATAAAATACTACAGTTATTTTTTTACATTTTAAATGGAACAGAGTTTAAACCGGGACGAGAATTAAGAATGATGGGTTGAAAGACGGTGTGTTCGAAGGTGGTCTATGAGTGCAGTCCACCAGTACTTCAGCGAAGAAGCACAGATGGCGCCAATGATCAAGTCTTAAGTTCTACAACGATCATATAAAAAACTGTGATTATAGAATAAAAATTGAAATGATCAAATTATATAAAATAATCGAGATATTTATTAACAGGTTGTTTTCCAAAAATAAAAATTTACAAGCAGCGTAATTTTGTTAACAACACATTAAAGGTCCCAACGTGAGTTTTGACAATTAGAATGGAAAACAATATTGCGCATGCGTCTGTCTTATCTGAGTCAAAATTTGTGTTGGAACAGAATTTAACAGTAATAAGTCACATTCATAATATTTAATTTAATTTCGCTTCATTTTCTTCTCTTCAAAAATAATTGTTTTAACGAAATTAATTCATTAATTTACTAGGTGTATTTTTTTATACAGTTGTATATGTCATAATAAATAATAAAAAAAAAATCATTAGAAATAAAAAAAAAATAATATCATTTTAACTTATAATCTCCTAATAAATCGAGAAACTAAGTAAGCAAAAAGTCGACCAAATAGCCGAGCTGTATATTGATTCTTTTATGATAATCGATCTTTTGATCGTTATAAATTGTATTCCATAAAACTTGCAATTTTTTATTCGCAAATTTCGGTTTCTTAATACTTAAACTCAATACAAAGACCGTTTTTAAATGTATGAAAAACTGATAATTTTTATTGAGATTTATATATATATATATATATATTATATATATTTTCACACGTTTATTGAATTATCGATATAATAAATAATGCACAAAATCTAGGAGGCCTGGAGGAGAAGAGCGGATAACGGTAGGAGCGAGGTAATTATGAAGGCAGCGGCGTTGCCAGCCCTACCGTTCGGTAGCCCATCACTCACTCCATCTTAATAATAATATAATAATAATAAGGCTTAGCGAACCCGAAGGTTCGATGCCGACACCACCAATCGCTTGTTACACACCTCCCTCCACCGTTCGCCGTCCAAACCCAGTCCCTTCAAATCGGCCTTAATGCAATCTTCCCACCTTCGCTTCGGTCTACCCCTCGGA
This sequence comes from Nezara viridula, assembly GCA_928085145.1. Classification (NCBI taxonomy): domain Eukaryota; kingdom Metazoa; phylum Arthropoda; class Insecta; order Hemiptera; family Pentatomidae; genus Nezara; species Nezara viridula. The sequence continues at coordinate 85,032,097 of OV725081.1, read as the reverse complement.
CGCTTACCATTCGGCACAGCAAATATTAACCTTTTAGGAATTCTCTCGTTACTAAGCCCAACAACTTTACAAGCCCATTTGATTCGCCTCGATGAAATTACCTCAATTATATTATCCGGATACAGCTCATGCAATTCGGCGTTGTGTAACCGTCTGAACTCTCCGGTTAACTCATCCTTCTTCGGTCCGAATATTCTACGCAATACTTTATTTTCAAAAACCTTAAGACGTTGCTCATCCCTTAATGTAAGCGGCCAAGTTTCGCATCCATAAAGAACTGTAGGCAAGATAATTGTTTTATAGATTCTAATTTTTAAGTTTCGGGACAAGAGGCGCGAACTAAGTAGTTTTGTCACAGAAAAATAACAAGCATTCCCCGCCTTCAGTCTAACCTTAATCTCTTCTTCAATTTCGTTTTTTCTAGTTATCGTAGAACCTAGATACCTAAATTTATCTACCTGTTCAAACATATTACCATCTATATCGATATCACCAGTAGTATCGCCATTTTTGCAGCTAACCATATATTTTGTTTTATCCACGTTTATTTCGAGTCCTAGTTCTTTACCGGCTTTCATTAACGTTGTCGTATTTAGTTTTATAGTCTCAACGTCTTCGCTTAACAGTACCAGATCATCAGCATAGCCCAGCACGGATGTTGTCCCGCCCAGATCCAACCCTTTCTCGGTTCGCATTACCTCCCTAATGGCATGTTCTAATGCCAAATTGAACAGGACAGGCGAAAGAGAATCCCCCTGTTTTAAGCCCGAACGAACCTCAAATTTTTCGGACAAATTATTACCGATTCTAACTTTATTGAGTGTATCCGTCAAGCACATCCTGACTAGATTTACTAGTTTTTTTGGAATCCCCTGCTCGATTAGAATATTATACAGTTTCTGGCGGTCAATAGAATCGTAAGCCTTTTTAAAATCTATATACAGCTGGTGAACAATACCGTTATACTCCAATTTTTTCTCTAATATTTGCCGTAAAGAAAATATTTGATCAATTGTCGAACGATAGCGTCTAAATCCGCATTGGTAGTCTCCGATAATTTCCTCGGCGTATTCCGTGATTCGACTGGTTAAGATTGAAGTGAATATTTTATAACATACCGGAAGGAGTGAAATTCCTCGATAGTTATTACAATCCGTCCTCGGGCCCTTTTTGTGAATCGGAATAAGAATAGATTCTTTCCATTCTTCAGGTAATTTCTCGTTCACCCAGATCTTTTTAACCAACCGATGTATTTTAGAAACTCCAGCTTCCCCGCATGCCTTAATTAGTTCAGTAGGAATATTATCGATTCCCGCTGCTTTATATGATTTTAATTTTCCGATAGCTACTTCAACTTCCTCTTTACTTGGTCCTTCTATTAACGGTTCAGCACTCTGGTACTCAGAAGGAGGACACAGATCATAATTTCCCGTATTTAAAATATTGTCAAAGTGGTCCTTAAACTTATTCAATATGTCAACCGGATCGGTTAGAATATTGTTATTATCATCCCTAATTCCAGACGTTACGGGCCCTACATATTTACGTGATCTGTTTATACCTTTGTACATGTCTCTTACGTTATTTTCGATTCTATTAGTTTCTATTTCAATTATTTTATTTTTAAGATACTCCCTTTTTTTATTTTTGAGCAATTTTGTCGTTTCGTTCTTTGAGATTCGGAAGTATTCCAGATTGTCTTCGCTAGGATTATTTAGAGCTTTTAATTTAGCGGCTTTTCTTTTTTCACACATGTTTAAGCAATCTTCATCAAACCACGGTTTGTTATTCTTATTTTCCTTTTTTCCTAGACACGAGTTACCGACCGCTTTAATATTATCCCTGATCTCTATCCATAACTTGTCAATATCCTCGTGGTCCTCGTCAGGAAGCTCTAAAGCTTCAAACCTATTCTTAAAATCTAGCTCGAATTGGTTTCTAATTGATGGATTTTTTAATTTTTCCAAATTAAAATTCTCAAAATCGAAACGGTTTTCTTTTCTCTTTTTTATATTAAGTTTTTGTCGAAGTTTCGCGATTACTAATTCATGATCCGACCCACATTCTGCTCCGCGATAAGACCGTACATTAATAATACTGCTTTGCCAGCTATGTTGTATCAAGACATGATCGATTTGATTTCGTGTTTGCGAATCCGGTGATGTCCAAGTATATTTATGAATATCCTTGTGTTTAAACGTCGTACTTTTAATTATCAGGTTTTTCGAGATGGCAAAGTTTATCAGACGGATCCCATTATCATTACTATATTCGTGCAAACTTTCTTTACCAATCGTCGGAATATAAACTTCTTCCCTTCCTACCTTTGCGTTCGCGTCACCTACAATTATTTTCATGTAGTTTCGCGGTAGTTTATCATAAACCCATTCGAGTTTATCGTAAAATTCACTTTTGACTTCATCGTCACTGTCTTCGGTCGGACAATGTATGTTTATTAATGCGATTTTAAACCAACGTCCCTGAAATGTAGCTACCGAAATTCTATCACTAAAGAATTGTACGTCACTCAAAGCGGATAGTAATCTACTCCTAATTAGAAACCCGGTACCCAAACAATGATTCCCGCTTCCTCCGTACCAAATAGTGTACTTTCCTTCCCTCATCGAGCCCTCCCCTGGCCAGCGAACCTCTTGCAGAGCCACGACATCCAAATTGTACCCATTTACCTCATTCGCGACCGATTTTAGTCCCCCTGCTGTGTTTAAACTCCTTACGTTCCACGTACCAATATTTAAATCCCTATATTTACACTTGCGCCATGAATCTCCTAAAGCAGTCCCCACCCGGAGACCCGAACGGGGGACTAGTTTACCTCCGGATAATGAGCGTTTTACCTTAGGGAGATCCATGACTTTTTGTGGTGTTTGGTGAACTAAAGATATGTGAGTAGGGCGTTCAATCCTACGTCACACCCTCCAGCAAGTCTGGTGGGCCCCTACCTCCAGCAAGTCTGGAGGTCCCCTCCCTCCAGCAAGTCTGGAGGGCCCCTCTCATTGTTGGTCAGCGAGTCCATCGGACTTAGCCGGGAGGAACTTCCAAGGAATTTCCACCGACCATCCCCACATCCGCCACCCGTGGGACGCTCCCCATACGCGGTAATGAGCCCGCGCGAGGCACTCCATCTTAGCACTACTTTTAAAGAAGTTCTTATTTTTATATTTTTATTAGTCTAAATATATTTTATAATAAAGTATATGAAACGCATATATAAAATAATAGTTATATTTATAACTTTCAAAAGAGTTAAAATAAACTTGATCCTAACCATGAATTGATGATTCCTTAGTAGAACTTGAACCAAGGGCAAAGAAAGGATACTCATGGAAGGAGAAGATTTGAATGTAAATTACGAAAGCTTACGTTATTGTAAGTAAAATGAATCTTTTTGCGATTCTAGAGCCGCTGCTTTTAAATATGAAAGAAATATGAAATATAAAGTACCTCCAGAAATGATGTAGGGGAAACTCTAAAATATTAGGACAGTTTTAATCGTTCACAGAGAAATGAAAATGACAGTGAATAATGGAGATTTAGTGGAGGACTCAATTAATACCTGAAAATGACCCTTGTGTTGGCCGAAACGTTGTCTAGATAAAATTTTTTAAAAATGTTGATGGAATAACGGTCTTAATTTATTAAAATTAAAATCTCAAGACACCAAATCTAGGAATAATAAACAGAATAGATTTATTAAGCCAGTAACTTCGAACTTCAGAAACGGGAAATATATTGCGAAAAATGTGTGACAAGTTTTTTTTAATCTTTTTAACTTGTATATATGGGTTCAAACACACAAAAACAAAATTACTAACACGGCCCATCTTGAGTAAACTTTTGAGAGCCAAAAAAGTTGGAATTTTTAGATCTTTTTTTAAATTTTCACCAATAACCCTTAAAAAATACATCGAAGCGAAAAACGTATTCTTTAAGAAATTACAGGACGTTAAATTGTGCATCGAATGAATATCTAGACATTCATTTTATAGACATATAAGCGGTATGGTCGAAAAACACGGTCAACTAACGCTGAATTTTACCAAATTTGCCAAAAATGCATTCAAATTTTTATAAATTGCTCTGTAAGCTTGGAAATGAGTTATATAAGAGACAAAACTCATAGAATAAATGTTGTAGAGAATTAAAGTATACGTCTGCTTAGTACCAAGCGCTCTCCATTAATCTCCACTGGCTTTAGTACGAATGAAGCGGTTGAGAGAATAGCGCAGAGATCTCCTGGAGTCCTGCTTTTCCCTCCATAGTTGGAGTAACAAGCCTGCTTTTCCGATCCCTCGCCTGTTGTGTATCCAGTATAAATAGTAAAAGGTATGTATGTGTTTTTTTTAATAATTTATTTTATCTTTTAGTTGTTTTATTTTGTTTATTGTATATACGTTTTGATTTGATTTAGTTATTTTCCTTCTGTTTATTTTATTTTATTATTATTTTTTTGGACGTCTTGTGTGAATGTCATCATACCTCCCTATAACCAATGTCCATGTGACAGATTTTCCATTACTCAACAAATATATATAAAAAAAACTTTACTAAGATTTTTGATTGCAAGTCAATTATAAACTAAGAAATTGTTTATCTTCCAATTCTATGTTTCCCGTGAGCTATAAAATCAGCAAAAGACAATTCCTAAATTAAGCACAAAATTCCAAATGTTTAAGTTTCCCTCGGTTCAAATAACTAAGTCTCACAAAATGTAATGATAACAAAAATAATGACAACAGCATAGGTACAAAACGAAAAGGTGTAAGACACTAAAATTACTTTTTACAGGTAGGATATATTATATATTAATATATTATTTATGAAGTCTGGAATATTGTAATAACGTTTTCGCTAAAATCGATTTACTGTAAGTATAAAATGGCACTCTCTGATTTTGCTTATTAGTCAAAACTGGACCATGCTACAATCGCTTTTGTCTTACGTTTGAAATTTTTATAGATACATATTTATATATAATTTATACTTTGACTCATACGATTAAAATAATAGTGAATATTTTTTAAACTTAAGTCTATCCTCGTTATTTAAGACAAGCTGCGTAAATCGATCCACAAACCACGGCATAACAGATTTGTAAACCTTGACATGTGATCCTGGAGCTGAAACAAGAAGCTATTTCAGGATTACATGACGCTAAAGATGGTTTAACAACGCATGTAACATTGTTAATAGCACAAATTATTAATAAACTAACATTTTATTAGTTCTTAAAAAGAGCAAAAAGGGCGGTTCAACTCGGTTCCTATTTACAAAAGGGTATTTAACCAGAGGATTTTTTAATATTTTAATTCAATAATAACTTGAATCAAACGAAAACTATATATATAGGTGATGAGTTTTTCATTTGTAACAGTGGCTTTTTATATATTTTAATTCAGGCTCTTTTTGTTTCCATAATCAATAAATAATCATAAGTAATAATAGGTATGAGAAACATATGTAGTGTAGGTAAGTAAAATGCAGTTGTTAGAATAATGACATTAGTAAGAATTAAGAGATTTTTTACTAAGAGCATTTTACTTTAATTTTTTTACTTACACTACTTATGTTTCTCATACCTTGTTATCTGGTTCTTTTCTTAGCCCTGATGAAGGTCTGAACTTCAGGTCGAAACGTCGGCAAATGTCAAAATAAAAATTATCATTTATTTTTGCCTTCTTATTTGACTGATCACCCCAACTATTCTTCTCTTCATTATTCAAGACAGTCAACCATTTACCCACAATTATGTATTAATCAATGTTCTTTAGAAGGCGTTTTCATATACATATAGTATTTTAATTAGTTTTGCCTTTAATATATTTTTATTTTATTTTATTTTTTTTTATATATATTTCTTTATTTTGCCCGTATAAATGATATGAATGAATACTTGGTGCCTTGATATTTGCTATCTTTAAGTAAGACAATTGATTTTATTATTATTAAAAAAAAAAACCTTATAACTAATAAAAAATTAATTTTGAAAATATGGTTATGGATTCTAAAATGTTTTATAGAAATAAACCAGCAACAAATAACTATAACTATTTTTTTTAAAAAGCAGTATAGGAGTATTGTACTTCATCGATATATATTAATATTAATTAATTTTGAAAGAAAAAAAACTTTCTAATCCAAAAACAAGAAAGTTCTTTTAAATGTGTAAAATTATAATTAATTAAGATTGCCTACAGTAGCCGTGGAAGGGTGTTGACCCAATAACCGATAAGGCATATTTCTGAAAGCTCAAGATTAAATTCCAGACAATTTTCTGTTGTTTTATAACGACATTTAAATAAGCCTTCATCAAAGCTCGGCGGTCTTTTATCGTTTTTATTACCAGAGAGACATTTTTATAGCGACCATTAAGGCTTGGGGTACGCTGTAAACATATTTAGAAATTGAGAAGCAAACAGACAAAGGCTATATTTAGGACCCCCGCTGAGACCAACTAGCACTAATTCCTTCTAATGGTTTCAGTAATATGTATGTGTTGTCAGGGAGAGAGCTCTCGGATTTAATAGGCGCATAGAACAGGCAGGAAGGACTTTATGGGTTCTGGAGTATTTGTAAGCTAGAAGACGTGAACGGAAACACATGTAATATTTTTAATTCAAGTCATTATAATTTAATAAAAAAAACGTCTGCCAAGTAAGGTCAGTATAGCTTTCTCACCGTTTTCATTGGCTAACAAATGTCTATATTACAAGATCTAATATTTTTCGTATGAGAATAAAATCTCTGGTAGAAGCCGTTTTCGGACATTAAGTAGTCTCTCAACATATTTCACTAACATGTTTGATATTCACGAGTTATGTTCATTGAATACTAATATTTCATATTTGATGATTCGTGATTTTAAAAAATCCAGTAAATACTGAACATTAATATTACTACAGTTACTGCAATCGGATGAACGATACTAGGTGATATGACCGTCATATCGATTTGACTACAGACTGACAGACTGACAGACAGACACCGAACCAAATTTGATCCTTGATGCCTGAAACGTAAAACGCGAGTGGGAATTTTCGATTCTGAGCACATAATTTTTTTTAACCTCATCCACGAATATAATGCTTCCCTAACATCGGTAGTGAGGAAGCAAAATAAATATTGAAATTACAGTTAGTCATTCGGGAATTTTTAATGATTCGGTATGTCCAAAGAATTAGTGATCTATACTTCAATGGTATGGGCTCTACCTAACTTATACCTCGAATCTTCCGATAACTGAAAAGTTTCAGATTCCACGAAAAGAAAATAATTCTATAGTTACAATACTACAGCATTTCTTTATAAACTAGAATTTTACATTTTCTTTATACGCCTCTGCGAATAATTCGCATAGAATATTGGTCTGCGAACAAATAACAAAATAGTGAGGGAATAAAATAATGCAACGTATCATAAGATCAGAGAATCTATTCTTATTTTTTTGGAGATTGTAATCGACTATGAAAAAGAAAATTATTTTAAAACTTCATTCATGTTTTAAACCAACATGTTTACGAATTACAATAATTTGAATTTTTGCTAATATTGGTCCGAATCAAAACTCCTTACGCGATTTTATTTGATATCTCCAGTTTTAATATGTTTACGAGGGTTCGGCTTGGGTCATTTTGTGTAGTTTATATGGTGGAGGAGGCTTAGTAAAAATTTCAAGCAGACTTTTCCGATTTTTATTTTTCGATTGCTATGGCAATTTATATATGAGGGTAACAAAAATCTTTAAACTCACTTGGCTCCATCGGCCGGTACAAATTTGCATTAAATTTCGATGATTTTATTCATTTTTTTTTTCTTCTAGGAAATTAGAACTCAACACAAAATTTATAATTTTGAGTTATTCTCAAATAAAGCAAATGAGAGGAGAAGTAAAACAGTATATTATTGTAAAGCATTGCAATCCGTTTCATTAAGAACAATAAGTAACAAAAGTAAAGCAAATGAAGGTTTTTTAAAAATAATTGAGTTATGCTTATGTTGATTGTAACATAGATCCAAGATGGAATGAATAACATGAAGTGAAAATAACTTTATTTTATAAACAAAAAATACAAGTACATTTGTCAGATTTTTATATTGATATTTTGTAACATATATTAAATATAAATAACTATTACAACGGTACAAAAGTAAACATAAATGGATGTTTTAGATAGGGGAGTAAATGTAAGCTGATGATGGAGTAAATGACGAAAAGAAATGGTGAATTAAGGAAACTTTAGAGAAAAAAATACAGTTTTAAGAAGCTGATAAATTTGAGAAAGAGGTAAAACGAATCATGAGGATCTGTAAAACATAGTGTCCGCAAAGTTATAGATGGAATCTTGGGATCTATCAATCAAAGAAAAGGTTTGCGTCTTCCTTAAAGCTTCCTTGGGGAAGCTTTAATAAAATAATGAAGCTTTTGCTCTGGAGAATGGAAAATAAACTAAGGAATTATTGCTTTAAGAAAACATAATTATGCCGTGTAAACTCCAACATACAAACAGACTGGGAATCCCAAAGATGATTCAATAAAACAATTCATTAATATCTTTTGTATTAATATTTCATTCGTGGTTAATGAAATAAGAGAAATGTGCTTTATACAGAAAAAGAATACCACTGCTCTCGAGTATCGCACACTGGAGAATGTTACACTTTTGCGGGAATCATCTCCAAAACTAGAATCACTTCTTTGGTGATCACTTCCCTATACAGTTAAACTTGTTTATTGAAAATATGTAATATTGATGATAGTGTTCAGATATCACATTCACACTCTATGTACAATAAATAAAAATAAATTATAAATCATTTCAATATACAGAAAAGACTCTCTATTTCAAACCGAACATTTTGTTTTATAGAGAAGCCATTAACAAGACAATGACTCCAATAAGTTTTTAAAAGTGATCAAATTATCTGTTTAGTTTTAGAACGATGCAATTGCCTTTTCAAGGTTCAATGTTGGGAGGGCTAGAAATTTATTTCAATTTATCAACAAATTTATTTTATTTCTTTAAAGGTAATTACAAGAACAATAATCCTTCAAAGAATAAATTGTGTTTATTTTCACTAGACACGTACTTACATACTGTAGCTTAAGTACACGCGTTATATTTTAAAAATGAAATTTATTATGTATTGTGCTCAGATCATTCATAGAAACAAGTATGGAAAAAAAAATTGCTATATAACTATGGAAGTGCTATTTTTTAGATAATCATTTGAAGAATCCAAAGTCTGAAACCAAAATCATCACCTACATAACAAGAAATAAATAAAATCAGTAAGAAAAAAAATTATAAAGATCTCTAAATATGATATGACATTCGACGATTAGCTCTTCATGTAATGATCTGTCAAATTAATAGATAAAAGAGTGGATTCAAGTTGTGGACAGGAATAGTGACTCCAATTACTAGAAGATATTGTTTGTTGGAAGTGAGACGTTGCCTAAGGGTATAAATAGAGAGGAAGCAGTGGCCCTCAGAAAGGAGATAAGAAGGATAAAAAAGAAAGACTGAAGGATGACTGTGGAGAAGAGAGGCGGAGGAATTAAAGTAGATGACAGGGCAGAACGGTCCAGGACTCCAGGATCAATCAGCCTTCTCCATTGTGCTCTTGACTCTCATCTTATAATGTACGGCTCAGGATAAACTCTCCATTAGTATCTTGTCCTTTTTTAATGTTTACTCCGTCAAGAAGCAGGGAGGGGAGAGAACAGAGAAGGATTGTGATTCGAGTTCAGTGTATCTTAGGGCCCTTTTACATAGTTAAGTTTTTAGACCGTTTTTTTGGCATAGACACTTTGGTCAAGAAACTTAACCGTGTAAAAAGGTTTTATCAGTTTGCAAGGCCAAATTGATCATACATAGAAATTTTCGAACGATCTATAACAGCGCTTGCTTAACGTGCAGTTTTTACCGTATATCACTTAATTTTTATATTTTGTTATTGTAAGCTAAACCCTACGTTTCTTTATATTCATTTAACAGTAAAAATGTCATGGTGAATCCTTGGAACTTGGTCATCTTTTAAAATCCATTAAGCTGATAATGGTCATCTATTTTGCTGATAATAGACATTGTAAGACATTACATTGCTTGCGTAAAATTTTTTGTTGATCTTGTGGTTTACTATCAGTTTTTTTAAAATATTTCTCATTATCTACAGGATTAACTTAAAATTCCTAAAATGGTTATTCATTCTTCAAATTATAACACAAATAACAAACAACACTAAACAAGAACGTTAAGGAATTACATAAGGTTATGTAAAGTTACTTTTTTGGCACACATAATGAAAAAATATGTTAACTACAATCACGAATTTTTTTGAGAAATTTAAGTGTAAAAGTGTGCCATAAAAACGGTGGTGATTCTCTCAGGTGGTTGAACCCTTTTTTTTTTCATCCCCATCTTCGCTTTTTCAGCTATATGTGGTTTTTCTCGAGTCAGGGGAGATGGCGGGGATTAAAATAAAACGGCCTTATGGATGATTAAAAAGGATGGTGATATGATACAACGCAACTAAGCGAGGAAGTGTAAAATTCATTAACTTGACACAAAACTATAAAAATACTACGATGAATGGTATTGAAAAGAATATCTTGTTAAAACGTTTGATCATTTAAAGTTTATTATAATTTTTATAATATCATTTGTTATAATGAGAATAGGCAAGTTTGTATCTAAAATTCTAACTATTTAAAAAAGACTCATATGTATTACTTTAATAAGGCCTACTTGGACTTACGGATTTGAGCCCAAACCAATCTGGGTTTGACTAAACCATCAAATTCCTCTCGTATTCAATCTCTACAACCCAAAATCCTCAGTGCTCCTTCCTTTGTCACAAATAAAATCATCCATAAAGACCTTAATGTACCATATGTTTCCGATTTAGCTCAATCCAGATACCTATTCTTTCATAATAAACTTCTGAAACATCTGAACCCTCTTGTTTCCAACCTTGCTTCCTCTTCTATTCCTGATAACCCCCTGAGGCGTCTGAAAAGAAGATGGCCTCGGGACCTTCTAACATAGAGATATAATTGGAGTGCTAGGATAGTTTCTCTTCATGATGTACATGTCATGTTACTTGTTTCATATTTACTTGTTGCATTATCATTTAATACAGTCGTAAATTTCAATTTAAAAAAAAAAAAAAATCCCTATAATTTTGTCACTATAATGTGCATGGAATTAAAAAAAAAGTTTTTAGTAAAATTTTATTTTTCTTGCCTTAAAGGTAATTTATTTAGTATTTGTTTTAAATTTTAATAATACTTTAAGTAAATGTTTTACTTTAATTTTCAGTTTGTAACCGGTTCTCAAATGTTATAACTGTTTGGGTTTCAAAATTATTGGGGAATGTAAAACCTTCCACTATCCTCTCTCCAATCGCCTTTGTCCTCAATCCAAAGGCGTTTTGAGTTTGTTCGGAAGATAAGGTGTTTTGGACCACTGTACGACGATATAATTTCGAACTATTTCTTTGGTCCCAAAGATTTTATTCGCGATTAGAATTTTGTTGATGACCTTTAATTTATAAAAAAAAAAAGTATCTATATATATATAATGAGTACTCTTTACTGTTTAAATAATATCTTCCTCATAAAGCACAAAAGAAATAAGTTCTGCCTGAAGGATTAAGTTGATACACAACCATTACTGATAGCCAAAGAAGCATTGAAATCTCCAGGATGACTCATCGCCACCTCCAGATAGAATGGTATGAACAGCCGTAGAAGACACGAACCCTCCCTCCCAGTTCCCTCCTCCAGAGAGCACAGACTAGCAGAGGTGGTCCCGGAGGTAGGCCGGTGGTCGGCTGCATTCCTCGCCCGGTGCAGCCACTAACACTAACACAATGCTCCGACTCCCCTGTCACCACGCACGCACACGCAGGAGGGCCGCTATAAATAGCTTCTGCCCCCACCCCTACTCCACCTCTCTTCACCGAAGAAAAAATCAGCGACTTAGGCTCGGCTTTCGAGTCCGTCTTACCTCATCGAATTAGAATTTCCTGTATAAATATATATTTTACAATTGTAATTTCGGTATTAAACTATATTTAGAATTAAAATCCATTTATTTTGCAGTAAGTAAAAAAAAATGGGAATAATTACAGAATGTAATACAAGAACTGAGTTTTTGTCTCGACTTCCGAACGACAGCCCTGAGGATGACCGACATGTTAGGGTCGCAATGTTGGCTAATCCAATAAAAATATCTTGACTGGAATTCCTGACAATTTTTTTTCATCCATAGATACCTAGGTACATACAATATGTACACAATTTACAAATTAAAGAGTAACATTCAATAACTGAAATCGTGATATTAGTAATCTTAACTTCCAAACCATTTTTTTTTTATATGCTCAATCACTCCACAGCTAAAACTTAAGGCTATATTGGTTTTACATTTTTTTTTTCTTGTTAGGTTTTCTGCTTGAGATAATTTTAATGTTTCATAACGTTACAGGGACACCAGTTGTGGTTTCATTGGAATACAGAGAATTGTGAAAAATTGGAAAGCCCCTTACATCAGAGCAAGGGAAAAAAATAAAGGACATCGTTATTGGTTTTAAAATCGTCATTAAACAAACAATAATTGACTTGTATTTTGAAAACACTTTCGTAACGTACAATGATAACCGTGCACTTGAATGTGAATTTTTTCTTTTTGAGCGATTTAATTCTTAAAATAAAAAATCTATAAACAAAGATTAACTATTTCTTATAAATTAGATTTGACTAATTAGATCACAGCAACAATTAATGTATCCAAATTTGAAACATAGCAAAATATGGTATAAATAAAAACTCCTTAACAACTGAAATTTATATCTCAAGTTCTAGCTTGTTTACGGGAGTGTTTTTTTTTTATTTATTTTTTTGGCTTTTAGACTTGTAAAAGCAAGTCCTATTTTGCCAGCAAAATATTTTATTTGTCATAGTGAGATGAAATTACGGTTTTTAGACGGAAATTACACCGGATTTATATTAATTATTTACAGTTAGATGATAACTGAAAGTGACTTATATGGGACTTGGATATTAGATATTATATTATTAGATATAGATACCGGAATGTTGTTTGTGCCGTTTCGTGTAGTTCATAAGGCACTAAATCTCTGGTAAGTTTCGTGTTGATAAGCGCTGTTATGTTGAACTTATCACAAATTTTCCGATCACCGAACAAAAAAAAAGTAGTTTGTAAACTAGACGAAAAGATCAAGCAAAAAAGTTTTATTTTATTATTAATATGGAAATTCGTACTAAAAGGTTTTCTTATACGATAAATTCAAATATTAAATATTTTTCTCTTTAATAAATTATTTGACCTATTTCCCCAATCGGTCAGTACAAATCGTTCCAATATTGAATTCATACTACAGCAATATACCAAACATTTCTTTTTTTTTTTCCTGAGTAAGATTATATCCACAAAGCCTGATATGTTATCCCGATTTGGTCCAAAAACAAGTATAATGCATTTTAGTCCGTGATACAGACTCCTTTTTATCTAATTATTAACATCCGCTTGAAACTTCGTAAATAGCTTAATCTTATCGTAACTTACAACTAATTTATTTATGAAAACTCTTGGAATTGGAGCGTTTTCAATTAGGAAGACAGCAAACTTTTTATCTATTTAATTAGGTACTAAAAATTCATAAATAGTCATTTGCTTTCCACTTGGATTGTAAGATAATAAAAAAGGTGGCCAACAAAAATATTGGGCCGTTTTGCCTACATAATCTCCTTATTTTGACATTTTTGGGTTGTAGGTCACGCCAAACGGCTTAATATTTTTGAAGGACACCTTTATTGTCGATTTTGTGCTCAAATTATCTTACGATTCAGGTGGATTGCAAATGAGTATTTACGAATTTTTACAAGCTAATTAAATAGACAAAGTTTGCCGATCTCCAGATTGAAAACGCCCCGAATCCCAAAATTTTCGTAAATAAAATGTTTGCAGGTTACGATGGGATGAAGCTATTTACGAAGTTTCATCCGGATGATAATAATTTGATAAAAAGGTGTCTGTGCCAGGGACTATTTATTTTAGATATTCTACACGATAAATATGAATGGATGACATTTAATATATTTTGAGTGAAATGTAAAGCCTTGAAAATTTGATTTTTTTGTATGACGATTTAAGCCGTTAAAAAATAGTCATATTATTAAATAATTCCATTAGTTTACGTTGTCATTTAATTATTTATTTAGAATATGTTTTTTTCTTCTGTTAATTATCTTTTCTGTATATATATATATATATATATATATATATATATATATATATATATATATATATATATATATATATATATGGTATGAATGTGGTCTTAATTCCTTAAAATTATCGTCAAAGTGACAGAATATTATATTAATAAATTATAAAAAAAAAATAATATGTTTTAATAAGATCAATGGACTATTGTGATTTGAGGATAGCTGCATGATATTTTTCTTTTATGAAAACATGATGCTGAGGTCAACCCAGATTTCTCCTGCCCTGGTCGCATTGACTTCATTTTTTTCTCCGAAACTTGCATATTTTCACTTGTTTATCTCTTCTTGGTTTTCTCTTTTTCTCCATTCTCGAAGCTTATATTTTCGTTACGTTTCATATAACATAGAATATAACTACATTAGTTTTTGTCGTTTTTTCTGTACCTCTAAATCTAACTTTATTACTACATTTGAATTTATTTTAGAAACTAATTCTTCGATAATCTGTTGCGATACCTTTGGAGAGTGTTCCATAATAACTTTTTTGAAACTTATGCTTTCAACTTATTTAATTCAAATAATCTCTCATAAAATTAAGAGAAAAAATATTCATAATGTTGTTTGTAACAATAAAATTAAAAATAGCAAAGTAAGATAAGGATAATGAACAATGAAGAGAAGAAATGAGATGAAGGGGAAAGATTGGTTAATCGCATGAAATGTAACTTATTTTATTAATTTCCTTATTATCACATCTATGGGTAGCTTAGTAAACAAGGGATGGGTCCAGCTATGGTTCGAATCCAGCTACGGTTGGTGAACTAATTACTCTGTTTGATTAGCCGTGGATCGACCTTGAGGTTGGGAGACCAACCATGGGAACACCTATATGAGGTGGACATTCTTAATTAAATAATTAATTATGGGGAAACTCTGGCGGTTACAAAACCATTGACCAACAAACAGTATACTCGCCTATTTCTCGCATTTGGGCAACACTGACTTTATTTTACACCATTATAAAGCAAATCGGCGCCTATTTTCAAATTATAGTTGAGCTCTGTTTTTCTGAAAAGAAATTTGGCTGGATGTCAAACGACTTCCAGGAACCCTCCATAGCTTCCAATATCTGTCCAATACCTATTGGTATTCTGGCCAAATGCATCCGATTAAAATGAGAGGAACACCACGGTTGCCAACCTACTAGGGCTTTCGGAATACTGAGTCAATCAACCTTTTGGCCTTACTAATCCCTGAATTTAATGCACTTCTCCTTTAGTACAAAACGTTTTTATACTTCTCATCCCTACGGGATTCATCCTTTATAAGAACTAAGGAAATCAAATCTACATATAATTTAATTATTCTAAAACATTATTATGTACTGAAAATCCCTTTAGATGGTCGATTAATTACAAAAATGTTTACTTTTAATAAACATGAATTTTGATCATATTTATCTATGCAAAAATTCATTGAGTACATCACAATAACATAAACCCAATACATGTCAAAGATAGTTAAACTGATTGGATAATGCTCTGATTTCATAGATGGAAACTTTATCAAATTGCACAATGGTTGGACTTAATGATATCCAATTTCTAAAAAAAAAAATATTTTAGTCTTTAAGAAAACAGAATAAATTATCAAGTGGCTAGATTCATTTAATTACAATGACTTCATTATTTGAATTCCAAAAGTCAACAATAGGGTATTCGTTAATGGTTGGCTATCACAGCAAAACATTAAATGAACACAAGAGATATTAATTAAGGGCTATTTGGAGAGAAAATAAATACATTTATAAAAATTAAAAAAAAAAATTGATCGTATTAAAATTCCAACCAACACTGATACTATCTTCTAATTATGAAAAAGTGAGCCTTGAGAGAAAAAAAAATGATCTTCGATACGGTAGAAGACCATTATGTCATCGATATTTATAAATCCATCGATGGTAAAATGGACTCAGCGTTTAACCTTAAAACAGGTAATATTTAAAACAACTATTATTTTGAAATGTATTATAATAATTGTAGGTACATTCAAATGCAGAGATGTAACATCCATTGAATAAACCGAAGAAATATTTTATGAGAATCGTAGATTGTTATCGCAGTATTCGTTGAGTACTGGAACTTCATATATTAGATTCTAACTCCACTTTGTTGTTTATTTTTTTATATTATCATTTTATACTCAATATCGTTCATAAATTACGAACACCGGAAAATAATGTAAGGTGTGCAAATAGATTTTGTTAGATAAGTACCAAGAAAATCCAGAGGGGAAAGTATTAAAAAATAAAATAAATAAAACTGACGAAGATGAATAAAAAATATCCTCGATTATTATTATTGTTGAAGAAGAAAATATTAATCTTTTATGGGCATATAAAGAGAAAATACCCAGAAAGATTACCGAAGATAACTATGGAACTTGAAATAAAAGGAAGAATGATGAAACGAAGAACAAAGGTAAAATGTAATGATGACGTGGAAGAAAGCCAGGCATGATTTAGTATCAGGAAAGAGCAAACCTTGAAATAGAGAGGAATTGAAAACAGTTTGACAAATATTTAGGTCAAGGAAAAGTAAAGAGGTCGATAATTTTGTTGAGTATGTTTTTGTTTCCTCACTACCGAAGGTAGGGAAGCATTATATTTTAATTGTTAGGATGATAAATAGACAGGATTAGCAGTATAGATTTGTTTTATCCAAATCCTGAAGTTTCGATAAAACAACGTGAGTCATGAATAGTTAAGGTTAAAATTAGAAATTACATCAGAAATATATGATATAGACAGAAGAATTACCGATCCATCAGCTGCTCCAAATACTTTATCATATTCTTTTTTTTCTAGGTTCATTCATGTAATTTTGTCAATTTTGTATTTTGTATTTTGTATTTTGTCTTATTTATATTTCTGATCTGATTTTTTATTTTTAAACCTGATGTTCCCCATTCTTGGGTAGAAACGTCGGCAATTTGAATAAAACAACCCAAAATTGGAAATCCTGATTATTTTTCATCCTGAAAATCATAGTAGTGTAAAAATCTTTAATAAAAAAAAATGATAGTTTGCTTACCAGCTTTTATATCATACTTAATTAAAAATATTGTTTCTACCAAATCAATGGTTTGGCATGAGAGAAAATAAATTAAGAAAAATCGAACAATGTGTTAAACATCCAAGAAAAAATCTACAGCTGTCACGGAGAAAAGAGGCAGTTCTTGCCCGCCTCAGGATTTGCCATTGTCGACTTACCCATGGATAGCTGATGAAGAAGGAAGATCCGCCAACATGTTCCTACTGTGGGTGTATTTTAACAGTGTTTCACATACTAACAGAGTGTATGGCTGATGACTCCTACAGATTTTCCCCACACCCAGAACAAATATTGAGACAGTGCCCAGACATGACTTCTTAAATTCTTGAAAACTATCGACATAATAATAATAATAAAAGGCTTAGCGAACCCGAAGGTTCGATGCCGACACGACCACTCGCTTATTACACATCTTCTTTCATCTTTCCCCGTCCAAATCCAGTAGCTTCAGATTGGCTTTAATGCAATCTTCCCACCTTCGCTTCGGTCTACCCCGTCGGACGCTTACCATTCGGCACAGCAAACCTTAACCTTTTAGGAATTCTCTCGTTACTAAGTCCAACAACTTTACAAGCCCATTTGATTCGCCGCGATGAAATTATCTCAATTATATTACTCGGATACAGTTCACGCAATGCGGCGTTGTGTAACCGTCTGAACTCTCCGGTTAACTCATCCTTCTTCGGTCCGAATATTCTACGCAATACTTTATTTTCAAAAACCTTAAGACGCTGCTCATCCCTTAATGTAAGCGGCCAAGTTTCGCACCCATAAAGAACTGTAGGCAAGATAATTGTTTTATAGATTCTAATTTTTAAGTTTCGGGACAAAAGGCGCGAACTAAGTAGTTTTGTCACAGAAAAATAGCAAGCATTTCCCGCCTTCAGTCTAACCTTAATTTCTTCTTCAATTTCGTTTTTTCTAGTTATCGTAGAACCTAGATACCTAAACTTATCTACCTGCTCAAACATATTACCATCTATATCGATATCACCAGTAGTATCGCCATTTTTGCAGCTATTTTGTTTTATCCACGTTTATTTCGAGTCCTAGTTCTTTACCGGCTTTCATTAACGTTGTCGTATTTAGTTTTATAGTTTCAACGGCTTCGCTTAACAGTACCAGATCATCAGCATAGCCCAGCACGGATGTTGTCCCACCCAGATCCAACCCTTTCTCGGTACGCATTACCTCCCTAATGGCATGTTCTAATGCCAAATTGAACAGTACAGGCGAAAGGGAATCCCCCTGTTTTAAACCCTAACGAACCTCAAATTTTTTGGACAGATTATTACCGATTCTAACTTTATTAAGTGTCTCCGTCAAGCACATCCTGACTAGATTTACTAATTTTTTAGGAATCCCCTGCTCGATTAGAATATTATACAGTTTCTGGCGGTCAATAGAATCGTAAGCCTTTAAAATCTATATACAGCTGGTGAACAATACCGTTGTACTCCAATTTTTTCTCTAATATTTGCCGTAAAGAAAATATTTGATCAATAGTCGAACGATTCCGTCTAAATCCGCATTGGTAGTCTCCGATAATTTCCTCGTCGTATTCCGTGATTCGACTGGTTAAGATTAAAGAAATATTTTATAACCTACCGGAAGGAGTGAAATTCCTCGATAGTTATTACAATCCGTCCTCGGTCCCTTTTTGTGAATCGGAATAAGAATAGATTCTTTCCATTTTTCAGGTAATTTCTCATTCACCCAGATCATCTTAACCAACCGATGTATTTTAGAAACTCCAGCTTCCCCGCATGCCTTAATTAGTTCAGTAGGAATATTGTCGGTTCCCGCTGCTTTATAAGATTTTAATTTTTCAATAGCTAATTCAACTTTACTCGGTCCTTCTATCAACGGTTCAGCACTCTGGTACTTAGAAGAAGGACAGAGATCATAATTTCCCGTATTTAAAATATTGTCAAAGTGGTCCTTAAATTTATTCAATATGTCAACTGGATCGGTCAGAATATTGTTATTATCATCCCTAATTCCAGATGTTACGGACCCTACACATTTACGTGATCTGTTTATACCTTTGTACATGTCTCTTACGTTATTTTCGATTTTAATAGTTTCTATTTCAATTATTTTATTTTTAAGATACTCCCTTTTTTTATTTTTGAGCAATTTCGTCGTTTCGTTCTTTGAGGTTCGGAAGTATTCCAGATTGTCTTCGCTAGGATTATTTAGAGCTTTTAATTTAGCGGCTTTTCGTTTTTCGCACTTGTTTAAGCAATATTCATCAAACCACGGTTTGTTATTCTTATTTTCCTTTTTTCCTAGACACGAGTTACCGACCGCTTTAATATTATCCCTAATCTCTACCCATAACTTGTCAATATCCTCGTGGTCCTCGTCAGGAAGCTCTAAAGCTTCAAACCTATTCTTAACATCTAGCTCGAATTGTTTTCTAAATGATGGATTTTTTAATTTGTCCAAATTAAAATTCTCAAAATCAAAACGGGTTTCTTTTCTCTTTTATATATTAAGTTTTTGTCGAAGTTTCGCGATTATTAATTCATGATCCGATCCACATTCTGCTCCACGATAAGACCGTACATTAATTATACTGCTTTGCATGTATCAAGACATGGTCGATTTGAGAAAACTATCGACATATATAATAAAATTTAATTAAAAACTAAAGTGACTAAAAAGACTTCAGTGTAAATGACCCCAGTGGTCGAAACACTCAAACAAATAAATACATAAATACTGTTTCTTCGTACACCATATAATAAACAACAAAAATAATTTATTTATTTATTTTTCTACGGTTCAAAAAATATAATGTAATCTTCTTTTTTGCTGGGAAACTGTATAATATTCTCTATTTTCGGTAATGAAAACTTCCAGATATACATACAATTGGCTTATTTTAATGTTTAATAGTTGACCGTCTTGTTATAGAGGAAGGAGATGTTCCGAGGTGGCGGTCATAAATAGACTAAAATAGTGGCAATACTATTTTATTAAAAGCCAACGTTTCGAGCCGACTTTACATATCTTCTTCAGGGAGGTATGTTCAGCTAGGAGTTTCACTTAGAACTGACTAAGTGAAGAGTTTTTTCCTCAATTGGTTTTTTTGTTGATTTACATTTTAAGTTAACGTTTCGGGAAAATTATTCCCAGCATTTAAAACTTAAAATTTCATATTTTCATAGCGATTTATGGCTAGAAAAGAGGTAATTAAAAAGGATGCATGTTACAATATATGTTAAAGTTATGTTATTATATAAAATGTTATAATTTGATATAATTAATCTATGTTGTAAATAAAATAAAGTTATACTATCTGGAACATCAACATTCCTAGGACCAATAATTGGGTGTCTGCTATGGGGGATACTATTGACTTTGGATATGGTAACTTAATATTGTTATTCAATGAATGTTTGTTTCATATCTGCATTTCAGTTTTACTTTATTTTTATGTTATTTACAATATAGCATAGTGTGTTCCCAAATGTTTTGTTTTACCTCTTTTCTAGCCATAAATCGCTATGAAAATATTGGATTTTGAGTTTTCAATATGAAAATAATTTTCCCGAAACGTCAAATTAACATGAGTGATAAATATTCAGGACACAGTCTTTTTAATTTTTTTATTTATGCCAACGTCAACTTAACATGTAAATCAACAAATAAACCAATTGTTTGTATATCTGGAAGTTTTCATAGCCGAAAATAAAGAATAATATAATAATCTATCAAAATACTGGTAACATGAACCCTGGCGTACCTTTAAGCATAGTAATGTTCTATAACATGTGACGATTAGAAAGTCAGAATTAGTCTCCAGTCAGTATAATGACCATAATGTAGGCAAGAATAAAAGCAAATATCAATAAGAAGTCGTAAAATTACAATTTAAATAATAAGGCAGATTAAACTAAAAGATATGCCCATAACAAGTTTAATAGAAATTCGCATGACACCATTGAAATAACATGTAACATTAAATGTTAAACAAGCTGAATAAAACCTTACGTTATTTTTAATAAGGTCTACCATGGTATCGCCGAATTACAGAAGTAAAATGTCGCACTCCTGAGAACGACCATAGACGCTTAAGAAAAAATAAGGAGCCAAAACGTTCGTGCCAGGAGGCAAGAGCTATTGGTATCGTGATTTATGGGATGGTCAATAAATGGGGCAGTGAATCATGGCTACCTTGGAGCCAGATCTAACCCAATGCCTCGATAGCTGATTAAAGGGGAGCTAATGTGGTCAGCATCCAATCCTCCATCTTCGAGAGTGAAAGTAGAGAAATCGAAAAATAATATTGGCCGCGTCATGGCTGGAGGCGTAACACAAGAGGGAAAAAAATGACGGATCAGTGAAATCAGGCGATGCCTCTCGTTTCCTAACCTTTAAAATTATAAGAGCGTCAAAACGTTTCTTATGATAGAAAAGAACTTTTCAAGAATAGAAGTAATTATGTAATTGAAACTATACAAAATTTTTACTTTGTTTTTTCGTGATACTCCGGACACAGAACAATTACATTAAATAAACTGTATCCGGGGTACAGAGCCCTTTTTATCAAATTATTAACATCCTGATGAAACTTTGTAAATAGCTTCATCTCATCGTAATTTTAGTCGAGTAATTGCAGAAAAAAAGTGTTTTAAAAACGTATTATGATATGAATTAAGCAAAAATCACCATAAATCAATCAGCTAATTAAACAACAGCAAGAAATAAAAGTTTAAAAAATCACATTTGAACCAGCTGTTAGTTAAATCCAGGGAAGCTTACCCTCTCCCCTCCAGGGTTGTTGGCGTATTGTCCCTCTTCCAAGTAATTTTATTTATCTCTTCTTCCTGAAAACATTGCAAGCGGAAGTAAAATTAGAGCAAATGTAATTCACACATACTATTTATTATCTTTGATGTGTAACCGTTCAATATGTTTTCCTTTTTGTGGCTTAAAAGTCTCTCAAATTGAAACTCCACAAAAATATAACTTTCCCGTCCAAAATGTGTCCCACTCCCTCAGAATTCTGATCATGCAATTTGCGCCGTGTCACCTTTCTTTGGGCATCTCTGATTTAAGGGAGAAATTTTGGGAATTCCAGATTACATATATTAACGCTGTATGCAATAACCCTTACGAACTGCAGATATAGCTATTAATACCAATCGGTTATAATATCCCAATGGCAATGTTGATAGTATTGCATAATAACTCCAGCGGTGGGACAGCCCGGGGGTACCGTTAGCAGGCCCGTTATAGAGCCATTGCTCTTTTGTTTACACACTTCCCTTTGCCTTATTGATATTCTTCCAGTCCGCAGCATCTTGTTCCATCTACTATATGGCTCGTCCGCTTAAGATTATAACTTCTTGTTCCCTCTATATCCGGCATGTTAAAACGACTACTTTAGGCTCTGATAAAAAAATAAAATAAAAACTCGTTTGACTTTCAACTTTTTTTTTACCCAATTACTAGAAAAGAAACTCAGAATATTAGAGTTCCTCTGACGAACATGAAGTTTGCCAGGAAACGACCGTTACTACTTCAGTGACCATAAAGACTTTACTGATCGTCCAATTAGTAAGTGTTAAATCCTTTTAAAGAAGCATAAGAACTACATTAGTATTATTACTATTTATTTGTCAAAGCGTTCACAAAAGGTTTTTTGTTTACCTAGAGAGGAGGAGAATCAACTCCTAGAACCTCAGGTATGTTCTATTTTTATTTCTATTGAATATTGAGAAAGCTCCTCACAATTCTGGCATATTTAACACAGCTTTTTAACCTTCTAGGATATAATCTGCAAGTCTTGATATTTTGCAGATTTTTATTCTTTTCTCTGTGACTAATCCGTTACTCGAGATGATGAAGGGACAATACTTGTTTCCTTGTTTCAAGCGGTAGAGTTGTTTCAGTTCCTCGCTGAGCTTTTGGTATTTTCTCATCTTTTCTGACCCTGATCGTTGCTTTCAAATCTGATCGTAGGATCCACGATGAGTGCCTCCTTTTCCATCGCATTGAACGCCAAAATGTCAATGAACCTCGTTGAGCGTTCTGTATCCAGGCAGTAAACTTCCAGGAAACATTTATAGTTCTTCATTTCCAGGAACTCGGCTACACGATGCTTTATATTATTGTGCCGGCGGGTGACAAAGAGCATGTTATGCGGACTATTGCCCAATATATATATATATATATATATATATATATATATATATATATATATATATATATTATTAACGAAATTTACAACTGTAATTACAACTGTATGTACAACATGAGGAGAAACTACCCATTGGTAGCACTCCAATTATATTCCTATATTAGAAGGTCCCGAGGCCATCTTCTTTTTAGACGCCTCGGAGGGTTATCAGGAATAGAAGAGGAAGCAAGGTTGGAAACAAGAGGGTGGTTAGGGGTGGTTAGCGTTTAGCGTGATCTTTACCTCTAACATGTCGAAATAACGAGGTTATAAGTACCAAATGGCCCAATAGTTTTGAAGACCACTCTTTTTTTCCGACTTTGAGATCGGACTATCTCACGATTCAAGATGAAAGAAAATGGGTATTTAGGAGTTTTTAGTACCTAAGTAAATTAATTAATTTAATGAGAAATGCCTCATTAGTGACATTTTTCATAGATAAGATAACATGAAGACTCTTCTCAAAGATTTAAATGGTGCAATATTTTGGGTCATACCACTACTAAATGATTACACAGTATGTTTTAATTGTAGATATGTCTATTAAGATACTTCATTTTATACTGTTGTTGTTTCTTTCTTCAAATATACATCCACCTCTGTCATGAAGATGACAATAAGAAGAGGTGTTGTTATTCGCTTGGGAAAAGGGAATTATAGGCATGAAGAAGAATAGTACCCAGGAGTACCTCTTCCTGGTCTTTGTTTACTTCCTCAATTCAGGAAAGAAGATCTCCCATTCATCTCTTTTTTAATCGCCTCCAGACGGAGTCTTGGTCTTAAAAAGAATCTTGCAGTTACTTATTAGCTTATTACTATAGAGATATTACAGTAATTTTTATATAAGAGAAAACTAACTAAGCACGAATGAAACATTAGAGGAGTTAAATGCAAAAGTATATTAGTTATAGCAATTCTTTATATATATTAATTATGATTGTCAAATATTAGTAACAATTTTAACTTAATTTTTATCCAAAAAATCGATTTTTCTTAGCAGTCCTGGTTTTGGTCTTGCAACAGTTAGGCGACCTTGGTCTTGGTCTTGCAAAGTGGAAGACCAATATAATATAAAAATTATAGGTCAATTTTTTTGTTGTTTATCCTTATATAAGACTATTCTTATAATAACATTACTGAAAATCAGTATATTATAAAATCCAATTTTATAAAAATCCGGCAAAATCCAAATTCTGATAAACACAGGGGGGGCTAAGAAGAGGGTTGCACAGTGCAAGTAACCCCATCATAATTTTTGAAGGTTATAGGGTTGAGGAGGGGCATAAATTAGGAGCCATGATTTTTCGGAGAAAACTATATTTTTATGAACTTTCAATTGAATATCATTCAATCCAAAGAAGAAGGTAAAAATCTTAATTATACTAGCTTTTAATTTCACTTGTTCCATTTTTAAGAAGAGGAAAGCAATAAGTTTTCTTTGGAGGTGCTATGTGCCGTCGGCCTTGAGGAGTATGGGTACTCCTGAATAAACAGAATCTTGAAGAGCAATAGAGCAAGCGGAAGATGGCAACCTGGCTTGTAACACCTGGCTTATACATGGAAAAGAACTCGAAGCCGTTATTAAGTTAATATCGGTCCTGCTAATATCTGCCGTCTACGTGAGGAGATTAAGCAAGTCAAAAATCAGAACAATTACACGGCCCAGGGATCTTCTGTCAAATTTAGAAATTTATCTAATTATAATGCTGTGATCCAGCGCACCGGCTCGTCCTAATGCCTCAACATATTTATACATCCCGGATAGAATAACACGGTGGATATTATCCACCTATTATGTCATCAGAGAAATTTTAAATTACGGGGTTGAATTTCATTTGTAATCAAAACTGGATCATTATCCACATCACCTCATCCACAACTATAGGTTATATAATTATATGATAGCTGATTTAATTTCAGACAGGTCAATCATAAATTTAATGCTGGTGGTGAATTTTATTTTAATCACTACTAGAGAGATTTTTAGTTATTTTGATGCATTTAATCCAGGTGGAGTTATATTAATTTAAAATATTCAATACCAGCTTAAATCATTCGCATTCGTGTCAATAGTATTGATACAGGACGATAATAAGTTTTCTGGAGTCCTAAAAACTAAGTTTCGCAAAATAGTCTGATTATGTGTCTATGCGAACAGCCTAGATTAAAAATGAAAAGACATACGAAACTGATATCATGTATTTATGATATATATGCCTCTCTGGCACGTAAACAAAAACCTTTACATACCGACTAATGACTACCAATTATTGACCAACACCTAGTACGCAACTGCATCCGAACTGGCGCGACCCCTGAAAGAGGCAATATACCAAGATTGGCAGACACTATGCAATAACACACCTCTAAATAAACTAAATGTCGTAAAAAAAATTAAGTGGAGCCATGGAGCATTTCCAGTCGCAATAAACGCAGAGAGGAAGTTGTCCTTACGCGACTAAGAATAGGTCATTCCAGGCTTACGCACCTCCACGTAATTACAAAATGAAAACCTGCCCATTTGTCGGAAGAATGGAGAGAGAATGACTGTGGTCCATATCTTTGAGAGTTGTGTCTATTACAACAGAGAATCAAACAAAAAGGGAATAGCAGCAAATATATCAACTGCTTTGGGAAATGATGAAAAAATCTTGGGTAAAGTCATATAATATCTCTCCGAAGAAGGAATCTTAGAAAATCTATGAACTCTCACAAAGCCAGCACCTCCTCTCCTAACCACCCCTTTTATTTTATTTATTTTTTAGTAAAAGTGAAGCGGTTAAGAGATTAGCGTAGGGATCTCCTGGAGTCCTGCTTTTTTCCTCCATAGCTGGAGGAATAAGCCTGTCTCGCAGTTCCCTGGCATGATTGTTAGCAGTGTATATAGGTATGTGTGTCTTTTGTTTTTTAAATTTACTTACCTTTAAATTATTTTATTTTATTTATTGCATATATGTTCATGTGCCAGATTGTTATATTATTCAATAAATTAATAAAAATAAAAAAGTTATTGTATATAATTTGTTATTATTATTTTGTTATAGTTATTTTGTTTCTGTTTATTTTATTTTATTTTTTTGTACATATTGTGTGAATGTTATTTTACCTTTCTATAACCAAAGTCCAAGCGATAGAATGTTATATTAATCAATAAATACATTATTAAATAATATTTAATTTATTATATATATATATTTTTTTTTACTTAATGTGCTTACTCAACTTAAATAACTTTAAATAGCCTAATTTAAACCTTATATCTAAATAACCTTATATAACTTTAAACTTATCGAGTATTTTACGTCTTTTTAATTTAATTTAATTTTTATTCTTCACAAACAGCAGATATAATTATATATAAACTTAATTAACGGCGTTGATAACCAACAGGTTTTACGCCTTGACTATATAACAATCAACCATACGTACTCTTTACTCCCGATTTCGTATTAAACTACACTGATAAAAAGAACAAAAACAATACTGTGTTACAAAAGACATGGTCACAGCTGACATATCCATCAGGAGGCGCCTGAAAAGAATCTTGATGAGAGATATCCTTTCCTAAATTAAGGAAAGAAACGAAGATGTTCTGCTGGTTACTATCCTTCCTCATGCCTAATATGCCATTAGCAAATTCAACATGACAGGTGCAGATGAGGGTTTAAAGAGAAAAATGTTAACAATCCCTGTTTAAGCAGAAATTTAATTACTTAAATAGGGTTGTAAATGTTGTGTGATGTGTGTCGTTTTTTTTTAATTAGTTATAAGCTGAATTTGTAAGCACATCGAGACTTGTGGGTTGTCCATAACGATTTATATAACGATCTTTAACGAAGCCTTCTTCTTCTTCTTCCATTGCAGGAGAAGACAATGCAAGAAGCAGGGTGGAGTTAACACCCACACGGTGTGGTCCTTGCATCGTGTGCGGTCCTCCATTATATCCCTCGATGCCTCCTACACCACTCCTTCTCCTGGTTCTTTATCACCTCTGTCCTCTCTCCTTCGCCAAAACCTTTTTAATATTTCATTATTTTTGCATAAAAACGTTCTCATGATGTATTCACAAAAATAAAGAAATATTTACACATTGTAATTTAATTGAAAAAAAAAATTATAATAGTGGCCGTTATTTTACCGCTTTACAGATTAATTCTCTTGTTATATTTTTGAATCAACGAGAGGAAAAAATCTAAAAATTATGGTTACCATACTATTATGATTGAAAGATTCTCCACAATATTTATATCAACATCATACATACACTAGAAGAATAGAAATAGTGGTTACCACCAGCACAAACAAGTATTTTTCTTTTTTTTATATAATTAGTGGTTAGCTAAATTAGCATACTAAAATAAACAACAAGCTCGAAAAGAGGCATTATGAATGGAACAATCCAAACTACAAAACCTGAGTTTGCAACATACAGTTGAACAATTAACTTGCTAACGTTCCGCCAATTCAGCATCGTCTGGAAGAAAAACAAGATCACACATATGCAGAAAGAAAGATATATTTACTATTGGAATCGATATCTGGGACTCTACCTGGACAAACCACTAACTTTGGAATGTTCATACCAGACTGAAACGACAAGAAACCGCTCGACGTTTCCGACTAAGTCAGCACTTGCTAGAAAAACGCTCTAAATTTTCAATTAATTACAAAAGACTCATATACATGACCATAATAAGACCTATTTGGACCTACGGAGTTGAGGTTTGGGGTTCCGCTAAACCATCGAATTCCTCTAGTATCCAATCTTTACAATCCAAAATCCTTCGTAAAATCCTTAATGTTCCTTACTTTGTAACAAAATAATCCATAAGGGCCTAAATGTTCAATTTGTTTCCGATTTGGCCCAATCCAGATACACATCCTTCCATAATAAACTTCAGAACCGTCCTAATCCTCTCGTTTCTAGTTCCTCTTCGATTCCTGATAACCCTCCTAAGGCGTCTGCAAATAAGATGGCCTCGTGATCTACTGATTTAGAAACTTTATTAGAGTGCTACCAATGGGTAGATTCTCTACAAGCCTTGTCATGTCATATATTTCCTGAATGTATTTTAAATGTACAGTTGTAAATTTCATAAATAATAATAATAAAAAAAAAACTATTGGCATCTCATCAAGCCATCCAAAAACATACTGAAGGAATAAAGGAAAGGAAGGTGGTATAAATCAGGTTTGATATTCCAATTAGCAGTGATACAGGAAAAAAACAAACTTAAAATTGAAATATAATTATACAAAAATGTGTTTATAAAATTAAATTAACATTAAAAATAAAAAGGAGGACAAATTAATAAATAAAAAAAATCTGGAAGGTGTTTAAAACATACATACACGCCACACAAAACCTGGTGTATACAAGGCTATTCCACAAGATAGTATTAAAATAAGCAAAAGAGACCTTATGACATAATATTTCTTTCTGCATATACATTCTTGATTTTTCTGTCCTTATGATGCCTGAATTGGTGAAACTTCGGCAAGTAAACTGTTCACTAATATGTTGGAAATTCACAGCTTTACAGTTTGCGTTAAATTAACATATCTAAAAATTTCGTAAATTTTTTAACAAAGCATTCATCGAATAACTACCGATGGAAAAGACAAAATGTCATTTTTTTTAAGCACTTTAAGATCTTAAACAAAATTAGATTATTGCGATCTCAAAACTCTAACATATCTTAAAAATTCGACCAATTATGATTTTCTTTTTTATTTATTAAAATCATTTATTAGTATATACATACAGGTAGAGGTATACATTTTAGGGAAATAAAAAATGTATAAATATCTCTTTAACAAGGTTTCTGTGTTATGATCTTGTATGATGTGTATTATGATGGTATACATCTTAACTACGATAATTTCTTTTTTATTAATGACGGTTATAATATTTGTGATATTATTGTATTAAAATTTGATGTTATTATTATTAAGTTGTGATATTATTATGTTATACACCATGATTCGAATAATACATGATGGTTAATTAAAACACATTTTTTTCAATTAAAAAAATATAATTTTTATTTTAATGTAGTATTGGTTTTATTATAATTTAAAGATATTTCTCGATTATTTACGTATTTCTTTAAATTAGTGATTATGTATCATTATCAATATTTTTTTTTTACGAAAAATTCTTTATTGAGATATATTATAGTCTGCCACATCTAAGGAAAATACAGATATATTATATCTGTAATATATAAAGAAACTAAACTAAACATATATATAAAATCATATATATAAACTAAAAGAAACAAAAAGAATATAAACTAATCAAAATAAGTACTTAAATACACACATGCTATTTATAATTAATAATTATAAATACTTACCTCATTTATCATAATTTTAAAAGTTTTTAATATAGTGTTTTTTATATCTTAATAAGAGGAACTTTCCTGAAATACAGCAATAAACTCTGAAGGAATGGTATAAATAAATTTTTAATCACATAAGCTTTATATATATTTATATGTTATGTGAATAAAATTATTTAGTAGTAAAATGGTTCCCTTTATGCATCACAGTCCTTTTTTTTTAAAATGTATACGGAATATGGATTATAAATAAAAAATAAGAAATACACTTCAATGATTATTGTAGAAAAATAAGATAGTAAATATATAAAAAATTGAATATCATTCAGGAAGAGGATAAAGACCTCTCTTAACATTGGAGCGTATGGGAAATCAGACGAAGAAACATAAATATAAAAATAAACTAACTTTCAAGGAAGAGGGAGATTAATAAAAACTTTAAATATTGAGTAATACAAAATGGATCTTCCTGGATAGAAGAAAGTGCTATATTTTGTCATTATTTATTTTTTTTTAATAAGATTATACAGGAAAATCGGGAAGTGCCGAATTGTTTTCCGGTTTTCTTCGGAGAGAGAGATCGATATTCTTGATTTAGTTCGAAGATGAGATGCTGTGATTCGTTCCTAGCCTTTCTCCTTTTTTTTTTTTTTTTTTTTTGTTTTATAAAGCATTAAGAGAAATATTTATGGAAATATAAAGTTTAAATGACAAACCTTTGTAAAGACAGAAAAAATCTTCTTTTTCTACCTGAATAATATGGCTATATCCTAAAAAATTTCATTCGATTCGACTATTACATCAAATTTCCATATCCTATCATATCTATGTTTGTTTTTTTTGTACATACATAAGAAAAGCATTCTTAGCATATGTAAGTATAAGCACATGGTGAGTAAAAAATATAATAATCATATTCCTAAAACATCATTGTTTCTTTATTTTTTTTTTTTTTTTTACAGTCCACCAAAAACCACATGAACATAATTTTATAAAGTTTCATCCTTTATCTTCTAGGAGAGGAAAACAGCTCTAATTTTGTCTAAAATAAGAGGAAAGTTGAAGAGTAGTGTTAAAAAAGTCGCAGTATCCATGTTATCCAATTCCATCCAATAATTTCGCTTACGCATACGCAAACGTATTTTATTTGAAAAGTTTATGTTTCAAAATCGGTTTGTCCAATTTGATTTAAAGTAGGAGGCAAATGTACAAATGGTCCAGTGTCTAAAATTGGATTCTACCAACTATTATACCTTAACTAAACGCCATTAAAAATGTATTTTTTACAATGGTATGTTTTAAACAAAGTTTGTATCAGATTAAGCCCGAAGTAAATATAGCACCTTTAGTCGGAAACTTCTTACACGCGAGTATCCTGTCATTTCAATCCATTTCTGACAATATTTATACGCCTCTGAAAAGAATATGGCCATGGGGCTTCCAAACATAGAATAGCAATTGCTGTGATATCCAGCAATGCCTAGTTCCTTCACAAGGTATATAATACTAGCCTGTGTTGTATCCTTATACATTGTGGCTTTGTTACGAATAGCTGTGGTGCATAAAAGTAGGTTGCAAGGCGCAAGTTGAACCATCAAAGTTATTGAGGAGAGCACATTTTTCCGGGCACGATAAATTTAAAAAAAAAGTACGATAACTGTAAGGAGTCCCAGATCAAGATGTATTTTGTCTATTCTCTGAAAAATAAATGATTTTATTTATTACAAAAACTAAATTATATTTGGCAAGAAATCTGAGAATGAAATGTTTTGGAATGAAATGGACAGACATATCTTTGATTTGAATCTCATTTTATCATATCAAAATTGAAAAATCTGGTATGTCCACTCACACCCCTTTCCTACCTACTTCATCCTACCTACTCCATCAAGAAATAAAAAAAAATTGAATTACATTTATTTTCCTGAAAATTGCTCAAAGAAAAGATTTGAGTACGATTTATTTGATAAACTAAAACAATGTAAACCGGCTTAAGGAAGATCAGTATAAATATTTCAATACCCTCTAATATTGCTGATCAAAAACTTTTTGCAATAGCTTAATTTTGTGAAACAATAATTTCTGTTAAAAGTAGAAGAAATAATGATTTTGTTACTTTCACTTAGTCATATTTTTTTCTCTCATTCACCCCTTTCTGACACCAGGATATGAACCCATAATCTTACATTGGAAATTGAATAGCTGTAACTTGGTTAATAGTTGTCCAAAATAGTTTTGTAGGCGAATTTTATTACCTTTCAAAAAAACAGGCTTTTCGACTTCAACATTTATTGCGCAGCAGCCATTGCGCATGGAGCACCGAATTTCTGTCATAGGGATCAGTAATCAAAACCCTACAAAATAAAAAAGAAACAACAAAATCGGTTCAGTAGTTCTCGAGAAAATCTTGGCACAGACAGACCAATGGCTTAAAATGTGTTTTTTGGACTCTTGGGGCTCTGAAACGTATAGATACGTCGAACACCGCATATCGGAAATTTGACTCGATCGCAATACTTTCCTCACCTTCTTATACTTCCTTAGTATAGGTGGAAAAGTAAAAAAATATATCGATAATAAGATATAAACATAATATGAATAGAAGAAATTAAATTACAATAACTTATACGGACATAACAACTCAAAGACAAGTCAAAGCATTAAACTCAAAGCATGGTCACAATCAGTATATCTGATAACATCCGTAGAAGGCTCAAAAGAAGCTGGATCAGGAGTCTCCTATCTTAATTGTGAATTCTATAAATATGAAAGGAAGAGGAGCCGCTGGGTATTCTCCTCTCATGCCTATCAACTATTCCTACTATTCCTAACATAACTGGTTGTCAGTATTTCTAAGAAGTGTGAGTAAAGGAATGAAATTGAAAAAAAAATCTTCATACAGAATTTTTTGCAATTCAAGGTTCAATTTGTAACGTGTCCAATTTGTAAGGTGACCTGTAGTGCCACTTTTAAAAAGAAATACTTCGAAGATAATGGAAAAGAGTCCTTCCATTCTTTATCGGAGGCTGGTGCAATTTTTTGACCTCGACTGATAACCATGGTAATATATGGTTGTGGGAAAGGCTGCGAGTCCTTGCACAACACCGCCAGGGATGGTCAGGCAGCTCTCACAGGCTCCACATTACCGGTTCATTTTCTCTTGAATAAGTGTCTCAGCTTGTCTGAGCTTGACTCTATTCGATTTCCCACATTGAGATAATATAGCATATGTTCCCATATTACCTTATTCCATTGCAGTTTAGTTATGCTTGGTTCATAACTAGTTTCGTATTCACATATTGATAGAGCAAATGAGCAGTCTAGCGCAGGGGTCTCCAAACTTTTTGGCCCGCGGACTGCATTTAGACCTCCACTAAATCCCTCGAGCAAAGAGCTCCATCTAAGTCGGGCCACATGTTGTTATAAAAAAATCTTGTTCTAACAATTACACTTCAGTTTTGAAATGAGCTTTCGAAGAGAAAAAAAGAGACTATGCAGTAAATGTTATATTGCGTGAGCAAATTGTTAAATTTCAATTTTTTTTTTTTATATTTTTCAAAACTTTGCCATGTAATCAAAGTAACTTTCGCGAGCCGGATTGGAAGTGCTCAATAGCGGAACCAGGATTTAATTTTGGGAGGGCTTCAGCTCTTAAGATTTTTTTATATACATATAACAATAATTAATTAGAAAAAAAATTGAAATTAACTACCTATATGAAATGGTGTTTAAGTGGTTCTTGAAGTCCTATTAAATGTAATTACATGAACAAGAATACTTTAAGAGATAGTTTTTAGTATTTTTTTTCTATAAAACGTGGTTATATTTTACCATTTTGGGGAGGCTTCAGCCCGGAAGCTCTCCCTTCCCCCGTAGATCCGCCTGTGGAAGTGCTTGAGTGTCATAGTTTAGAGACTCCTGGTACAGCGGATCCATAACCAGTAATGTCTCTAGTATTTTGTCTGGTCAAAGTATTTTTTCGAAATTCAAAAACAGAATTTAAGGAAACGAAAATGTTTCTTGTCAAACGTATGTATGGATTTTATTCTCTATGTTAGCTAGCGATAGTTATTTCTTTCACAAGACATGTAATAATAGTTTGTATAGTCTATCTATCTCGTTGGCACTACAACCCGGGAATGCGTCTTGGCCTCCTCTTGGTGCTTCCGCCATCCAGCAAGATCCAATGTCGCTGCCTTCCAGTTTGGTGTGTAGTACTATTAAGTCCAGTCTGTAAAGGGCATGTACTTATTGTATCTTTGTTGAAAATGCCTAATCTTAGGTCTAATAAGCCTGTGAAAAAACAGGCTTCACCAACTGTAATAATTTATTTTAAACTAAACTATCGCATCTTCAGGTGATGTCCCTAAGCACAGTTCAATTAAGTAATCAGTTAAGTAGAACAGCAGTCCAAGATAAACAGAGGTGGAAAGGCTGGCTCAGGCGGTCTATTAAAGAATATTGAAAACAAAAATATGCTAAAACCGTTAATTTTAAAGGAATCTAATTACTTGCACAGTTGCCCTTGATAAAATCGTATTATGAATTTTCAATATAGACTAAAAATCTCTTAGGTAATATTTTCCAAATCACTCCAAGATCTTTGTTTAAGAACTGCTAATAGAGTTTCCTCCTCTCCGGATCCCAGTTAATTATACTTATTCTCTTATTTAAATAATCATAGTAGCCTATTATTATAGAACCCAACACATTTTTCCTCAATTTGTTTATTTGCAACGTTAAGGCACATTAGAGGCCATTATGGGCTATCTAGACCTTGTACTTTTCTTTTTATCTATTTCTCGTCTCCAATATTTTAGTTTGTTTGTTATTCATAGACATAAGTCAAATGTCCATTTTAATTGGTTTTATCGTAATTTTTAGGCCTGATAGGCATTACTTATTATTTTAAAACCTTAATTAGACCAGTCTTAAGATATGGTTCAGGGTGTTGGACGGTATCAAGAACCCAAGAGGCAGCCCTCCTCCAGTTTGAACATCGGGTTCTAAGGCCCAATACTCAATAACAGTCAGGAATGGTGAATGCGAACGAAGAATGAGCTGCAGGAGCTATACCGAGATGTCGATGATGTGAGAATAATAAGGATTGGCAGATTAAGGTGGGCTAGACATGTTCGCCGAATGCCTGGATATCCTATATTCAGAAAAATATTATAGAATGTACGCAATAAGGTGGGTAGGCAGACCAAAACTTAGATGGGCTGGTGGAGTGGAAGCAGACGCCCGAGCACTGGCAGTTGAAGCTGCAGGAGACCCATTTTTCCCAAGTCTACTTTCGTTTGCACTGTCATGAGGAAGATAGCAATAAAATTTCTTAGGAGTGTAGAAGGTTTATGCGCCATCGACTTCGGGGAGAGAGGGATGGGCACCCCTGATATGGCCAACTATATATATATATTACTGAATAGCAAATCTCAACTTTCAGTTAACGACAAACTGCTGCTCTACAAGGCAATCTGCCTTCCTTCAATTTAACTAGCAGAATCCTAACTTGTTCAAGACCTTCTTCCAAACAAAGTTTCCAAACGTCGTCAAAATCTTACTCAACATACAAATATTGTAGTGTCCCCACGACCTTTTGTAAATATGTACATATTAGAATTCCGACAATAGCAAGATTCACTACTCAAGTCATTTGCGTCTCTGGCTTTAATAACCTCGCTCAAACTCCACTGGTTTTCAAAACCTGTGAAGCGGTTGAGACAAAAAAAACTGGATGCTAGGATATTGGGATCTCCTACAGTCGTGTTTTCCTTTAATGGTTGGAGGACACGCCTAGTTCCTATTTCTCCTGGTTAATTGTAAATATTGTGTTTATTTTTTTTTCCTTCATCTAATTTTGTTATTATTTATATTTTTTATATTTCAATTGTTTATATTTTCTGCACATATAGTGTGAATGTGCTCTTTCATTATTGTGTTAGATTGAGTGAGGATAACATATCATTCATTAAAAGTGAGAGAAAATGGATTGATCATTCTGGCGTCATCAGCCAACCTATGCTGATCTATGTTGAACTGTTTTGGTATGATGTACATTTCGTTTTTGTTTGTCTATTTCCACACTGTTGGTATGAGATGCGTAGTTTCTGGTCTGCATTTTTGTAATATTTTTCTGTGCTCTAGATAAGTGAAATGGTCAATCGTTGACTGGTCATTAATTAATTGTATTTGGAATATTTGAGGATTTTTGTTCTTTCGGATAATTTCCTAATAGCAATTTTTGTTTCTTTTCATGTGAACACTAATGCTATTTTTTTTTTTTTTTTTTGTCCCAAATTAATCAAAGTATTGATTAAATGGTTGCTTGAATTTTATAAAATTATTTGTGAAAACTTTACCGTGATTTTAATAGCAATTACTTCGTGTGGATGTAAAGATTATAATTAAAACGAAAGGAGATGCTCCGGAGTGGCGGTCATAAATAGGGTAAATAGTGGCAAAACTATTTTATTAAAAGCCAACGTTACGACCCGACTTTGCATGTCTTCTTGAGGGAGGTGTGTTCAGCTAGGAGTTTCACTTAAAACTGAAAAAGAACTGCAAAGTCGGGTCGAAACGTTGGCTTTTAAAACTATTTCATTAGTTTTGCAACTATTTACTATTTAGTTCTTATTATGATAAAACAAAAATAAGAAAAGTTCCAGGAAACTAATGAGAATTTGTTAGAAAATTAAAAAAAAAAAACTAAGGGGTGTGCTTTAGACCACACGAAAGAATTGAAAACATCAACAAGGTGAGAGTAATAATATGAAATAAAAATTACAAACACTCAAAGACCATCTCCTTCCTTTATAATACAACGGTCAGCTATTAAATATTCAAAGATTATAATTGTCCCACGTTTAGGATGGGTACAAGGGTAACATATAATCAGTACTTGAACAACCTCAGTGCTCAAACTATGCCCTGAAGATGACCCACATGTTTGGGTGGAAACGTTGGCAAAAATAAAAAACAATAAAAAAGACTGTATCTTGAATATTTATCACCCATGGTAACATATTATGCTTTAAATATAATTTTTAAAAAATTATTTTTTCACTTGTCGCTTAACAAAATGAAGACTCTTAATTTGTAGGGTTTCCTTTATTTGAACGTTTCGGTTATAATCTGTCCCCCTCATCAGTATATAATTTCTCCAGTATTTGATCAGTCCTCTTACTAATTTGATCAATGATGGAACATTCTTCTTACCTTTCCGATCCAAAACTAGGGCAAATTTTATGCTGAATAGGGGGACGTAGTTTAACAGAAACGTCCAAATAAAAAAAAGCTATACAAATTAAGTTTGTTTGTCCTGTTAAACTGTTTGGCTAGACATATAGGCAACAAGTGAGAAGAGATAATTAATGAAGAAATTTCAAAATTATAAACTAATAATACAATGTTAATTAAATGACAGATATTTTAAATATTAAAGGACTCTGGAGACGGGGAGTATATTGGAGCAGCTGTTGTAAAGCGGCGGTGAAGGAGCAGGTAGGTGAGAGTGAGGGAGGAATGTAGGGACACTGCCTGACCTTTTCTTCAACCTCCGGTAGAACGGGTTTGTCCATCTTCAAGACAACTACCACAAGCGCTCCCTGTCCGCCAACCGCCGAACCTGCAGGTTCTCGGACCACCGTCGAGAGCGCCACTTCACGGCGTTATCTTCAAAAACGTGAACTCTTTCAATGTAAATAATCGTGCCCGTTCCAATAGTAAACAATCACTATCAGTTTCCATCTCGTTCTTCCAATAGGATAATGAAGGTCCGTCTCTAATGCGGCACGTCATAACGACAAAGGACTCATGAATTATTTAAAGTGTTTTTCCATTCGAAACTTCATTTCTTTTCTTTCTTTCTTTTTTTGGAAAGGATTTCTAAGAGTATTTTTTTTTTTATTATTTATTTCATGAACCCTCTTGTATTCTGTATGAATAACTCCAGCGTCTTTGAAGTTCATAGTTGAAGTAGAGTCGTGAGCTCTGTACCCGCTAGGCTCTGTAATCCCACCCGACCGCATTCCTAGGAAGATAACTTCCAACAGATAAAATGGTTACATGTGTTTATTAACTTCTATTTATACCATGAGCTTGTATGCTGTATAACTTGTTTTGATGGGTTGTTGTTGTTCATCAAAGGGTTGTTGTAGTAAAGGAGTAGTTTTTACTTGGAACAGCTCTGTTAAATGGCACTTTGTCCATTTAATTTATTAAATAATTTAGTAACTAGGTAACAAATTTTAATAGCTCAATGTTATGAATCATTGGTTCCTTGGATGAACTCATAAATGTCACAGTGTACTTATTCTTCGGAGTACGAATTTATTAACAAATGGACAAATTATAATAGTTCAGAATTATGGAAAATTGTATCCCTGAACAAATAGAATAATGGACGTGGTGTTCTTTACCTCCGGGGTACACAATCACAGTATCCTAAGTTATTATGAGCAAGCATGATCCAGTTTGGTTTTGGATTGACAAATTAATTTCCTTCGCATTTCTACGGAAACATGCAGCTGAACCAAACCTGTATAAACAGAACCGAACATAACGGATTCATGTTAAAAGCCCGCATAGTAAAACACAACGTTTACAAATACAGACGGTAGTGGATCCAGGATTTAATTTTGGAGGAGGAGGGGACTTCAGCCGGAAAGTTTTTTTTTCATAAAAATAGCGATAATTACTTTGGTAAAAAAGAAAGAAACTACCTACCTATATGAAATTTTGTTTAAGTAATTCCTGAAGTCCTTTTAAATTTCATTACACGAACAATAATACTTTAAGTGATAATTTTTTTTCCATAAAACATGGTTATATTTTACTATTTTGGGAGAATCTTCAGCCCCAAAGCCCTCCCCCCGTAGATCCGACCGTGAATACAGATGAAATACAGCCACACTCAATATAGTCTGTAATTATCTTCATCTCCCAGTAACAAGTTCAGGATACAATTTGGAGAATTTAATTTAAATTAATTTTTTTTTCTTTTTTTTGGGGGGGGATAGCTTTTATTTAAATGTATTAAAAGGATATTTTTATATCTTTTCTCTACACGCGTTTAAATTAAGTAGCTGAAGTGAGTGAGTTTCAATTTAGAAAGAAAACGTACATTGTTTGCTTAATATTTAGCTCAGATCATTAGAAACAAACATAGGCAAATTAGGAATATGAAAGAATTAATTATTTTTGTACTAAGGCGGATAGACTTCAGCCTGAAATAAATCCTTCAAATCAGTCAGTGCCTTCTTCTCATTAATACAACGACTTAAATGATTTTTCGGAAACTTCTTGGTTTTTAATTTTCAATGTGATTTAGTTTTAAAGATCAATCCATAATTCTTTTCGAAATTTAAATCCAGATTGGAAAAAATAACTAAACTGTTCATTTTTTAATAATAAAAATAACTTTTCACACTCAAGTGCACGGGCGGATTTACGGGAGGGGGAGCGGGCTTTCGGGCTGAAGCCTCCCCCAAAATGGGAAAATATAACCATGTTTTATGGAAAAATATATTTAAAAAATATCTCTTAAAGTATTATTGTTTTTGTAATTACATTTAAAAGGAGTTCAGGAATCCCTTAAACACCATTTCATATAGATAGTTAGTTTCTTTCTTTTTTTCCAAAGTAATTATCGTCATTTTTACGAAAAAAAAAAGCTTTCAGGCTGAAGCCCCCCCAAAATTAAATCCTGGATCCGCTAGTGCTCAAGTGTATGCCTTAAGACATACACTCAAGTGTGAATATAAATTAAAAAATATAGTTCATAATTTAAAAACAATGGAAAAAATAACAATAGTCAAATCCAATGAAAGTGAACTAGAGAACCAACAAATGCACTGATGGGACTCCACTAAACCAAGCCAACCAACCAAAAAGAAAACGGTCGTTCTCAAGGTCAACTTGACTTCCTCAGCAAGCCATTCAACACATGTTGTATATCTAACACATTGTAAAACGGATTAAAATTAATGCGTTATAATAAAAACAGAATCATATAATATTATTAGAAGAGCCAGGAGGTATAACGGAAAATTTTAAACACATCCGATTCTTTCAATTAAGATATAGATAAGAATTTATAAAGGATTACTTAACGTAGATGGATAAAAGTATTTAAATAAATTAATCAATGCAGGAGATAACTTGTCTATCTGAACGTGCTTAAATTAACATATGTTCCAACCCTGAGATAAAGGAAAAAGAACATAGACTTCTATTATCCACTTCATTTTTTTTTCCCTGTGAGATATGCATCAATAGTATTCTTTGGAACTTACATTCCTAAAGGAATAACATACCTGTCGAGATCGTCGTAAACGATCCTTACATACATCCTTACATCCCTCAAATACATTTCTGAACCTCAAACAAATTATTTGTTTGTATCTAACTGAAAAAACAAAGAAAAGTAGTATAAGGCCAAGAACAAGAGCCGTAGTATGTAAACATATAGAGCTAACGCACAAATAAATACCACATCAAGAAACACAAACTAAAAACTAAACCAAGCCCGGAATTCTTTTCAGAAGCTAATGAACAAAACAAACACATCACATCTAGACACTAGCGGATCCAGGATTTAATTTTGGGGGGGCTTCAGCCCGAAACCTTTTTTTTCATAAAAATAACGATTATTACTTTGGAAAAACAGAAAGAAACTAACTACCTTTATGAAATGGTGTTTAAGTGATTCCTTTAAATGTAAGTCCTTTTAAATGTAATTAAACGAACAATAATACTTTAAATGGTATTATTAAAATTTTTTTTCCATAAAATATGGTTACATTTTTCCATTTTGGGGAGGGGGCTTCAGCCCGAAAGACTCCCCCTCCCTCCCGTAGATCCGCCCGTGGTGTCTTATCTACATGGTTTCTTAGCTCTTAATTGCTAAATTCTGTGGGTTGATTCTAGACAAAATTTCCAACAGAAACTTCAACAAGACCAATTCAGTATATTTCTTAAGGTGGTCGTTTTTTTTTTTATTGAATAAGAAACAATTTCTCAAAAACAGTTCAAGATAATTAAATTCTAAATACATCATCGTAAAGACGATAAAATTTTCTGAAAACAGTGATTAAATTTATTAAGATCAATGATTCTTCCGAACGTAGGGTCGATACATGGCTGATATAACAGAATACATGTTTTTTGTTAGATATAAAACTGTATTGAAATAATTAAAAACAGTTGTTTTTTTTTAATGTCAGTTTTTTTTTTTTATTTGCTGTTATTTAACGTCGCATCGACTGCCAGGGCCATTAGCGACGATCGTTCTTTTTAAATATAACTAATCAATTTTATTTTTCGGATGTACTTCAGCGTTTTTTCAATACCAGCGTTTTCCTTGTACGGTACCTTGACTTCAATTTGGAGTTCGATTAGCTGTTTCCGGAACTTATTGCACTGGAATATGTGTTCAACTGTCAGATTAGCATTTTCACATACCTCACATGTTGGTCGATGTAAGCCAAGAAGTAGGTGGAG
The DNA here is from genome assembly GCA_928085145.1 of Nezara viridula. Classification (NCBI taxonomy): domain Eukaryota; kingdom Metazoa; phylum Arthropoda; class Insecta; order Hemiptera; family Pentatomidae; genus Nezara; species Nezara viridula. The sequence continues at coordinate 84,990,673 of OV725081.1, read as the reverse complement.
ATGGGTCAGTTTGGTATGTCCAATCCTGAGCCTGCTTATTATAGAACACTCTTTTGATGTCAGGTGTTTTGGAGGATACCAAGCTCGATTTTCGTCTTTGGTCAGATGAAGGTGATTGCGCGGCAGTAATCTCCACTGTGCATTCCAACTGCCGTTCACTTTCTTTGAAATTTCTCTTCTCCATTCGTTGAGAAACATCGATCCTAAAACAGGTGAATCTGTGCTTCTGGCGGCTTCCTTTGCTCCCTCATCGGCTCGTTCATTGCCAATTATGCCAATGTGTGAGGGTACCCAAAACAATATTATTTTTCGACTATTTTTATTTAGTTTCAAGTTCATTAGCTGAATTTTTTTGTGCAATGTGTTACATGTCCATGCATTTTGCAGTCCCTTGATTACAGATAAGGAATCGGTCACAATTACTGATTTCTCAATATTGGTGTCGATTACGTATTCAAATGCCTTGAGAATAGCCCACGTTTCACTTGTAAAAATTGAATTATTGTTATTTAATTTCCATTTTTTTTATATTGTTTTGGGTTACTATACAGCATCCTACACCTTTCTCTGATTTTGAACCGTCCGTAAAAATTATGTCATGATTATGGAATAATTTATGGACAATTTCATGATATCTAATTTCTTCTGGGGTAGTGTTGTTTGGAAGATTGTTCAGTCCTAGTTCATTTTTGATTGGTGGAATTGTCCACGGAGGGGTATCTCCTATTTTCTGAGGTATAATATTTATATGTGTTGTAATTTCATACTCAGTGGAGTATTTCTCAATTCGACTTTGAAGTATTTCTGAACCATTAATAACATTTAAATCACCTTTATACAGAATATCAAAATTATTGTGCTCTGGCATACTCTGAATTTTTGCTGCATAACGAAGAAAGAGAAGTTTTCTTCTATGGTCCAAGGGAAATTCTCCTGTTTCACTCAGTAAGGCAGTTGCTGGGCTTGTTCTGAATGCTCCAATTGAAAGTCTCAGTGCAGTGTTCTGAATTGAGTCTAGCTTATTTAGGAGGCTTTTGCAAGCTGAAGAATATATGATGCTTCCATAATCTAGTTTTGACCTTATAAGGGATCTGTATGTAGTTAGCATAGTGTTCCTGTCTGCTCCCCAGTTTTGATGGGAAAGGATTTTTAGGAGGTTCAGTCTTTTATTACATTCTTGTTTTAATTTTTCTATTTGATATTTCCATTTTAGTTTACGATCTAGTATAAGACCTAAAATTTTGATTTCTTTGTAAAATGCGATTTCGGAACTGTTTATTTAAATATTTCTTATGTTCTCTAATTTCTTTTTCCTTGAGAAAACGATAGCCTGTGATTTTGTAGCAGAAAATCTAAAACCGGTTTCCCTCCCCCATTCTTCTAGTTGGGATATAGCAGACTGCATTATCTGTCGTGTAAGATTAAGATCTTTCCCTTTGCAACAAAGCAACAAATCGTCAGCATAGAGGAAAGTTTTTACTATGTCAGTTTGTGTTCATCTCTAATCATTAAATATTATTCTAATTAGTTAATCGCCTTAACAGAAAAATTTTCCACACCCAGTCAAAGCATGATTTGCGTCTCATTACGTTTTTTCAATAAATTGTCAAATTAGAATAATCCGTAGTGCATTAGCAATGTAAATATCTAATAAACACAAACCGGGACGAATTTTATTACAGTAATCTCCTTGAGAAACCTTTTGCATAAAATTTGCAATTAATCCAAACTAGCCATGAAAGAAGAAAAAACAAATTTACGTTTTAATTTTTCATGTATCACAAGGAAAGTAGGCAATTTTTTTTTCATCACCTAAAGATTAGAAAGACTGACTATGTTCAACTATCATCCTGTTTACCTTGCATAATACCGGTATCCTTGATATATCGATGAATAATCGATTTCATGCGCTTTTGCTATTAACTTTTTTTTTATCACTTAAGAAGAGATATTTTAAGCGTAACCGATTCATTTTTTGATTGCATAACGAATAAACATCCATGTCATGTACGTTGCATAAGCCATCATATAATAGATGATCACTTTTATGGGTATGATATATTTTGGAAATATAAACAATAAAATAAAAGATACATTGCCATACAATTATAACATTAATATTTCTACAGAGATTATTTGAGAAATCTCCGAAGGAGAGAACCAGAAATATTTATTCATGGATATACCGCAATGTACAACTTGGAATTCCTCCAGTTTCGAAAGAATTACACAACACCTGGTGCCATTCAATCGAAAAGGAAGCAAGATTTTGCAAGAGTATCGCGTTTTAACTGATTTCACTCCTACTTGACAGTTCGGTTTATATCTCTTTCAATATGCAATAAATGCAAAATACTTAAATAAAACACAATATGTGTCTTCAGTACATCAGCTACTAAATGTGAGCATTTGTCAAGAAAAACAATAAAAATATTATTATTCCTGTAATTACAGTTATTTATAAAGAAAATAAAATAAAAGAAGATTGGCCTCCCAAAATTAAAAACGGAATCCGTTTAAAAAATAATATGAAACAATTTACGTACCGGCCGACTAGTCTGATAAAACGTAAATATAATCCAAACTATAAAGCCACGAATCTCTAATATAGAAGCGAACAGGTAACTTGCTAACGATTCGCCAATTCGGCATCATTAAGACAGAAAAAATAAGTTCATATAGATAGATAGACAGAAAAAAAAAACTTTATTCTGGGACTAAGTCCCTTTAAAATAACAATATTGTACAAAATAATAGAATATTATTGGTCCTAAAAGTTTGAAACAATAAATAAAATTGATAAAATAAAATAAAAAGTAAAGAAAACCTTGGGTGCACAAGCTATATACAAACAGACAAAACTATGTACAGAGCATTAAAAACTATGAACAAAACAATTAAAACTATGAAACAATCACTTGAACTATGAACAAATCTATAATAAGGGTTGAACAACATAAACATACACTTTGAGAAATGAAGAACGAAAAAGAGATAGAATGAGTTTGTTTCATTAAAAAACTTTACTTGTATATATATATAAAAATAAACAGTTAATTACAATTGAATAAAAAAAAAAATGTATGTATTGAAATTCCTACGGCGATAGTAGGAAATGCATGTACTATCTCTTACCAAGTATTATCATATGATTATATGATTACTACACAATACATATATAGCATTAATTGTTAGCTGGTATCTGACTGTTTTTGGAACAGGAATTAAAATAGGAGGTTTTTGAATGTGTATAGGGAGGAGGCATGTCGAATTTTGATCGGGAGAGAATTCCATAAGTTAACAGAGCGGGCTATAAAGGAGTTTTGGAATGATGCAGATCTATGAGAAGGGATGTATAGGTCAGAGGATCGAGATCTTGTAGTGAGGGAATGGATTGATGACTTAAATTGGAGAAGGTTGTAGGCATAAGAAGAACGATGATCGGTAATGATTTGTTAAAGGAAACTGCCTAGGAAACATTGTCTTCTTAAAGAGGGGAAGAGCCACCCTAACTCAGTGTACATACAAGTAGAAAGGAAGAAAGAAAAAAAAGCATTTGCTTTTGACATCCCATAAAGCCATCTAATTAGATCCTAGAAGAAAACAAGAGAGAAAGATTATGTAAACAGCTGATTAGCTTGGAGCCAGGGGAAAAATATATACTACTTATACTTTAAATATAATTAAAAAAAATTAAAAAAAAGGAAGAACAAATTAATAAATACAAAAAGCTCGAAGGTATATAAAACATATGTGTACCCCACAAAACTTATTACTATTATTCTTGAAAAAATAATTTTTTCAATGGATCTCTGATTTCAATGGGTGGGAGATTTGCCTGGTTTCGGAAACAGGATAATAGTGGAATGTTTCCACAAAAGAGGAAAGTGGGTCCATATTCTTCTTCCTGACAGAACACTCATTGGTTTTTGGGATTCCAGAGAGGTGTGAATTGAAAAATAAAGCTAAAAATAGTCTTCTGGTTATAACTGTAAGACTTAAGAAGGATAATAACTGTGAATGAGGACAGAAAGTTTAATGTTTAACATAATTCAAATTAACTACAAGACGATGGTAAAGAGAAGTGAAACTAATGCTGATTAAAAAATAAAGTAAAACGTTCTTGAGTTATTTCATAAATTTGGTGTCTACTGTAATTTTAAAAAAGAAAATTTAGAATATATAGAAAATAGATTATAGAAGTAACAACCAGACATTGAAATGAAAATAACTGCATTTGGAAAAATTTAATACTTTGTGGTTGAGAATTAGAAAAACTCTTACATGATATCTAACACTAAATATAAAACATTAGAAAATTTAAGATAAGTTAAAAATCTTGAAATTTTACAGCAATTTAAAATAGAAATTAATTAATATTTCTTACTAATTTTGCTACATTTTATAACAAACGTTTCAGCTATGCATAGGAATTATTGAGGATTAAAACACTTCTCAAGAAGACAAAACATTATAATGAGCGAATCCTAAAGTAATAAATATTTAAATAACTGAAATAGCATTAAAAAGATTCGTAATCACTATGATTTCAATATTTTTTACAATCATAAGGAACGGTTGATGAAATCATCGAAGCAATATCATTACCAGTTATCCGATAATCAACTTTCTCTCTTTTTCTTTTGTGCAACAGTATGAACTTTCTATTTAAGCCACAAGATAATTTATATGGCGATAAAAAATTGTTTTGTTTTTATAAATCGAAAGCATTATTTTATGCAAACGAAATTGCGGAACCTAAAAAAACATTATTTCAATGTAACATGAAAATTGAAAAGGATACTTTCTGTGAACAAGGTATATGTAAATTATGTTTCGATATTATATAGTTGGAATCATGCCTTAAAGTAAAAAATAATTTACTTTTGTTTCTGTAAATATTTATTTGCACCTGCCAACTTGTGTCAATCAACAAATGTGCTTAGGAATAATGACATGATAGGCATAGGGAAGGACAGTACTCTGCAGCATCTCTTCTAGTGTTGCCAAAAATCGGTCTTGGTCTTGCTCTTTGCAAGACCAAGACCGCCTAACTGTTGCAAGACGAAGACCAGGACTTTCTATATTAGATATTGTTTTTTCTAAAATTCACCGCTTTCCAACGATGTATAATACTTAAAGGATTACGTATATTAGGTATTCTATATATTAGATATACGTATACCTTCTGACTAGTATTTCCGGAAATACATTTTCCCTTTTACAATTATAAAATTCTTTTAAAACTTATATTTAGCATCTTTTCGTAACTTTTAATAATGAGAGATGATTAAATATTTAAAATAAACCAAATTAAAGGTACTTTAGAGGAAGATATGTTGAACATTTAAGCATTTAAGCCCTGTAAAGTGACATCAATGGGGATAAGACCTCAATGATATTAAAAGACCACTTGATTATAAAATTATACACCGAGTTTCATCAAAATCATTGGAGCCGTTTTTGAAAAAATTGTGAAAATGTGTTTCTCCGTTGATGTAAAGTGCCTCAGCAGATTTTAAGGAAAAAGTTTCTGTCACATCCAAGGCATATGCCTATCTTAAATACGTAGTATCAGTTTCGTTTCAGTTAACACAGACTTGATTGTTTAGACCGGGGGATCTCAAAACGTGTATTTCCGTTGAAAACTCAGATTCAAAAATTTTCACGATCGCCACACTTTCCCTTACTATATATTACATATATAGGTAAGTGAAAGTAATAACTTAATGGCATGTATTATGAGATAGAAAATATAATTTTATTTTTCTCAGGCGAATCATATTAGTTCGTTCAAAATAATAATCCAAAACATGTATATATTACGAAAGGGTGTATTTTGTAAATAATGGTCCAATGTCCATGATATTTATTTTTTTAAAGGAAATTTCCAGAATCGTCGGGTGAATGGTAATATGATTCGTCACTGCTCCATATAATGCCATTTCGTTTTATACCTCATTCATCAAAATCCATCGCTACTGAAATCTGTAAAAGGAATCGTTACTGTTCAGTTCTTGTCTCGACTCCCAAACGATAGCCCTGGAGATGAACCACATGTTTGGGTCGAAACGTCCGATAATCCAATAATAATATCGGATAAAATTACTGACAATTTTTTTCATTCTTACAATTGATCAGTTGACTGATTACCCATCCCTAAAGATATAAAGACAGACCATTTTTCTAGGTCTAAATATATATTTTTTTAATTTACTTATTTATCACGACAGACCAGTGATCTAACAAATAAAACAAAATTTAATAAAAATGTTTCATGTAATTCTTTGGCATGCAGCTTACCTTGCAATATTCAAGTTGGTAATCCCTTCGTTCTTGAGTTGAGAACAGTCTGACACTCAATTCCGATAACGTAACAAAAGCGCATGACCACGGCGGAAAGTTAATCACTTAAAAATCGACACTGACCGAACCGCACAAAACCTAATACTATAAACGAATCATTGCAGAAATAAAATTGACCAAAGGCATCAAGTTCTAAAATATATAGCAATTTATCTCAGCATCTGAAACAAAAAAATCGTTTTAATATTTAATAAGAATACTGCGAGCAGAGAAATAACATTAAAGTAATTTTAAAATATCATAGATTTGAAAATTACCAATACGTCTTATACTCGGCCAAACTACCAGACTTATTTATTAGACCGTAGACATGGTTAAATATATATATATATATATATATATATATATATATATATATATATATATATATATATTTATTTTTTTAAACAGTTAAAAAACAGTCAAAAAAGTAATCTTTTAGACGAATGTAGTTATAATTTTAATTAATATATTTTAAAATAAAAGATAATAAATGTATTTATGTAGTTTTAGTTGTCTTTATGAAGTCATTTTTAAAGGAAGAAGATGGTCCAGGGTGGCGGTCATAAATAGGGTAAATAGTGGCAAAACTATTTTATTAAAAGCCAAAGTTTCGATCAGACTTTTCAGGACTTCTCCAGGGAGGTGTGTTCACGTTCAGATAGAACTCCAGTTCCAAGTGTAACTCCTAGCTGAACACACCTCCCTGAAGAAGACCTCCAAAGTCGGGTCGAAACGTTGACGTTGGCTTTTAATAAAATAGTTTTGCCATTATTTAGCCTATTTATGACCGCCACTCCGGACCATTTCCTTGTTTCATTAAAATGATTAATTAAGGGGAAACATCTGTCTGTCAAATTACCTCCTTGCACAACCGTAGACCAAGAAACAGTGATATCCCTAAATAGTACTGAACCCAAAAACCCTCCATTCTAATTCTTCCATATCAATAAAATTATTTTCAAATATTCTCAAAAGGAGGCTCTTTCGTTTATGAATTATTTTATTAATCTAAGTAACAATAATTTAATAGTAGAAAAAATTAACTTCTTCTCCCGGATATGTTTTTTTTTCCGTTAGCTCTATTTAAACTACAACCGCCAGATGATGAAACATTGACGTCAAAGGAATTGTGGTTAAAGGCAAGCAAGTGTTTGTAAGAATACAAAAAGTTGTTTTTCCTCCGGCCGGTTTAACAACAATTAAAATCGATTAAACGTTATTTATATGACCCGAGAAAAACAAGATGCTTTTAATTATGAGCTTCAAGTCCTATTGAAGTCACTCTCTGAAAGTATGGGGAAAAATATAGGTATTTTACAAGTGTAGGTAATTACTTTAAATGTACTATATTTTTTTAATATATTCAATCTTTTAAAACCAAAAAATAATTGTTTGAAGCGAATTTGGTAATTGTCACGTATACTGAGTAAAGAAGCCGTATTAAGAAGGTATGGAGAGAGGTATGGAACTATTCAAGAATTTTGAAATAGACTAATGTTTGAGATTTTTAATTGTTCAAAAATGTGTGTTGAAACTGTTTTTCTATACCACTAAAAAAAATATTTTGTGGGATTTGGAAACATTCAATTCTTTCATAAGAGTATTTTTTTCTTACTTTTCCCCAATGAGGGTCTATCAGTGATTTCCTACCACCTGACTGATTCATAAGGTGTATAGCACTTTCTCATCAAATTCTTTGTCCTCACATTTCAAATCGGAATATTTTTATATCCAAATTTTAATTTTTGACGGGAGACTAGATTTTTCTTTAAGCAATATATATATTTTTTTTTATAAGATTGAAATTTCTACAAATCAATTCAAAGCCAGAAGTGATACTGAAGGGTTTAACGGTGAGTGAGGATTCAAGCCAAAACAATAACTATAAATGTCTTACTAACAAACAGCTAATATTTCTATTTTGAATATTGAATTTAATTTGAACAATATAATAAAATAAATATTAGCACACTCACTTATACATATGTATTTATAAATCGTCTAATTTAGTAAAAAAAATTGCAATTTAATGCAACAAAAAGAAAATCGTGCAATTTTAGCCAAAAACGGCAAAACGTGCAATATAAAATTTAAATATTGTTATTCTACAGGTTCTGAAACGAATAGATATTCGGGTCCGGAGTTTTTACACAGAAGTGAATAAAAAGTGCAATAACATGGAGATACGGTCTCTACTTTTGACACTTCTGTGGCCTATAACCTTATTGCTTGTAGCAGGTTAGGCAATCTCCCCAGCAGGCAGCAGCACCACCTAGACCAATATTCAACGCTTTCCCAATAATGTTGATTCTCTATGGTATAGAGTCTTTAATAGGCTGTTGGTCAGTAGGACAGGAGACGGCTTCCTACAAGGGGCGGTGCTCAGACCCATCTTGCACGCTCTTGTTCTGCGTTCTTAAGGCGACCACCCTGGCACCCTCTGATAGCCCGGGGTGCGGGAGATGGGATCTCTTGTGTCGGAGGGATTAGGGCCGTAATCGATTCGGAACCCGTAGGGCTTGTTGTGGGACGCCGCTCATAAATAACATTCCTCAGGGAGAAATCGGGCGGGTCTAGGCCTGCATCCTAGCTCAGGAAGAATGCTGGGCTTATGAAATGTACTATGATAGGATTTAGTCCTGTTGAATCCAGTATTTTCTAGCTACTTTATTTAAATTAATATTTAGGAACTTTTGAATTTTCTCGGAAGTTATTTCATATTTAATTATATTTGGCAGACTTCCATAAAGCTAAACTTTACATTCTAAAGTAATTATCATATTTTTTTTTTATCACATTTAGGTGAATTTTTTCCACCTCCAAAGCTTCTTATCAACATAATTCCATAACAGACACCTTTTGTCAGAATTACAGTTTCATTTTTAAGTCTTATTATTAATGCATGGAAAAAATAAGGAGTTTTTTCTTCACTGGAGGTTTATCTCACTACATAACTGATATTTATTAATTATTAATTAATACAAGTTAACAAAATAAATAAATTATAGGCAACCATTTGTGCTAAATATGGATGATAAACCAACTGAAATTGTTCATAAATTAATAAAAATATTTTATTAATTCATAAAAATAAAATAAGGAAACCTAACCTTGTTTATCGAAGCTTCATATCAATGTTTATATTTGTTTTTTGTTTTTTTCTGAACTATCGAAATAAAATTTATAGCATTTATATGAAAATAATAATTTTAGTTTCCCTTCCTCCATTTTTGTAAAGGTATATAGGCGTTTTTCCGATACCAGTTTTAAATAAAGGAACAAAAAATTTATAAACAATCTCAAGTCGACTCCAACAGACTTACAAGTTTTTGTTTGTGTTTGGTGCTGTTATTGATTTTTTCCGTTGTTGAATATAATTAGTTTCATTAATAATATATTATTTATATTTAATAATTAATTTGGTTTTAATGCTATAAATTTGAATTGCTCTTTTTAAAGTGGCGGGGGTTAAAAGTGGATTATTATGCCGAGTTAAAAGTCCCACCAGACACCGATAAGAACTCGTACTTATTATTCTAACACAAGCTTCTGTTATCAGGTTACCGGGCAAGCACTGTGTTGTGCACACGCGATAGTTGTGCACAACAAAATTGTGATCTCAAATTAAAAAAAAATATATATTCTTGACCAAAGTATCGTTCCTACTCCCTCGCTAACTGGGGAAATTTTGCCAGGTCATAATATTATATATTATGAATGTTTCAAAAGATTTCGGAATTCTGATAATTTTCCTTTCATTAAATATTTGTTCACAAATATCTGAAATCCACTATAGGTTAAATTAATAACCAGATAAATATATTATTTTTATTTAATTAACAGTAATATGTCGAAAGTTATCAGGTGTAAATTGAATTTTTTAATTTTTACTTGAACCATCTGTTTACGTTTTTACTGACTATTGATTTAATTTAATGTTCTAATCATGATATATTCAATGTGATGTAACTAATATCCAAACAACGATATTACACCGTATTCATTAGATATTTGGGGATATTATTGAATCGCCTGGCATCTATCGGCCATGTTCTTATTTAGAAAGTAGTGTCATTTAGTCATATTCACCGTAATAATAAATGGATATAATATATATTTTTACTGTTTCATCGTAAACTATATTACACGGTGGGCCAGACCCCCTTACCGTGCACCCCCTCCACATCCCTATAAATTGCATATCGTTGTGTTCCTTGTGACAATTTATGAAAAAAAAGCCAATGTTCCCACAAAAAAAAGTGAACGAACTGCCCCAAAATGGCGTCCAAACATGGCGGATTGACGACTTTGACTTTAGTTAGTTTTTTTGTTACTGAGAATCAGTATTTAGCCTAATTTCATTATAGTTGGTCTTTTATTAAAGCTGGATAGCCAGAGAATAATAAAACATGAAAAAATATTAAAAACTAATTGGCTTAGGCATTAAAAAAAATCGGTAAAGTCAACTTTTTTTACAAAAAAATTTTCTAGTTGAAAATCAAGCGTCGTTTGTAATTAAACGGTCAACAATAATGCAAAACGTGCTGAAATAAAACATCTGGAGAATACATTTCTCTTTCTAAAACACTGATTACTTTTATAAAATATTTGAAGTAGTTCCGTATAAAATGTACTTAAGCGGCAGAAAAGCGCTACTGGCGTGGGTGCCTACAGGCCTCTACCACATCACACAGTACTCATAAATGGCTTAGTTATAGTGCTATAATAACGTTTTTGTTATATTTTATTGATTACAAATATTACAAATATTAATACAATAATTTAATTGTAAAAAAAATTTTTTTTTAAATTTATTATTTTTATTTTTATTTTTCATTATTATTTTTTTTTTAATTTAACTTCATTTATTCTATACGGAGATCGCTTAAGAAGGCCTCTATTATAAAAATTATAAAATTATAATAATAAAACTTAATTCACAAATACTTTGCAGAATATCTTGATTTTTTTATTTAATATTTGCAATTTAACATTTTGTTTTATATATTTACTGATTCTTAGAGGTAATTTAAATTGTATATACTTTCCTGGAAATGAGTCATATTAATATCTGTTTTATAAACTAAAGTAATATATACCTAATCTTAACTACTTTTCATGAATAGCTGATGGATTGTTTAGTAAAATTCATATATCGCTATTAAAAAAAAACATTTTTTTTCCTTTATTTTATTCGAAAGTTGGACCATATCATAAAAAATAGGAACTTTTAATATTAAAGTGCATTATTCCCTCTGCACAAATGAAATATGGAAACGGCGAAGCTATAAGTTCTTCTATGTAACTGGAACTGATTGCTAGTATTTGGTCTCAAAATGAGGGAAAACGCGAAATTGAACCCAAACATTCGAAAAATACATTAAGCGAACGACAGTGCCAAAATTTCGGAAAAGAAAACAAGGATCAGTATCCATTATATGGCTAAACGAATATATAGTAGACAAATGAACAGAATATTTCTAGATTCTGCTAAAAGGGGGTAAAAATGCTTGATCAGTTTGGATGATATTAAGCAGGTTTATTATGGTGAAGACCATTTCATCAGCAAGAAAGATTTGTTCTAAGCAATTGGCAAGTCAGCTGCTCTGGACAAAGTAACCCGAAATGCTGTGCGTACAAAGGCTACAAATGTATTAGAAAATTATATGAAAGGACTGTAGTTTTGTCCCTTTACAGGAAATGAGATACTAGGAAATGTTATTCGATATTCCTTACTGTTTATAGTACCAAAGAAAGTCTACTCAAGAAACGTATAAGCTAAAATTAGAAATATTGTCGATTGCCTGAGCGATATGGATTGAGAAACTCAAGTTGCACATTGGAGCATAAGTTGCAAATTGGGACTGTCTTCACTTTAAGGTAGGTTATAGAGAAGTCCACAGAGAAAGAAAAATGGTTCTCTATCTGCTTAGTGCCTCACACTTTGGATTGATCGAATATTTACTAGTCTTTCACAAAAGCTCGTTTTCCTTTCAGATTCCTTCAAAAATCTTTTGCAATTGCACTAAAGAGGAGCAGAGCTATTTCCTTTTATCAATAGACCTCTCTATAACCTGCTTCAAAGTGAAGATAGTCCCAATGTACAACTTCAATAGCAATCTAAAATAAAGTGGTTTACACCATTATCAACCTCGTTTACTTCCTCCAGACCTGCTTGCCAATTGCCTAGAACAAATCTTGCTTGCTGATGACATGGTCTTCACCATAATAAAAGAATCCATCAGCTATTCATTAAAAGTAGTTAAGATTAGGTATATATTACTTTAGTTTATAAAACAGATATTAATATGACTCATTTCCAGGGAAGTATATACAATTTAAATTACCTCTAAGAATCAGTAAATATATAAAACAAAATGTTAAATTGCAAATATTAAATAAAAAAATCAAGATATTCTGCAAAGTATTTGTGAATTAAGTTTTATTATTATAATTTTATAATTTTTATAATAGAGGCCTTCTTAAGCGATCTCCGTATAGAATAAATGAAGTTAAATTAAAAAAAAAAAAATAATGAAAAAAAAAAAATAATAATAAATTAAAAAAAAAATTTTTTTTACAATTAAATTATTGTATTAATATTTGTTCGTTAATATAATCAATAAAATATAACAAAAACGTTATTATAGCACTGTAACTAAGCCATTTATGAGTACTGTGTGATGTGGTAGAGGCCTGTAGGCATCCACGCCAGTAGCGCTTTTCTGCCGCTTAAGTACATTTTATACGGAACTACTTCAAATATTTTAAAAAGTAATCAGTGTTTTAGAAAGAGAAATGTATTCTCCAGATGTTTTATTTCAGCACGTTTTGCATTATTGTTGACCGTTTAATTACAAACGACGCTTGATTTTAAACTAGATAATTTTTTTGTAAAAAAAGTTGACTTTACCGATTTTTTTTAATGCCTAAGCCAATTAGTTTTTAATATTTTTTCATGTTTTATTATTCTCTGGCTAACCAGCTTTAATAAAAGACCAATTATAATGAAATTAAGCTAAATGCTGATTCTCAGTAACAAAAAAACTAACTAAAGTCAAAGTCGTCAATCCGCCATGTTTGGACGCCATTTTGGGGCAGTTCGTTCACTTTTTTTTGTGGGAACATTGGCTTTTTTTTCATAAATTGTCGCAAGGAACACAACGATATGCAATTTATAGGGATGTGGGGGGGGGTGCACGGTAAGGGGGTCTGGCCCACAGACTATATAATAGACTTAAGAAGTTACACTAGAAGACGGAACGGTGCTACCACCTTGCGGGGTAGGTAGGCATCCAATCCCAAGTGCGTTGACCCTCTCAGCCTAAGGGCTTTGGGAAAGGAAGCAATTGCTTCTAGTCTCATCTCATCTTTCTTCCTACTTTCTTTTTTCGTTTTCTTCTGTTACAGTTTGATAGGCCACATCGGAAACTGTGCAAGAAGCAAGTCATTAGCAAACTAATATGAAAACATGATTAGAACTGTTTAAATACTGTTATGCAATGGTCTACACGAATCAGTAACGTTACATAATACCATGCAACTTATTTTTTTTAATTATCTTGTGCCATCCTGATCATTCTCAGATATAAACACATTAGAAAAACAATATAAGTAACTGACCTGACATAACAGGAAAATAAATGTTCCTGCTCCTAATATTTATGTGTTCATAAAAATAATTGATGCAATAATATTTATTTTAAACGCGAATTTTAGGACTAGAAAAAGTTGTTTCATCACTTATAAATACGGACCAATTTCTCTAATAGTGATCTCAGAAAAAATACATTTGTATTCCACTTTAGATAGTGAATAATAATGATTTTTCGGTTATTAATTATCTATTTATTTTTTTGTTAATAAATAAATAGATGATTAATAATCGGAAAGTCATTATTTTTAAAAATAAAAATTGTTTTTATGTATTTCTATTTATTATAATACATCCCATATCCTGAAAAATATGAAATTAATGCTTAGCAACAATATATTGTAGTAATTTTTGCTGAAAATACGGGTAGTTATATAAGTGAAATTATATAAAATCAAACTTTCTTGCACAACTTTAGCTGAATCTCGAGTTTTTCCCTCATAAACCTCAACTGAATTAATATGGATTTGAAGCTTTGTCAGCCAGCTACGTTTGTAAATCAGTAAATTTTGTCTGGTTTGCTGAGGAGCAATTGTTAATTATATAAATTAAGTATTTTTCTAATTATTGCTTCCTAATCAACAAAAACCGTGACTTTCCAAAAAAAAAAAAAAAACACGAAATAACATTGATTGTGAGATAGACAGGAGGGTCGCAGTGGCTAATCGGTGCTATTTCTCCCTCCAGAGATATCTTCGCAGTAGAATGTTGTCAAGACAGGCCGGAATAACAATATATAAAACACTCATTAGACCAGTACTCACATATAGCTGTGAGAGTTGGACCTAAACTAAAGCACTTGAGAAATCCCAGCTCAGATTTGAAAGGAGGATTATACGACGCATATTCGGAGGGGTCCAGGAAACACCACAAAATTGGAGGAGGAGAACGGATATTGAAATCAAGACATTGTTTAATGACCTGGATGTGAGCCAATTCATCGTACTGGCAAGACTACGCTGGGCAGGAGATGTCGCGCTTATGGATATGAATGCACTCACAGAGAGCTATGAACGAGCCTGTATATGGGAACAGACGAGTGAGAAGACCATGTTTGCGCTGGTAGGACTGTGTGGCTGCTGATGCATGTAGACTACTTAGTGTCAGAAATTGGAAGGTTGCAGCAACTAACCGGGAGAACTGGAGCAGGCTAAATCTCGAATAACTGAGTTATAGCGCCATTTAATAATAATAACTTAAAAAAACACAAATCCTGAATTTCCTACTTTTCTGGGGCAAATGCAACATTGAATATAAAATTCAATCGTACGTAAATTACTACATACAAACGTAATAATACACTTGTAAGTTAATTTCAATCAACAAATACCTAAAAATTAACTAAACTAAATAATTGGCTTTCAACAATTGACTTCTTAGAATAAGTATTTTTTTTATTTCCTAGTTTTTTAAATCCTTTTAAATATCTGAAATGTTTAATAAGAATCTCACATTGAATCTTTAATTATGATTAATTATGTGTTTTAAATATTTTCATATTCAATTTTATGATATAAGTAAACCTCTTGTCGATCATTTAGAAAAGATGAGACAGTTCTCTACAGATTACGAATTGGACATAGTGAGTTCTCGCACGCAAGGACTTGGTCCTCCGACCATTGATAGCTGCAATGTCCAAAGAACTGTAAAACACATTACTCAAGACTGTCCTACACAAAAAATATCAGAGAAAATTTGGACATAAAACCAAATCTATCAGAAAACCTAAAAGACAACGAAAAAACGTCTAAAAACTTTAGAATTCCTAAAAGCAGTGAAACTCTATAACAGAATTTAATTAGAAGTTGTTGTCAAAGACCTTGCAGGATCATGCAAAAAAAAAAAAAAAAAATATTACAATATTATAACTAAATAAATATTTTCATATTCATTTGTATTTTTAACTAATTCAATATTTTCATTGTATTATTTCATATTTACAGTTTTTTTTTTGCTACATATTTTATGTTTTATTAGAGAATATTTTACGGTTTTTATTGCTCTTTACATGGCATATTTGGTGTGGTTTTAATGGGTAAAGATCCGGGCTTTGATTATAAATAATAATAGACATAATAAATAATAACTAAGTAGAAAACTGATAAGATAAATTGGACAAGTAATTTATTCGAGGATGATTTAAGATTAAATAACTTATTTTTCATATAATCAACCGACAGGATATCATCTCTATTATCACAAATTGAACAACAGAAACAATAATCATAACTCTCGTATGCTTATATTAGATTTGAAACGATAGCAAATATTCTCAAAGTTAATGAGGGATAATTAAATATTAATTAACAGGAATTGAAGTAACAGCATTGACCTAGTTTGTACTGCGACCTCTAATGTACGAAATCAGCAGATTAGTTAAGACTCCCATCCAGATATACTGAATCCCTTGTACCTAAACTAATTTATCTGTGTACAGAACATCTCAAATAAATTAACTCAGCTTGATTTTCTGATTTTTATTAATTTAATTTTAAAAAACAAAAAAAATTAAAATGTTCATAATCGAACTCATAAAATAGAGACACCATAATACCCATAAGTAAACAAATTTTCACTAGAGATATTTATGTGTCAAGAAGATTTACTTTATTTTTACTTATATTCCTCAAGGTAGTATCCTTGATCCTATCCTTTTCCTGACACTGTCATCACCACGTATGTAGTTGAGTCAACAGTCTGATTTTTAAATTAAAGCATTTTTCACCATTTTCCATGGAGCTTATATGTCGATGAAGGGGGTTAGATGTGCTATTTAGGGCATTTTCAATACCTATACAATGCATGTGGTTTTGCTTTTTTTCCTTGAGTTTAATGTAATCATCGCTAGAATAATATATATAATAAAGACATCGACCTTCAAGAAAATAAGATTACCTCTTATACCACGAATAATATTTTGGACGGGTTCGATACACAATCGCCCGAATAACCTACATATTTTTCAATTGTACACGATGTTATAAGTATCTCAACAACATCCTGTGCAACGTGGTAACTCCTACGATACAACCAAGATCTTTTAAGTGGCTGCACATTACAGATAATTGAGGTCAATTATTGAATGAAATCAGTGTCGTTCTGATTCTGATAAATGATAAAGATTGTCCTCTAAAGTCGATACATGACTTACAATCTGCCTATACTGACCAGACAAAAATGGAGATATCCGATTATGGGTGTTAATAATCCTTGAACTGAATTTCCATTCTGCCTTCATCCGCTCTAATGTATTTCATAAATTATAATCTAATAATAACCTAAGAAGATTGAAACAGTTTATGACTAATTAGGACAAGAGCAGACATTTTGTATGTAATATCACATAATATATACGTTAAATCAAGGATCTGGTTGTCCTCGCTGCCATAGTTGGACTCCGTAAGGACATTAAACCTAAACAAACAAGGAGTCTATAATAGAATAATTTTATTTTAAACTTTTTTTCTTCACACACACCTAACTAGTGAGTCTGCTGTCGGGAAGAATTATAGAAGTGGCATTGATCGCTGAGGGAGAGGAATGCCCTGCAGCATCCCTTCCTATCTTATCTTAAGTATAAGTTTTTCAGAGAGTAAATCTCTCAACCAGCTTCTTTTTAACCTTCTAAGTGTGTTGTCGGATATGATAATAATAGCCATATCTTGTATGATTGCATTAAAATGTCCCTAAATGTTATCGTGAAATCTTTAGTAAGGTGTCCGCACGTTGGTCACTGCTGGCGTGGACTAGCGGATCCAGGATTTAATTTTGGGGGAGGGGCTTCAGCCCGAATGCCTTTTTTTCATATATATAACGATAATTAATTTGAAAAAAAAAGAAAAAGAAAGATACCAACTACCATAGAATGGTATTTAAATGATTCTCGAAGTCCTTTTAAATGAAATTATACTTTGAGAGATAATTTTTTTATATTTTTTTTCCATAAAACAAGATTACATTTTACCATTTTGGGGGGCTTCAGATCCAAAGCCTCCGCCTCATACCCGTAGATCCACCTGTGCTAGCATGTGGAGGTTTTTATGTAAAGTTATGATACTTTAGTTATAGTTCTGACAAATGTTTGTCGTTTATGTATGTGTATTTGTTTGGCTGTTCCGTATATCTGATAAGTACCAATGGGCGCAGGCAGGTAAATGTAAGTGTCCACTTTCTGTTTTATTTTTAATTTTGAACGTTTTGAAAGTAGTGAGTATAATATTCGTAGTCAGAGAGTTAACGTTTTTCTTTTATTTAATAATAGTTTGGAATATCGTGTATGTATACGATGTATAACAGCGAAAAGAGTACAGATCCCTGAGGAACTCCTGGTAAGACTGGTAGTGGAAAAAAGTTCTAGGTCTTGGCAGACAGAGAAATATCCGTCAGAAACAAAAAATTGAAGAAGAATATATTAGTATAGAATAATAGATAGGAGGAAATATCGGATTAAGATAAATTAATACAATAAGTAATTCACAAAACTCGCTATATTATATGTGTTATAAAAATTATTAACTATTTCGCTAAGTAGTCTTACTATCACATTTAATCAAAAGACTGAACTACGGTTGTTAGCAGAGACGAATCTACGAGGTGGGGGAGGGGGAGGAGCTGGCTTTCGGACTGAAGCTTCTCCGAAAATGGTAAAATATAACTATGTTTTGTAGAAAAAATATTAAAATCTATCTCTTAAAGCATTACTGGTTTTTTGTAATTACGTTTAATTGGACTTCAAGAATCACTTAAATACCATTTCATTTAGGTAGTTAATTTCTTTCTTTTTTTCTCAAATTAATTATCTTTATATATATATATATATATATATATATATATATATATATATATATATATATATATATATATATTTCCCCTACGTGGTAACCCCACACAAGGATCGTTTATTTGATTTTCCTTCATGCTCCATGCCTTAAAGACATACTACATGAATTACATTTGTTTACAATTGTTTTTTTTTTCTAGTTTCACATGATATACATTTTTAGTTCAAATTTATATACATTAACAAACAAAAATACAAAGAATAAACACACAAAAATTAAATCGGAAAATTAAATATTAAACACACAAAGTCAATCCAACAAAGCCAAAAAGAAATCACCCACGCTGCCCATCCCTGGTTAGTAAGTCGAAGTCGATCGATCTAATAAATCTAAGAAAGTCTGTCTTGAATTCAGTAAATAACTTTTGTTTCGTCTCAGGCCAATTTCCTCTTTTGATAATTATGCGTTTTATTAACTCAAATCGCTGTCTGTCAAATCGTTTACATTCATATATTATATGTTTAAAATTTTGAACCTGTCCGTCTTCATCACATAAGTCTGTTTGTATAATGTTGAATCTTTTAAGATATTGTTTTGTATTCCCATGTTCCGTAAGTACTTGCGTAAGTTTGTAGTCATTACTGTGAATGTGTCTGTAATTGTGAATTGAAATTTGTGGTATAAATCTGTGTAAGCTTGGTGACTTAGCTGAGGTCACCCATATGTGATCCCATCTTTTGATGAAATCCAACTTTAAATTCATCTTAATATACGATAAAGGAGCTTGATGATACAATGGCGGCAAATCGCTTTTAGCTGCTTCTTTTGCAAGGCAATCGGCTCGTTCATTGCCCTCAATCCCACAATGTGCTTTTACCCATTTTAGAGTCACTACTTTCCCTACAGTTCTCATCATTAACAATTTGTTTCTAATTTGGTCAGTCAAGTAATCATGAATGTCCCAATTATTAACAGAGTCTAGCAGAACTTTGTTGTCTGTATTTATAGTAACGTGAGTGTTCGTTTGTAGAGGGTATTCATATATGTATTCAGACACCTTTAAAACAGCGAATTTTTCTGCCTGATTATTTGAGCAATATGATTCTAATAATATATATATATATATATATATATATATATATATATATGGAAAAAAAATCTTTTGGGCTGAAGCTCCCCTCAAAATTAAATCCTGGATCGGCTAGTGATTGTTTGCGAAACTCTCCATACCACTGCTTTCATGCTAAAATTACAATGTTAGTTTTGGATATTTTTCACCTCAGTATAAAATAATTACTTTGTTGTTATCACTGTAGGTTTTGGTCGCAAAATAAAATATTAAATTGAAATAATTAGTTAATGATGAAAATATTGCAATTTCTTATCCATTGACACATTTCTTTTTTTCATTATTTTGTATTCGTATACTTTTACTTCGTATAAATTTAGGCATTTAATGAATACTTGGAAGAGTATTTTCACTTTAAAATTCAAACTTCAACGAATGAAATTGTTTTTTACACCACAATAATCAGTTTAATGACTCTATAATATTTTTGGGTATTTCTAAAAATTCAATTAACATGGATATAGCCAGTTATTTCTTTTTTTTTTTTAATTTTCTTCAGCACTTGCTCAGGATGATCGAAAACGGTTTCTAATTCAACAACTTTTGTACTTCTCTTTAATATTAACACTGATAAATATCAATGAAGTCATTTTAAGTAATAACTAATTTTCTGTTCTTATCCACCTTTATTTCGAATTAATCAGCATAGTTGTTTTTGTTCAGACGGTATCCAAATAAATTGAAATATATTATAATCAATTATGTTTACACCGAAAAAACTAATGGGCGACCAAATTGCTTCAACCATAGCACTGTTAAGCAACTACATTTTTTGAATTTTAAAGTTTACGCAAGTATCAGACAAATGATTATTTTATTTTTATTAAAATAAGTTACAATATTGTCATAATACGATTTCAGAAAATTAATGAGAAACCATTAGCTATAATTAATAGTCGAATGCATAAGTGGATTAAACGATTGCTTTATGATCCTGATAGAATAACCTATAATAATCATAAAAAGATAAGACAAACTGTCAACGTAACCTACAATTAACCGAAATACCTTCAAAGCCGATTTAATTACATGATTGCCTAATTGCTAGATGACACGGTTTGTTGGTGAAAGGAGTAAAAGAAGGATATTTCGAAAAGAGGTAATGAATGTATAACCATTATTCGAAGCGCGTCACGATAGAAAATAGAAGAGAGTAACATTTTTTAAACCTCCGGTACTGACTGAGGCGGGGAGATCCGTACGTCACTCGGGAGAACCGGCACTTATGCTGTCCCTCGCCCGCCCAATTTAAATGCTAATACAATCCCTTTAATTATGGTCAGCCACTTATTCCTCCGCGAGGCCTCGTCCGGAGGCTGCCGTGTCTTCTTTTTCTCGTCTCGAAGTCTTTTTTTGGTATGCTACATGCCCGTTTCCAGGTCAAGGCGTTCCGGTGGTGCACAACTGCAGTGATTCCGGAGGAAAACAAAGCTTTTATCTTCTCAATAGGGCTGATCCAAAGCTACTTTTAAACGCTCACGAGGACGTGAGAGAAGGAGTTGGCCATGGCTTTAAGGACGAGGATGAGAATAGTTGAATGTTCTACTATGAAATGAAAAATTGTCCGTATTATCCTAGGACGCTTTAGAAAACAATTAAAAAATTAAATTAACATCACATAGATTTACACTTAATGTTGATTTGTGTTCATTAATACAGCCTCAACGAAGGAGATTTACCTCTACTCGTTCCTGCAGACAACTATCCATACTATTCGTAAATGGGTGGAAGGAAGTTATAGGCGTAACCCATTTCAATATTGGAATAAGAAGAAGACTTTCACAATCTTAATCCGGAGTTACTCCAGGATAGAAATCAAAGAGGAAAAGACATAATAGTACTGGAAACTATATAAATACAATAAAATGGAATCCTGTATTTTCAAAAGGGTAATAAATATATAAATAATCTAGAATCCAAAGTAAAAAAAAACAAAAAACAAAAAAAAACGTAAATTTTGTCAACCCTGATAAAAAAGATTATGAGGATTACGTAAAAGCTGATTCGCTGGTAATAACCAGGATATGAAGCGAGTTCGTCTATTATCTGTAGCTGTCCGCCAATCCTCGTTAACTTTATTCCACTTCCCATCCATACTGTCCGGTACCTTGGTTTCCTTTTAGACAAAAGACTGAATTGAAATCCACACACAAGACTTAAAAGACAAGAACTAAACCGACGATTCGGCCAGTTATACAGATTATTAAACAGAACATCTCAATTGGAAACAAATTATTAATCTACAAGACCGTACTGAAACTATGGACTTCAACTATGGTGGACAGGTAAATTTTCGAATATCAAACGTATCCAATCCTTCCAAATCAAAGTACTCAGAACAGTCAATGCTTTTCATTATGTTACAAACAAGACCAGATTTACAAACTTCCACCAGAATCTTATTCAACATCCTAACCCTCTAGCTCAATCCCTATCCAGCTACGACCATCCCTATAATCCTCCTCGAAGATTAAAGCGGCAGTGGCCCCGAGACCTGTTGTAAACATTCTTTTGGAGTCCTGGCAATGGCCGTCTTCTCCACTCAAGTCCTTTGCGTCTGTGGCTTCAGTGCCCTCTTTCAGTTTCCACTGGCTTCTAATGCCAGTGACCCGGCTGGAAGAGAAGCAATGGAATTTTTGAGTCTTGCTTTGTTTCCCGCATGTGGAGGAAATGCTTGGCTCGGAGTTCCCTGGGCGAATGTAGATATTGAATACATAGGTATGAATGTGTATACGAAGATTATTTTTATTTATGTATGTATATTTCTTTTATTATTATTCATGTATGTATATTTCTTTTATTATTATTTATATTTGCTTCCTTTTCTTTTGTTTGTTTTTTGTATATACGGTATGAATGAACTCTTGTAACACTAATACTTGTTGCTCTGCATGAGTTAGATTGTATTATCATTCAATAAAACATTTTTTTTTTTTTTTAAATCTGTAGCAAAATATTTTTGATTTGTCATATCGCTACTGTTAGTGCTAAAGGTGACATTTTTTAGTGTGGAACTGCAATAACTAGTCTGCTACTATGAAAAATACGATGAGAAAAAAATATGAAATCATACAAATAAATTATAAAGAAATAACAATTTATGCTCTTATGTAAACAATCTCCAGATTTCATAAGTCCTCTTGCACTAACAGTAACGATATAAAAATTGTATTCGAAGGATTAGAAACAACGAACTAAATAAAACAAAAGGAAAAAACAAACAATAATACTGCGCGTCAGAAAAAAGTTAGCGTTATCCATCAAAAAGTAACCAAGAAAAAACTCTGAAATAATAGTAATACAAATCACTTTCTTGAGTAGAGATTAGGACCAAGTTGAAATTGGTTGTCGGTCTTGTATTCGGTACCAATGGGATAAAAGTAATTAAATGAAATTATAAAATTTAATGATGGAATTAGATTCTTTATCTTAATTTTCTTTATATCTTTAAAAGATTGCCATCATCTATAAGGCACTGGTCATGGTAAACAGACTAGTCAACATGACAGTTAGCCGCATCAATGGAGCTCCATGAAACTGTTTGTTACAGAGAATAGGCGAGAAGGAAGCCACGAATTGAAGAAGACACGTGTTCCTTTGAATGGTATCAAGAGGGAACAAATTGATAAATGAGGGAGACGTCACGGAACTAGAATTGGGCTCAAGGTTCCGAAGGGAAGCAAGAACGAAAACATTTCTCTTCTGTTTGTCAATCCCTTATGACGTCCATTTTATGCTTCTTCGCCACAGTACGATCAAAAACTGCTCCAAAACAAAAAATGCTAGGTTCTTCCTGTATCAGAAAACAATAATCATAGGTGTTCAGAAGAATGGAACTGCTCCAAGAAGTTTCATAAACAGTGAAGTTAGCTACTAAACGAACAAACTAGTCAAACCCGAAGAACAGTGCAAATCAAGATTCAATTAACTTGAACAATAGCTGTTTTAAAAATTTAAATTATATTTTATTTTAGTGGATCATTAGGATGCACTATTCGTCTCAAGTGAAGGAAAACGTTTGTAACATCAAATTCAAATTTAAGCTGGAGAATCGTTTAATAAAAGACAAACTATATTTTTTCACATTTGTTCGTTTTTTTGTCATATATAGCCCGTGGTACAGCCCCTTTTTATTAGATTATTAACATCCGCCTGAAGCTTTGTAAATAACTTCATCTTATCGTAACTCCCAATTTTTTTTATTTATGAAAATTCTCGGAATTTCAATTTGGAATTCTACAGTTTTTGTCTATTTAATAAGGTACTAAAAACTCATGAAGACCCATTTGATTTCCACTTGAATCAGAACACAATTTGACCATAAAATCTACTAAAAAGGTGGCCTACAAAAATATTGGACCATTTGGCGTGACCTCCACCCCCAACATATCAAAATAACGAGGTTATATAGGACAAATAGTCCAATCTTTATGTAGATCTCCTTATTTTTCAATTTTGTGATAAAATTATCTTACGATTCAAATGAAAAACAAATGGGTTTTTATTACCTCATTAAATTAATTTACTAGAAAAACGCCCCATTTCTGAGAATCTTCATAGATAAAAAAAGTTTTGGTTATGATAAGTTGAAACTTTTCACGAATTTTCCGGCGGATATTAATAATATTATAAAAAGGGGTCTGGGCCAAAGACTATATTGATATTTTTCAATAAAAAAAAATTATATACAGTAAATATAAATTATCTACAAAACACACACACATCCACATATATATATATATATATATATATATATATATATATATATATATATAAAAGTGACTGAATTAATATAAAATGTGAAGTTTATTTTCTAATAAATTCATACAAATATTCATCGAGAACAGTTGTGGATTCAGAATTTAATTTTATAGTGGATTTCTGTTTTTTGTTTTTTTTTAATAATGGCAATTATAGGAATTATATTTTTCCTTGACGCGTTCTTACATTTGATAGCTGAATTAAATACGCAATAATTTAAAAAATAATAGATAATTTGAAAGGTAATGTTCCAACGATTTGAAAGGTAAACGATAATGATCCAAGTGGAAGGCAAACTGGTATTTATGAGTTTTTATTACCTCATAAAATTAATTAATTAAATTGTATGAAATAGTCTCATATACATTCCCTCACACATTTGTGAACCCATTTTGCATGACCAACCAAGCTCCAAAAAGTTGGAGTACAAATGATCCAGTATCAATTTTATTTTAGAATTTTATCAAATTCCATCCAGTTTGGCCTAACGAAATGTTTCCATTGCGTTTGTTTTTCCTTATGAACCGAATTGGAATAAATGGTCATGAAACAAACCTGACTTACTTGGCTGGTGTCTACTTTTTTTTATAAACGCCTGGTTTTCCTTTTTTAAAATGCGTTTTTTCCCTTCATCAAGTACAATCCAGTGCAGTCTAATTTATATTTAAATTGGATCATGCCAACAAGTTCAGCCTGCTTCAAGTAAGTACTATTTTCAGTTCAGTACTTACTTATGATTATATTCTTGAACTCAAATAAACTGGAAAATTCAAACTAATTGTGCCAAATTAAAGAGCCTGAGTAATTACAAAGTAATTACAAATTTCATTCAAAATTATAATATTTATAAAATTATAAATTATATTTTATATTATGTTTAATATAAAACGTCATTAATTGATATATTTTTTGTAATCCACCATTTGTCTATCTAGAAATAGTACTTAGTAGCTCACCTGCGAAATATAGTTTGTCATGTAGTATTAGTTTTTTTTTCCAAAAGAGATAAAATTATAAAGAATGTGAAAAAATAGACTATATGGTTTTAAGTGTTATACCACTTCTTAGAGAAGTAGAAAATGTACTTTGTCAAGGTTGAAGCAGGCCTATGGTTAGACGAAACGTTCCGTTAAAATTACAAGTAATCCAGTTCGGTAATGAGTACCATTTAGCCTCCATGGTACCGGATCCTTCTAACGACGATATTTACAGAACCAGGATAACATGTGACATTGAAGTAGCTTTCCGTACGGACATTATTACTTTGTTCTGAGCTCTCTAAGAAAACTTTCTGGAGCAGACATCTTCACCCAGAAATCAACTAAAACGTATGGATGAAAATAGATGAATTATACAAAAATATTTAATCCATTATATTCATACGAAAAGGTTATAATGAAAATTTAAAAAAAAATTGCAAATAAGTGAGTGGAATGCACTTCTTCATCTCATTAATGTTGTGCTATGCTGATATGCAATACAGATAAATACTATGATGGATAGACAAAAAAACTTCTAGATAAAATAGATAGATACATGAATGCCCAGAAGGGGGTGTTATGGGGAGAGGTGTTATGGCAACATGCGCCATAAAAATTTTTGAGGGGTCACATTTTGACGGGATTTTGAATTTTTGAGAGGGGCACTTTTCGCCGGAGTTATGAATTCTGGAAGTGAAAAGTATCAAACTACGAAATAAGACTACCACAAGTGCAATTGATCAACGATTTTCCTAATTATTTCTTGTGAGAGAGGGGAAGTTCCTGCGCCATCGACCTTAGGGTGGGGATGGAAACCTCTAGATAGATAAAAAATACTTCTTTATTATTCAGCTTTATTTTTCTACTCATACCTATCATAAATACTGACAACCGGTAAGATTTCTGTCGAGAATAGAATTTGGAATAAGACACGTGAGATAGAAGTGTGCCCACTGTTATCCCTTTCTATCTCGATTTTAATATTTATAGTTAAGCGAGGAGATCCATTAACCAGCTTCTTTCTTCGAATATGAATTCGCATCTCTCAACCTTGTTAGCTAATGATCTGACGTAGAAAATAAGTACATGGCAGGCATAGGAAACACTGTATTCAGTAGTACCTTTACCTTTCATATTCATGAGCATGTCAGTTGTAGCCAAATCTCTTATTAGTGTGATCATATGTCAATGTGAATAAGAATAAAACTATTGGTAATCAGCCCTTATATTTGATCAACTATAGGCCGATGGAAGTCAACATGTAGAGTATTGTCAGTCACGTAGCTGTTTATGAGTCGTAATATGTTTATTGGAAAGTTATAAATTATAGTCCTTGGGTGTTTTGGGACTGGTATTAGTACATCAGTAGAGTATATACCCATATTTGAATGTGTATGGAGAAGAATACTCGTAAAAGTAAAGTAGTTTGAGTAATTTGCTAAGTCATCTTTCTGTTAAAGATTTTAAACGGAAGATTATCAAAAAGTAGAGAATAACTATAGATAGAAAAATACATGGTACACAAAGAATGCCATTGCTTTCGAAATGGTAGCATCTGATGAGACGGAGAAGAGTTTGTGTCAGGTGATTTCTTTGGTGGAAAATAACAAGTATTGACAAATAACAAGCTGAAGAAATAGATTGTTGTTACAGTTGTTCACTGCAATGACATGTTCTCTTTTTATAGATTTAGGGAAGTCATTAATTCAAAACTAGCAACCACCTTTAAGTAATGTTATCAAACAATCGTGTGAATACATCAAAAAATCAAACATAAATGAATCATCATTGAAGCTAACTAGCAATTGAGGAAGAAGGCACGTATACCCACATCCGGCCATTTCCACTAAACAATCAGCTGTCTATATGAGAATGTCATCCGGGATAATAAGATGGCGGCGACGATGGTACCTCCTCCCAAATGATAAAATGTAACCATGTTTATGGTAAAAAATTATCTCTTAATGTGTTATTGTTCGTGTAATTTAATAGGACTTCATCACTTAAATATCATGTCATATAGATAATTAGTATATTTCTTTTTATTCCAAAGTAATTATCATTATAGATATGAAAAAAAAAATCAGTCTGAAACCTCTCCCCTCCCCTCCAAAATTAAATCCTGGATCTCACTGCTCAGAAGAGGTTGCTATTCGCAATGTGTATATAAGAGTGCTCAACCATGAAGATTACATATTTTCTCGCCCCTGGGAAAAGCATAAAAAGAGAGCCTTAACATAAAAACAGGCACAAGAAACGATCATCCCCTAACCACCTTGAGTAAAATTCATGTTTCAGTTTATTGATAGATTCAATCGCAATACATCTTCGTAGTAATCTGGATCCTAAACATGCCACCTCGCCATCACACCTCTATATATGATCATTATGTGGGATATAGATGATATCCTCTGCACCAAAGTAGGCAAAAAAAACGTTATTAGAACTTGAATCATAGACTGAGTCCGAGGTCATTTTCAGATGCTTGAGAATTTGAGATGCTTCGGTATTTCTAGCGCAGAGCAGTAAGAGGTTCCTTTCAATAGAGCATCTAGCATGTAGTATTGATCTGTAAATCCCGGTCGTGTAACAGGTCTTTCCTCCTGTTCACTCTTGTATGCCGAAGCCCTTATTAGATCCTTTATCCAAAGTCACTATTCCAAGAAACTTGTTTAAACCACTTCAAATGATGTTCTTCTAGTATTCCCTCGGTAAGAGACTCGTATGGACTAATTGTAGTTTCCCCACAAGGTCTATTTTTGCTTTTCCTTCGACCTTCTTTGAAAGGCTCTTGGTTTGCCTTGCTTGTGTCTGACTAGTCATAAGGGTCCAAGATCCGCTTGCATAGTTCAATATCATAAGAAATCTGTTCTTATAGACTTCCTTTTTAATGTGATTTATTTATTTCTTCTATAGAAGCCTATCTCTATCTTCTTTTTAAAACTCCATCTTAACCCTTAATATTCTAGAAGATTGATGACAAAAACTCGAACTAAAAAAAAAGGATTTTCTCAAGTTTCCTCTTATTATTTTTTTTTCCTGTTTAATCTTGCAAAGCAATTAGATCAGCTGTCATTCGAATGCCAGTGACTCATAAATTTCAATAGTGATATAAAATATAAATAATGTGCACTAACATAAAGCAGAATAATTATGTTAATTAGCAGACATGCATACCAGATACAGTAATCACATTAACATTCCGGCAATAACAGCGACCATGAAAGTTGAGGTCAGTGTTTGATCCAATCGGGTAACTAATATTCAACATGCATCAAGACATTGCATAACGAATAGTGTACCACATTATTATTATATTCACGAGAAGGCTTTAACTAGTTAGGACTGGTATAACACTTATTCTATGCAGGAAAATACGAAATGATTATAATAAAAACTATAAAAATTATATTTGTCACACTCAAGGGAATAATAAAAAAAAAAAAATACTCCAATCTTAAAACAGAAAAAGGTTTGGATTGCATTTTGTTATAGTAATGGAAACATCTTTGATTGATGTTTATGCAAAAATTAATACCGATTTCAGAGCATTTACGTGCAGGCAAAGTAGGAACTCTATTTGGAAACAATTGGGAATAGTATGGACCAATCGGGTCAGACTGCAAACCTACTGTAGACGAACTCTTTTTCGGTGTGAAAAGTATGGAAAGGTCTCTTTACGAGAAGGGAGAAATCAATTTAGGAAAAGCGGCGACATAATATGTCCTGACTGTCGACGGCAACGGGCAATCTCAAAACAAATTGATAACAGGATAACTGATTACGATTCGAATCCGGCCTAGGCGTGTTACAATTTGTGGAGATCTCAAGGAATGAATCTCAACCTTTCCACTTCGGTTAGAATAGGTTTGGTTGAACCTCCAGAACAACCTTTCCCCTTTGCAGAAATGACCGTTTAGAGGATTATCCAAGGTAACAAAGGGATAATTGACTACAATAAATTAATTCTAAAACCATCCGAACCCACTTGTAGGCGAGTGAAAAAAAGATAGACACGGGATCTTCTAGCTTTAAGCTATTTAGATTATTACCATAGAGCAGTTTCTTGCCAGGTTTGTTCATATATTTGTTCTTGTTCTGTTCATAATAAATAGTTCTAAAATAAAAAAGGTAGGCGTACCACTAATCAGAACTAAATCGAAAAAAAAAAATACTGTTTATCAATTTATATTGTAATTGCCTATTTTTTTATGTGAGTTAATGTATTATTCTAGAGCTATTCCTGTCATTCGTGTAATCGTGACGTCATTGGGCCCAGTAGTTTGCTAATTTTTACTGTACCACGATTCTACAATGAGAAATTGAAGAACAGTTTCAAACAAACAGGGTTTGATTTGGGAGGGTCACATGAATTTAACTATACAAGATTTTCAAGCTCAATTTTGTTTCAATACAGTTATACGATCGTTTCTTTATTAGAGATAAAATAGATCTCCTTTCTACAACCAAAAGTCAATAGTCTTCCCTTTACTGTCATTTAATCACAAACTACATCTTAAGCCTACGGTATTCTTCTCCAAAACTCTAAATCACAGCACCATTTGACTAAATCGTTTCTCCTTCGATCTTCAAACCCTTGAATTTCATTTCTTTCTCCATCCGCCGTTCGATCAACCTCCTGCCTTTAAATTATATCCATTTCACCTACTCCAATCACTCAATATTGAGAATTATTATCAAAGAGCATGAGTGTTTATGACGTAAAATAGCAAAATACAATTGCCATGATATTTTTATTTCAATCAAGAACTTTCCCAATAGGACTCACCAGACAAACCACAGATGGTATCGAAGCCCTTGAACAGCAGAAAATAAAGGTCAGGATGCCAGGGCTGCGAACGCAGCTGTGGTGACGTGTTAAAGACGAAAGCGGCACGTCAAAGCTTCGATGCAAATTAGCCAGCTCTTTTCGAATATTAATTCTCCCGATAATGGTGTCTCTTTGTTTACCTTTCGATAAGAGGCCTTTAAACAGCTGTTTCAAGATCATTGCAGCTAGTATTTGGAGGTTGCCAACTGAACCTTACCGAAGAGTCAGCGAGTCAACACAAGTCCCTGTGTTCAGCTGTAACCTATCATGATGATAGAATTAACGAATATAATATTGTTACCAACCTTTCAATAGCCAGGATAAAATCAACTATACGTATAATTCAGTTGTGTATGTCGAAAAAAAATCAATAGAGGAATAGAAGGATCCTATCTCAGTCTGCAGGCAATGATCGCCAAAAAGAGAAAAAGAAACATCGCCAAAGCCAGAAAACTTATTGCTGAAATTTCTACCAAATCATGTATCACCAAAATGCAAGGCAATGCTATAAATATAATAGAATACAGTAGCGGTTCGAGGGGACGGCATTTTCTGCATTCCAAAGGAAAACCATAAGTAAACTGTTACTTCAGCAGTCGATATAAATTGTGTTGTTATCGATATCGATGTTCTTGATAATGTAATTATTTCTATACCACAAATTTATTCCTGAGAATAACGGTAGACGTCTAGTACCAGATTTTTGGCGCGAATATACTTGTAAACATATATTATATAAATTTTAATTCTTTTTTTTATTTATTTATTTATTTATATGATATTTACAGCTGTATACAAAAATACATCTGGTAAATTCGCACATGGATATAATGAGATGGAACACATGTTGAGAAAATACCCATTGGTAGCACTCTAATAATATGTCTATATTAGAAGATCACGTGGCTATCTTCTTTTCAGACGCCTCGGAGGGTTATCAGGAATCGAATAGGAAGCAAGGTTAGAGAGGAGGGTTGGGATGGTTATGAAGTTTATTATGGAAGGACAGATATCTGGATTGGGCCAAATCTGATACATAAGGAACATTAAGGTCATTATGGATAATTTTATTTGTAACAAAGTAAGGAGCATTGAGGATTTAGGATTGTAAGGATTGTATGCGAGAGGAATTTGAAGGTTTGGTGGAGCCCCATAGCTCAAATTTTAATTCTAAAAACATATTTATACATACCGAAGTTCAAAACTGTTAAATCACTTTCAAAAGTCCTATTTTTACAGCTTATCAACTACTAATAATTTATAATCTAATTAACGGTAACTAAGATATGTAATCTCAGTTAATTAATTATACCCTGTTCCAAAGCAACCTCTCCTCATTTAGATAAAACTATCATATTTCGCTGCAATGAACTATTAGTGTAATTTCATATTCCATTTCCCTCTGCTATTTCCCTATTTAGTAGACTACTTATATCAGTTGCAGAATACGAACTGTCACCTTCAGCGAGAAGAGAATAAACATGTAAAATTGTAACATACGATCTTCTGCACTAACAGTAGCGATATACTTCCAGGGCAATATAAAGCCTTCGATGTATTCACGGGTGAATCTACGGGGAGGGAGGAGGCTTTGGGGCTAAATTTCCCCCATAATTGTAAAATATAACCATGCTTTATGGAAAAAAAAATTTAAAAATTATCTCTTAAAGTATTATTGTTCGTTTAATTACATTTAAAAGGACTTTAGGAATCACTCAAACACCATTTCATATAGATAGTTAGTTTCATGTTTTTTTTCCAAAGCAATTATCGTTATTTTTTTGAAAAAAAAACTTTCGAGCTGAAGTTCTCCCCACAAACTCCTGGATCCGCTATTACAAATTTCTTATTAGTTTTCTATCAGTGAGTAATATTTTATCCTGCAGATTGCGTTATCCCATCAGGACTATAGCTATAAGGATTAATGTCCAAATTTCACTTTTTTGTATGAATATCTTTATCTCTGACTATATCTTTTAAATTTCGATTTGAAAGAAATGCTAATTTTCTCCACTCTTCATCGTCCGAGTCGGTTTCCTCGACTTCGAGAGCGTATCGGCAAGAACCCTCGAACAGGTGTCTAATATTTTTCGATCTAATAAAAATTCATAAATCGGTGATTCATACTTTTTCCATTAAAGAGATAACATTACTACGGATTTATATACACTAATAGAAAATATAAATATAAATTATCGCTCAATGATAGCGAAAGGATTTATCTAATTACATTTTATGATAAAATCAAATTACCGAAATTATTTAATTATTCATGAACATATACTGAAAGTAATGGCCGAGAGTGAAATGGATAAAAAGAACAGTATTAGTTGTCTAGAATCTGTGTCAGGGTTGTAGTTGCACCACAGACAGACCTCAGATCTTGCCCGGCCCTAACGAATTCAATGACCGTCTGTGTTCTCGCTGCATTTCTCACGTGTCATATAATAAGATAAATTATATGCTAATGTGACACATTTATACCGATGACATGTGAATTAATTTGTAACAATTAGTAAAGCCAACCATATGCAATTAAGCCGCGTGTCATTTATAATCGAAAAAATTCGTCTTAATATTAATAAATGTTTTAGTCTGCAGAACAGGCTCCATTTCATCAAACTATTAACAGTCGTTTAAAACTTCGTGTACGGCTTCATTTGTATCTTAACTCACTACTCTTTTATTAAGTAGTAAGTTGAGGTCCTGGATATATGATCCAGGCTTCCTTGGCACCTGTGTCAGCCAGTTCATTTCCAGGTATACCAACATGGTTAGTAGACTCAAAAGACTCAGTAGATTCGTTAGAAAATATTATAAACCTTTAAAAAGAAACACAATTGTACTATAAAATATAAGAATTAATGTAATTCATGAAAAGAAACAATAAATTACTTATATTATTAAAATGCATATTGAATATAACTGTATATATAACATTGTAGCAACCACCAAATATAATTTTGAATTTATGCATTCGTAAAGATAAATTAAAAACAACACCATAGCTCAAGGGCGTAATAACCAAGCTGTGGATCGCCTAAGACAACTCGTATCCTAACCTAACCTTTACTAAAACTGTAAAACGGAAGATCATTTTTTTTTTCTAAACTATTATTTACTCAAAAAACCGAAACCCAAAACTATTTACATTTCCTTCACTCCTAGCACTGGGACCCCATCCATCGGATGCAACTCCGATGGCAACGACAGCTGGCACTTGTGGGAACATCGGGAGTACCGGGGTACCGGCAGGTGTGGTGCAGGTGATATCGGTCACCTGGAGATTGTTGCCTTTAACAACATGAAACCTATCACCTGTTGGCAGCCGTCTCCAATCACAACAAAGCCTTCTCGCGGAGGATATTCGATTCGTAGGGGCATCCAAAAAAAAAGGAAATTCTCAGAGGTACCGAAGAGGTGGAAATGGGTTTTTAATAATTGATCTATAGTAGATCTGTGAAAAATAAAATATTTAAAGAAAATTACGGTACACGAAATTAGCAGCTTAATACCTGTTCAAATATGCATGATACGGCTCTTTTGCACATTAGCTCCGCTAGTTACTTTTTAAATTGCAAAAAGTGACTATTATAGAAAAGTATATTTTGAATCAATGTTATACAGATACAGATATTTGAATCAATGTTATCATTCTTCTATTATATAAATATCTATTAATAGATCATACATTATATGATTAAACATGGTATCCTGATAAGAACACATGATTACTTATAAAATTGAAAGCCTTCCTTCTCTTCCTTATTCAAACTGGATTATAAACTAAACAAAAAATACACTTTACAGTATATTTACAATAAACCATCGATATATTTAAGTATATATAAATTATCTCGAACCGTATATCTAAATCGGACTCTCGCCGATGCTGTTCAACTTAGCACTAGAAAGTAATAAGAACATCACGCGTAGATGGAGGGATGCACGTTGGAATGAAACACAAAATCCTAGCATATGCGGATGATATAGCTGTCCTCGGAAGTAATCAAGAGGATGTTGAGAGACTCTGTTAAAAGAAGCTGAGTAAAACGGACTACAAGTCAATGTAGATAAAACAAAATACATGATAGTTAGCCGAAACATCCACCCTAATAACATGATCTGCGTGGACTCTACGATCTTCCCGAAAGTAGACAGATTCAAATACCAACAAGTGCGAACAGATCTTTCTTCTGTCTTTCAAGGATACTGAAATCCAGAAATCTAAAATTAAGGGTGTAGGCCGCTGTGATTAATCCAGTTCTGCTGAACGATAAGTTCTACGTAGGATAACAGGATCTATATGGGACCAGGACCTTGACACATGAAGGAGAAGGAACAATAAAGAACTGCTGAAAGAAACGGGTCAATCAATATCTCATGACATGAAGGCAACGAGGTTAAGATGGGCAGGGCATGTAGCTCGTAGCAATCCACAACGCCTTTACACAACAATGAATGCCAGAGTAGTAGCAAGAGACCAGGTGGGAGGCCAAAAACCAGATGGATAGATAGGATAAACAAAGATATGGCTGAGCTTCATATCGCAAACTGGAAAGCACTAGCCCAAGATAGGCAGAGGTGGAGAAGGCTGGTTCAAGCGGCCAAAGATCTACGAGTATAACAAGGATAACAACATTGATTCAATTGTAACTGTTACTTTTCTGTAATGGTTACTTTTTCCTATTTAAAAAGTAACTGACGGGGCTAATGTGCAAAAGAACCCATGATACAATTCAAAGTAAATTTACGAAGTTTTGTAAGAAGGAAGACTATACGACTAAAGATTAAAAAGAAATTTCTGATAATGCAGAAAGTGTTGTTGTTTTTATATCTTTAGAAATTACGATAGATACAATTTGAATCATCAGACTTGAAAATCCGGTCGAGCTTTTCGCTTAAAAAAAATCGTAATATAACAAAAAATAAATGATCAAAACAAACGATCAAGATACATTATCCTCCATGTAGCTTCAATGTTATCAGGTAAAAACTGTTGAGAAACTAAAAAGTTATTAACTAGCATATATACTCATTATTTGTTCACCAATGATAATTTTCATTTTAAAAAGTAATTCCTATTTCCATTATTCACTCTAATACTTGTATAAATATTAACTTCTATAACAACAAAATTAGAAGTATACAGAGAACTATGAAAAAAAACAAAGAAATGCATGGACTTATGGTAAATAACTTAGGCATATGAGACTCTGAATTTCAGAACTTTTTTTTCTCATCCTAACAGTCGGGAAAAATATTCCAACCGACCAGTCCAAGCCATCCTGACCCAGCCGCGCAGTGACATAAACTTTCCCCCTTGAAATGATCAAGTATACATTACAATACTCCACACCTCTTTTTTGAAAAAATCGATGATTCATCGGTTAATATGCCGTTGAGTCAGAGACCTTTGCGGCCTTAAATGGGCCTACGCCTTCGTCTGTGGCCTTTGATCCTAGATTATGAGAACAGCGCTGATGATGGATTCCAGCGTTTGAGTAATGTGACTCCATTATTTACTTAGTTACTTGATATGGAACTCTACCGTGATTGGGAATATTTTATATCGATATCTGTGATGAGTACTTCAATATCTGTTTATTTAAAGTTCAACTCATGAAGCACTTCATAAGTTTAAAATTGAGACTTACGGAAAATAGAACTAGAAATGAAAATTTTATTTAAATTTGCTTTTAATAATTAACATCTCACATCAAGACGGTAACTGATTTGCTAAGCCCTGTCTTATCATGACGTTTGTTGATTCTCAAATTAATATGAACTCTGATTATGAGCACTGACTTGGTTTCACAAGGAAGGAATACTTCGTAAAGGAATTTATTAATGCTTGAAGAGACAATATTATCAGTTTTATTTAAGTCATTACTGCAATATTTTACGTTATAGACTACAGGAATGAATCGAGGTTAACCAGAACAAATCATAATACTTTCTTTTATTATTTTTGTTTTATATAGGAATATAATATTTTCAGGTTTTATTAAATTTCTGTTTGAGTAAAGAAATAAATACTTCGACTTTTGGTTTAACGAAAAAAAAAATGTATTTTATCTGATATTATCTTTTTTTTATACAATTAATAATCATAATTATATCAATTGATTGGTATAAATAAAACTTGAGCGATTTTTACAGTATTTTATCACCCCAAATTATTTTTTCATTTATTTTAAATGCATTTTACAGTATGCATTTGTAAGTAAGACCAATAAAGAGCTGCTTGCAGAAAATGGCCAATCAATATGTTATGATATTGATATTGCAAAGAAGTTACGATGAGCGTGGCATGAAGCTCGGATCAATCTGGAAGCCTCTTTGAAACAATGAATGCCTCATTATTCATTAATATTGGCCTTACAGAAACCACGTGGAAGATAAAAAAAAAAAAAACAGATGTATAGATAGAATAAAAAAAATGCAATAGAGTTGCATGCAGCTAACTAGAAAGAAATAGTTCCATATTGGCAGATATGGAAAAGGCTGATTAAGGCGTCAAAAGATCTACATAGTCCATAATCCCAACAGAAAAAAAAAATTGCCCCATACTTAAGACCTATCAAGTTAAAATATCTCAATTAGACAGAGAGCCACAGCATGTTCATTTAACTAGAATATGTAAAGATAAAAACATCGAAGTTTGAACGTACCGACCGTCCAAATCCACGAAATGACTGTCTGTTACTTAATTCCAGGGGATTCCAAGTCAAAAATTTAAATTTAGTTCCCAAAAAAGCGGAGTTGGGTTGAAAAACTCGAGTAAATTTGATTATAATATATGTTATACTTATTAACCTTACTTAAAAATCCAAGTTTTTAAGAACCACCGTGCGTTTTTTCCCTCAAATGCATTGCAAGCGATTTAATGTGAAGAACTAAAAAATAAAGAAAAGAACAATATTCTAAAGTTTTTTTAATATGTCGAAAATTGCGCCATAAACTCCAAAAAGGGATAGAAGGCCCAAACATTTGGATTTTTAAGGCGGGGATATACATAATACATCTGATAATCAAAATTACCCTCAATTTTAGTCGAGATTTTTTTTTACAATACAATTTTGAAAAGAAATTTTATAAAAAATTAAAGGAAATTAAATCTGTGATATGTTGAGTAGCCAAAAATGCAAAGTGAAGCTAGCACGTCGGAGTACTTAATCTTTAAAAATAATGGGAAACTAAGGTGTTTACTAATTGAAATAAGGTGATCTGTGTGAGCTATTTGTTTATTATAATTATCATTATAAATAATAAACACGTTTCCAATATTTATTTTAAAAAACTTAAAATATTTTTGTTTAAAGCATTAATTCAAAACAATAAATTTAAATAAAAATATTTGATGAAAGATCATTATTTTTTTATGGATATATATGTACACAAATATATAAAATAAATAAATAAATATTTAGAATAGAATAGAAAAGAAACTTTATTCTGTGACAAAGTCCTCTCAGAATTACTGTTGTCCAAAAATCGGTCTTGGTCTTGCACTTTGCACTGCCTGGCTTTTGTAAGACTGGTAAAAAAAAATCGATTTTTTGAATACAAATTAAGGCAAAATAGTTGACAATTTTAGTTACTATATGTAAAGAATTGGTATAAAAAATATACTTTTGCGTTTGACACTTCTAATTTTTCATTCAGGCTTAGTTAGGTTTCTCCTATCTAAAAAATTACAATAATATATGTATAGCATTAAGCTAATAGGTAACTGCAAGACTGTTACGAGACTCTTACGCAAGACCAAGACTGAGTTTGCAATACTAAGACTCATCTCGGTCTCGCATTTGGGCAACACTGCACAGAATAACAATGATGAAAAATTAAAAAATACATATCTAGCCAAAAACTTATTTTATTTATACATAATATATAAAACATATTTCTATAACAACAAAATATAGATGTAACCTCA
The DNA here is from genome assembly GCA_928085145.1 of Nezara viridula. Taxonomy (NCBI): domain Eukaryota; kingdom Metazoa; phylum Arthropoda; class Insecta; order Hemiptera; family Pentatomidae; genus Nezara; species Nezara viridula. Next base: position 84,952,250 of record OV725081.1, on the reverse strand, counting down.
AAGTTTTTACAAATCATTTCCAATAATATTACCGATACAATTTAAACTCATATATTCATAATTTGTTAATAATTTCAAGATTATCTATATAATTTGATGTAAACTTGTACGCCATTGCATTTTCATTTAGAGTTGTAATTTTTAATGATAATTAACATTTCTTTAGAAATACATCGTTAGATAATGTAAATGGTAAGCGGCTTTGAAAAAGGACAGACTACTTTCATAAACGACCTTCTGGTGTGATATATGTCCTTTCAAAAAGAACATTAATCTTTCTGAACACTTCTGTTACTTAGCTGACTTGTCCAAACCGGATAAAACTTTCATTCTATATTTATTTATTAGTAATGGAGCTTAAGTATGGCATGCTTGTATCTTTTAGTGATATAATAGGACACAGGATAAATATGACTTAATGTACTTTATTTTATTTAGCCTAACAGAGGTTTACTTTATCACACAGCTTGTTTACAAGGAAGCCAGTCTATTTATTGAAGTTATTTTTATCGAAAATAAGTACAGAGTAACTGTTCTTGTAGAAGAGAAAGTGAGACTCCATTAGGCAACAAACGACTATTACAGTGAAATTTTCGTTCACTATTCTGAGCACGGTTACAGTACCATTTCATATTTATATATGTTTTTATACAGTTTCGAAATTTCTTAACAGATTTATAAATAATAAATCCAGTAAAAAAGCATCGAGTTTTCTCTGAAAAAAATATGATGTTTCATGTATGACTCATGATGTTTCATTAATGCTGAACAGATTTTAAGAGTTTATATAGAAACCAAACCTTCATTCAAGACTTCAACATGTACCTAATATACACACAATATAATACAATACATAATGCCTATATATAATATTATATATATAATATAATATACATATTATGTATTATATTATATACACACCTATATATAATATATAATGCCAGACTACAAAATAGTTTGCATTCAAAACTTTAATCCAGCCTAATTGGACATATGGTATTTAGCTCTAAGGTCGAACCAATCAATAAAATTCTTATTTTGTCCAAATTCTGAACTATGTGCTGCGAAAAATTCTTGTTATGATATCTATTACGTATGTATATCTTTTCTAGTATCCAATCTTTACAATCCAAAACCCTTCGTAAAATCCTTAATCCTTCTCACTTTGTAACTAATAATATAATTCATAATGACCTGAATGTTTCATAAGTTTTCGATTTGGCCCAACCCAGATATCTATCCTTCCATAATAAACTTCAGAACCATCCTAATCCTCTCGTTTCTAACCTTGCTTCCTCCTCGATCCCTGATAAACCCCCTAGGCGTCTGAAAAGAAAATGGCCTCGTGAATTAAGATACTTTACTAGAGTGCTACCAATCGGTAGATTCTCTACAAGCCTTGTCATGTGATGTATTTCTTTGTATCACATTTGCTGAATGTATATTAATTTGTACAGTTGTAAATTTCATAAATGATAATAAAAAAAATGTATATCTTCACTAACATCTTTAAATTCAGTAAGTCGCATCTTGAATCTATTCGGGTATATTCTGTTTGGCGATTGAAAATAACGCGCCTTCTGGATATTTCTTCATAAACGTATTATTTTAATCATATAGAATTAATTAAATAATAGAAGTAATTATTTAAATTAAATATAATTGAGAAGTATTTTTCCATTAAATAGCATAATTAAAGTTCTTCTAGCATGGTTATTCTACAGAGACTGTTAATGAATTTATAACAACATTTGTAGTGAATCAATTATTTGTATGATCTTATTGAAATGAGACAATTACTAATACGCAATCGACCATTTTTATCTTCGAAATTCAATGACAGATTATTTTCTCTCAGTTTTTGTATCAAATTTAATTTCGTAGTATGAAATGATTTTTCATCAAAGATAAATCTTCTCATCGACAGTAATGTGGCAGGCGGAAGTCCATAGACTGAAATAGGATCTTCATGAGCTGGGTTTGACGAAGACAAGTGTGGGCCGAAAATGGTTAAAATGTTGGAATCACTTTTAAAAAATATTCGATATTTGTTCGATTATGAAAGGTTTTTCGAACCTTTTCGGTGATTTCAAAATAACAAGTTCAAATAATTTAAGTATCGATCCTTTTCTATCCGCTTACAGCTTAATCCGCCTCTGTTGATGGAGAATCTTGGTATTAATGGACGTGAGTGGCTGAAACGTTTCTCAATTCCCTGTGAATCATAAGCCATTACAGATATGATAAATGTGACAGATGGTGATAGAATGGGGGAACGTACATACCGTATGGATGTCGCAATTTCATAACATTGATTTATGGAAATAATCGCAAAACAGAAAAAAATAATTGGATAATAAAGTGAAACAAAAAAAACGCTGCAAATTACTTCACAATGGATTATTATTTCCAAAAAATTATACATCTAAAGTAACATTACCTTCCTAGTTACAAAGAAAAATAAACAAAAGGTGATTCCAACTAAATTTTTTTTTTAATCATTAGTAATATGCTAAAAAAAATAGCATTATTTCAGTAACACATTCAAAATTTAAAAACCAAACCAAGGATAAAACATTTGGAGTAGAACATATAAAAAAACCGGAAACCATATCTTTTCTCCTAATTGTCCGATTTTAACGATTTTTGTTTTGTTTTTTTAGGAAATTTCGTAAACTTTTAAAAATCATATCAACAAAAAAGTATAAACTTTTCGAGTTATTCGGAATTTAATTTTGCCATCCCTCGTAACTTTTTTTCCAGCTTCCTTTCGTTGAAGTATGTTATATAGATAAATTTAAAGGGCGTCGAGGAAATGACTTTAACGAAGTTCCGTTGAAATCTGTACATTCGTTGAGGAGCTACAGTCTATAGCAACGCAGGTTTTTCGGCCGCAATTTTAAAAGTAAAAGGCGGATAGTAATGCCGATAAAGAAGGATCATCCTCGGGTGATCTCTGATTTTATATCAAAATTTGAAAAAAATCGGTCCAGTAGTTTCGGAGAAAATGCGCTGACGGCGGACGGACAAAGAATTTTTTATTCGTTTTTTGAATCCTACGCATCCTGAAACGTGAAACCTCAAATTTTGAGAGGGGGTTAAGTTTTTGAATTTTTCGGTCGATCACAATGGTTGATTAATGAAAATAATAAACTAAAATTATGTATTTGTGTTTCAACAAATTGTCTAATAAGATATTTTACCAGCTGCGCTAATCGAAATAAACATAATTCTCGATTGAAAAATTACACTTTTGTCCACGATCTTTTTGCCTAGGCTGAATCTTTCGTAATTTTTTCGACAACAAAAATTGTGACAACTTTAGAACGGCTCCACCGATCCACACGATGATATTTAGAAATTTAGAGCATTTTGTGGAATGCGAAATGGTATAAACCCGACATCTGTAAACGAATTAGAACCATAAAATAAAATAAAAATGTATGAGAAGTTTTTTCTAAATTTCTAGATCAAAAAGTAATGAAAGTTACTGATGTATGTTGCAAAAGCAGTAATTCAGTTTTTCAACAGTTGTATTAATACTAAATTTGGAGAAACTTCTGGTGAGTTAATAATGCTTTAGTAAACGGTCAGGAAAAAAAATCTTCCAAAAAAAATTAGGTTATAAAATTCGTATTTGTAAGGGCCCCAAAAAATAATTCTAGCTTGATAATATCCAACTTAATAATATAACAACACCTAATCTTCCAACTACACACGCCAACATAGATAATAATCCAATTATGATGTAATTGGATAAAACATAAATGAGTAAGCAAAGGTGATAAATATTCAGGTTGCATTCATTATAAAGTTTTTATTGGTGCCGACGTTTCAACCCAAACATTTGGGTCATCATCAGGGCGTGTTTCGAGCACTAAAGGTATTCAAGTACTCGAATACCTTACTTCAATAGCTTCAGTGCTCGAAACACGCCCTGATGATGACCCACATGTCTGGGTTGAAACGTCGGCACCAATAAAAACTTTATAATGACTGCGCCTTGAATATTTATTACCCATAATATGTAGAACAGTCGACTAACTTGCATCAATAATTCAATAAATGAGTAAGTATCATTAATTAAATTATAATTAACTAAGGAAATTTTTCGGATTGGTTTCAACTTAACGTCTAAAAGTATTATTATTCAACATCAAAAAAAAAAAATGTAATTTAAACATAGAGTTTAATTTATTGACTCAATACCATTTAGATAAGTCTTACTTATTTTTATATTGAAATGATGACTAACATCGCTATTTTATTAAGTTAAATGCTGAATCTGTAAAATATTAATTGCTAAATAAATCTTTATGGGTAACTTAAAAATGGCGATGTAAGCCAAATCGTTGAAAGAGTAGCAAAAGTAATAAAGAAATGGTAAAATAAATAAAGCCTAGATCTTCTTAGAATCTAACTTACTTTTTCATATCAAAAGTTTATTTCGCCAAATTTTAAGGAAACACCTTTTGGTTTTTGTAATTTATAATACATTATAACTGATATAATATTTTTTTTCTATTTATGCAATAAAATAAAATAAAAGAAGAAATCGATTGGGATATAATAACCAAGCAAAAATAGATAACATAAATTTTGTTTGAATTTATATAAAATATATTATTTCTCGACTCCTAGGACCCATTGGAACGAATACAAGGACATGCGTCTATACATGGTGTTTTAGGTTCTGAAATCTGAACTTACTAATGATAACTAGTTCAGTAAATAGTTAATAAATAGTTCTTGTGTCTATTCTCCTTAATGTAAGCGAATAGAGAACTGAGGTGATGAGTGAAACAAATAATTTTAATAGATAAAAATAAACCTTGGAAAAAAATCTTTACTTTTCGACCATAATATTTATCTATGAACGTATAGGGCTGAGTATGGGAATGAAATTAATAGCAATATTTCTCTACTAGTAGTACTTTTGTTTAAAAAATGTCGGACATTTTTATAATTTCCTTTGTTGGTTGAATTATTTGGATGATTTGGAAGAAAATGGGGTTGTTACATAATTTAAAGCAGTGGGTCTCCAGTCATATAGGAATACCAGGCAATGAACTGGCTGATATAGTCACAAAAGAAGCATCCAATATACTTCCAGTACCAGACACTAACATTACGATTTGACATTACGCTATTGTTAGACAACGGTTCCTGGTACCAACAAAATGAAAACCATTTTTAAGGCATGAATCCACATTCACAGATGCAAGGAAACCGAAGGGAGCAAACTATTATCACAGGCCTCAGAATAGGGCTCACGCATGGGCACCTATTCGACGGTAGTTCGCCACCAATATAGTTTTAATATAGTTTTAACACCGTAACACATTTTAGAAAATCGTCCGAGCTTGGATTCATCAAGGACTTCATACCGCCTGCTATATCGACAAGCCTTACAACCTGAAAATCAGAAACACTTACTTCAATTCCTGAAAAGACGCAATTACTACATACATATTTAAACAATACAATCTTCATAAACGTACTCACAACGTAAATCAGAAATAACCCATGCAGTTGTAATAACAGGATCTTTATACAAACATCCTAACAACTTACACATCTAAAAAAATACAAACACGATCCCTACTGACATATTGTAATGTAATTGAATAACCAATAAGGTGCCTCTAACCTATATAGTTAGAGGCACACGGCACCTAAAATATAATCAAATAAATAATAAAATATGTCGGAGAACCTAGTTCGACGTAACTTTTTTTAAAAGATCAAATGAAAATACAATATGTTAGATTTTTCAGAATCCAATTTTAAATTTCCTTCGTAGTCACTGTTATAAATAATTAGACGAAATGAAAACCATAATGGAACCAGTATATATAGTTAATTGTTAGTGTTTAATGAAGAAAAGAAAAAAAATGGTTGAAATCGGAGACACACAGACTGTAATCTCTTCTTGTTAGCGTATTCCTGGTTTTTCTCGATGTAAACAAGGTTGCTTTAAATTTCAATGCAGTTTTTCAAACTATCTTGACCAAACGGAAACAAAATGTCCCAGCATTATCCACACCTACCTAGAGCTACCTGATCGGATTGATAAAGCTAGACCACACAGATCTGTGTTTCGGGGTTAGGAGGTTGGTAGCCGTAAAGGGGATTGAATATAGGGATGGACTCCCCTCCCTTAGACGGACAAAAACTGGGCGCCATCTGCCAGGCAGCCGTGCGTGCCTTGGAGGGGAAGGGACCCTCTCTGGGGTCTGTAGAGCACGAGTGGATTGGATCAGCTCAATCGCGGCAAGGGATTATCATCCAGATGTTCAACTAGCGGCGATGACTTCAGAAGTATCATTGTCATCGTTAACGTTTGGAAAAAAATGTCGGGCTTTATTAAAAAGCAATATTTTTCTAAGTGACAGCTATTATATCATATGGTACTTATATTGAGTTTATCCAATAATCTACCATAAGGAATATAATATATACATATTATATTTGGCTACATCAGGGGTCTCCATACTTTTTGGCTCGCGGGCCACATTGAGAACCCCACTAAGTCCCGCGGGCTGTATTCAGACCACCACTAAGTCCCCCGAACCATGGCTTGTGATAAATAAATGACCCTCCACCTGTGAAATGATCTTTCTAACAGAAATAATTCATCCAATAAATGGAGTCGAAACTCCCTAGTCCGCGGTACCGACCTCTTTTTATCCAATTATTAACATCTGCCTGAAACTTTGTAAATAGTTTCATCTCATCGTAACCTACAACTATTTTATTTACAAAAACTTTTGGAATTCGGTCGTTTTCAATCTGGAGGGGGTCAAATTTTGTCAATTTATCATGTACTAAAAATTTGTAAATACCCATTTGCTTTTTACTTGGATCGTAGGATAATTTGATCACAAAATCGATATAAAAGGTAGTCTACAAAAATATTTGACTGTTTGTTCTATATAACCTCAGTTTTTTTTAAATTAGAAGGTGTAGGTCACGCTAAACGGCGCAATATTTTTGGAGTCCATCTTTTTTCTCGATGTTGTGATCAAATTATCTCAGGATCGAAGTAGAAAGCAAATGAGTATTAACGAGTTTTTAGTACCTAATTAAATAGACAAAGTTTGCCCCACTCCAGATTGAAAACGACCCAACTGTTTGTAATGAGTTTTTGTAATGTTTGTAAATTGTTTGAGTGTTTTATTTAATTAAGTATTTTTGAAACACATTTAAAATTTGACCATTTAAACAAAGAATCATTCGCGCGCCGTAGTTTAAAGACTCATGGACTAGATGATGACCAATAAATCGACAGGAAATCGTCAGTTCATATATTTTCTCAACGATCAGAGAAATTTCTATAAGTTCTCATTTTTATTAAATTATTGTCTTAAATGTTCTGTTCCAAATGGAAAACTAGCAACCGACTCTCTAGAAAAGAAACAGTCCTCTGCCGCTTACGAATTGGGCATTGCGAATTTTCACATGCCTACTTACTAAGAGGACTAGACCCACCGACCTGCGAAAGCTGTAATGTGCAAAGAACTGTCCAACACATCATTCAAGACTGCCCAGTATTTGAGAATGTAAGGAAAAATCTCAATATGGCTCAGAGCCTAAAAGAAAACCTCAGCGACAACGAAAACGCCGTGGAAAAAACCTTACAGTTTTTAAAAAAAATAAAATTCTACAATAGAATATAAATAGGAAGTGTTGCCAATGACCCTGCAGGGTAGAGGCAACAATAAAAAACAAATAAATAAATAAAATAAATTATTGTACTATCGAAACTATTTACAATGCCCAACAATCTCGCTGATGAACTAACGTTTACAAATTATGAAAAAAAAATTGTAAAAACCACACTTGTGTTTCTAAATTGAAAATTTTAGAAGAGAGTGGAGCGTAATAACCATAATAATAATAATAATCGTTAATATTAGTTATTGGCCAAAATTATAGCAGATTGTCATGTTTCCTTATGAACAAGTAAAAAGATAGTATAAAACAAGGTTTGGTTATAATTTTATATCAAAATTATCGTCCATTAAACTTTATATAGTTTTAATTATTTAATTCGCTAAAAATATAATATTCTGAACACTGACTGATAACCCTTATACAATAACCCTTACACATGTTGCCCCAGTCACAGCTGCCCGGCACACTACCTGCATATGCTCTGGCAGATGTGGTGCTCTCCATGACCAGGTGAACTGCAAGGGTGGGAAGTATGAATGAACTTCAACCCCACTTCCAATTACAATTCATTAACATTATAAAAGTGTAGATAAAAAAGGGCAAGCAGAGTGGAACAAAAATACAATAAACAGCTAAATTACACTTCAACTCTTCCAGCTTTATTTATTTTTACATTTAAAGTATTATCATAATTGGTTGCAAAACGTTTGTTAAGTTGAAGTGACTGCCTCACAATCTTTACTCTTTTTTTCAAAATCATTCATTAGTAATGAGTATAGTCGATTGTCGAATAACTTTTGTGCCGCGTATGGACTAATATAAATATTATTCAAAATTAATATAACACGAATATTTAAATATATACATATAATAATTATAATTCTGGACAGAATATTATATGCTCTCAACCTAATAGAAGGCTCGTTGTTAAGTAGTTGCGAATAAGTAGTTGTTCAATAGTTACGTATTCCTATAAAAATCTATAACTGATAACATGAGAAGGAGTTAATCGGGGGGTGCGGTCAAATAAATACTAAATTAAAATATAGTAATTATTTTAATTTTTGCCGACGTTTCGACCCACTTTGTAGGTCGTCTTCAGGGCTACAAAAGATACAAAACATGTTGAAAATAAAAAATAAATATAAGTAGATATAAAATAAGAAGAAATTGTCAGATACAGAAATAAAAGATGATATAGTGGGTGACAATGTAGTTAAATATTAAGTATTATACCTTCTACATGTATAATACTTAATATTTAACTACATTGTCACCCACTATATCTCTGATATCATCTTTTATTTCTGTATCTGACAATTTCTTCTTATTTTATATCTACTTATATTTATTTTTTATTTTCAACATGTTTTGTATCTTTTGTAGCCCTGAAGGCGACCTGTAAAGTGGGTCGAAACGTCGGCAAAAATTAAAATAATTACTATATTTTAATTTAGTATTTATTTGACCGCACACCCCGATTAACTCCTTCTCATATTATATCAACGATCAACCATCTCTACATCATTATAACTGATAACAACCAAGACATCTAGATATCCCAAAGAATAATTATAATAAAAAGTGATAACCTTTTAATAGAAAATTTAATGTACCGGCACCATTTAAGATTCAAATTGAAATGCTTCTTCGTTTGTATCATTTATAGATATGCAGCAAAATAATTTTTGTACTCTTCGGCCTTCTTGATCCACTTCCCCTCGCGTCGTTTCTTCTGGAACTTGCTGGGTGTTGAGGGCAGGCTGGGAGGGCTCATCCCCAGAGCCCCTGTGACGAAGGGACATCGCCCCAAAGAGGTTCCCATTGTTCTTTAACCTGAAAGGGCTGTTTTCTTTTCTTATTTCGTGTACAGAACTATCCACGCTGGATCCAGCGAACCTTGTGATATTCCCTACTCCAGACTTATCCTTAATGTTTTCGGATGTTCTATGATTATCCTGCCTGTTGGCATCACGTTTCTTCGACGCCAGCCTCCTGATGGAATTCTTCTGAAAACAGTAGCAACAGAGGTTGGGAGTAATTTCCGAAATGCTATCACTCTCCGACAAACATATTGTCTCCTCCTCCATATTTTCCTTTGCTATGTTACTCGTAGAAGAGAACTGATGACCTCCACTTCGACCTGCGTTATGTTGTTCTTCCGGATTGGAGAGGAATCCTGAAGGGATAAGATATGTTTGCCAACCATTAGAAAAATCTGTTCGTTGGGATGAAAAATTCGTACATCTGTTAATCGAAAAAGCATTTCGGCAATTGTTTGTGTGATTATCAAAGTATGAACAGCTGTTTCCTGTTTCAGGTTGAAGATCCATTGGATTATCTTGATGAAAATAATATATTTGGTGATTACTTCCCAAATAAGGACACAAATGGTTACGGTCATTACAGTTTTGGGGATCCCGTTTTCGTTTAAAAACAAATTGACGTTTCTTTCTAAAAGATTTACGGTATTCTGAAGCATCACTAGCCATATTTTTCTTTTTAGAAAAACGGTACAGAATCTTCTGAAAGAATCCACGGACTAAACTACTTGTTTTAGCGCATATTTGAGATTTAGTTTTAACTAAGTCTGAAATATTTTCATTTGAATCATCTGCCTCACTTGTTTGAAGATAATCATGATTTAAAATTATATTTTCAAAAGACATTACTGGTACCGCTGTCATATTCCCAATTTCGTTTCCTGAAATTTGAAGACTATCAGCTGATTGTTGTTCTCCACAAGAAACTGTTTTATTTGCTATCAAGTTTTCTTCTTCCTTCTTTTTAATTGCATATTTTGGAAAGAATGAACTCCGGTTTGAAGATTTCAAATAACTGTATGTTGTTAGTCTATGAGATAAACACAGCCTGCCACTGGTACTGGAAATGGAATTTTTGGCTTTATTGTGTGTCTGCTCCTTACCCGTAGCTAAATCTTCTAGCGACTGACAATTCCGCGATAGATTGATTTCTGTTGATTCTTTTATTCCATTACCATTAAGGGGTGTTTTCAGATCGGAATTAAACTTTACCCATAACCAATCCAAAACATTTTTTGTTCCATGCTTATTCATCAGTTTCTGTATTATGACTTCAAAATGGTTTGCAGACTGTAAAGAATATCCATCAGTCTGGCAGCAATTGTCCTCTGCAGAAACAGGTTGAATGTGATCTTGTTCGAAATTGTTGGGATTCCATTGGTAACGTTGATGATCAGGCTCAAGAGACACATCTGGAATATCGCCTAACAATTCTGGTACAGAATCAGCACGATTAGAATTGTCCAATTCGTCATAAGCTACTGCATTATCGTAAGCATTTAAACGGATTTGGTCATCTTGATTTTGATTAGCTCCTTCTATTCCATAATCCACTTCATAATTAGCGACATTGTCGAACCTCTGAGGATTCCAATCACCCTTGTTTTCATTAGCCAAAGGACCTGCATCTCCTCCTCGGTAATATGATTCCCTTCCAAAATCCCTTACATATGCTTGATCAGCTTCTAACACCAAACCATCGCCTTCCGTAACCACCTCTTCGTTCTCATAGTTTGTGGAGACTGGTGATGGATGTGATGTTGGCTCAGCTATTCTACATGCTGCAAACATTTCTTCATCAGATTCTCTAAGAGACGAGGAATTATCTTTTGAGTAACGTACAAACCTGCAGTGATAAATAGGGATGTTTCTCATCTCTTCGTAACTGTCTTCTATGGCTGTTATATAATTCGGGTCCAAAATGTGAGTCAGATGGACTCGAACCTGAGCTCCTAAACACTTATAAATCACTATAAGGAGCTGAGAACACTCGTCATTGATGCTGAGGAACGATTTATTCCTCACTAGCACCGCTATGAAGTCGATAAGTTTATATACACTGACAACGTGCGGGCCGAAGTCCAGGAGAGCGTATCTCATCACCCGGATGCATTCATCAGACCTGACACCGTCATATTTCAGTGCTCCTGTCATCAGCTCCTTAAGAACACCGTTACAAGCTTCCCATTCTATGAAGTCCAGAATTATGTCGGTGGCAATTTCCCTGATTTTGGTAGAAGCACTGAAGAAGAGTTTGTCTATGATCGCCTTGGTGACCGTCCTAGCGATGGACGGAGCATCCACACACCTGCTGATGAACACTTTGACAGCACCGAGAGCTCTAATCAAGCAGCACTCATTCTTCTCCTCCAAGAACTCTGGGATAGAATCGCAATAGGAACACAACTCATAGCAGTCCGGCTCTAGAAGCGAGAAGTACTCCATAGCCAGTTCGTAGGCGTAGCATCGTCGAGCCCAATTTTTGTTTTTTCGCGCAGTTTCGATTGTTAACCTCAGGTCAGCATTCTCGTCCATTGAGATCTTTTACATTTGATAAAACCTTTAACTACAAGTAACAATTAATTTTGTTATGAAAACAGAAACCACATGTTCTTTTAATGATATACCTATATTATAAAATAAGTACATTTGTTTATTTAAAACGTAAACAGTCTAATCTAAGAGCAAGAATCAGAAAACGCTCATGATATCGTTTCATGTCTATTCGTATTCAGGTTTGTCATTTTATAAGAATATAATTTATAGTTCATTACATTACTTTAGGTGTTTGTTTATTTTGCAATTAATTAATCTATACCATTCTACCCATAAATGATGACTAGTAGATGTTTGCAAATTAGATATTGCCACCTTAATTGCGGGTACGATTCTGTGGTATAACTTTTAATTTTTAATGTGATTACTTCCGAAGACATTCTTCATTAGTCTCCAAAACTTCAAAATGGTTAGAAATACTTTTATACTTGTAGAAGAAGGGATCCAGCAATAAACGTTTGAGATAAGTAGCCTAAAGGAGGTGAACACAAGCGGAAATAAAATTGTCAGACAAATTACGTTTTTTTTTCCAATGAAGTTTGCACCCAGCATCCAAAAAATATTTTTCTACTCTTTCCATTTCAGGCCTTTCAAGCCTTAGAATGCCACTTATGAGACGCTTACAACACGAAACATTTGATGGTTTGATTAGAGCAATTTTATTCTTTAAGTAGCAAATTAGTCCACTTCCAGGGTAAGAATTTTATTTCATATCTTCAAATATTTATTGTCGTTTGTAATAGAATAAGACCTAAGTTTAAATTTAGTGTCTTACAGGAAGAAAAGTTAATGCACCGTTATAATGATTCGTTCCTCCCGGGCTATTAAAGGAGAAGACCTCTAATAGGGTCCCATTGTAGCTGATGCAATACACTACAAGAAAATCTAATCGTTTCTAAATTCATCAGTGTTGCTGATTCCAATTTCATAGCTTCTACCAACACAGAAAGATCAACTATGGTTCCTGACCTGGCACCTATGGAATTTCGAGTTGAAATGGATGCCAATAATTTCTATAGGTTCTAAGCGGTTCTATGGAGGTCGGTATGTAGGCTGAGATTTTCGTTAATATCGGTATAGAACTGCCTAGTTTTATTATTGTAATTAATTCAGAAGATATCGCTATAAATATAGTTCGAGGTACAGACCCATTTTTATCAAATTGTTAACACTCGTTTAAAAGTTTGTGAATAGCTTAATTTTTTTCGTATCCCCTACATCTTTTTTTTTTTAACGAAAATTATCCATTCTAATATGGATATCATTAAATTTTGTTAATTTGATGAAGTGTTGAAACTTATGAGCACTTATTCGTTTCCGCATGAATCGAAGATAATTTAATCACAAAATAAGAAAAAATATTAAACCATTTGGCGTGACTTACACCACCAAAATGTCAAAATCAAGAAATATACAGACCAAACGGTATAATACTTTTGTAGATCACATTTTTTTTTTTAAATCGTGATCAAATTATCTTTCGATTCAAGGAGAAAGCAAATGGGTGTTCGTGAATATCTAGTTCTTCATTAATTTGATGAAGTTAACCAATCTACGAATTGAAAACGCGCCATTTTTGAGTTTTTTTTTGTAAGTATAAAGTTGTAGAATACGTCAAAATTAAGCCGTTCACGAAGGTTTAGGCGAATTTTCAAAATTTGATAAAAAGGGGTCTGTACCGCGTATTGATTCTTTTAAACATATGAGGATAAAAAATTGTATGGATGTTTTACTTTTTCAAATAATTGAAAAATGTTTCATAAATCGCTGAACATGAAGAGTCAGCTTTTCAAACAATGCATAAATAGTAAATTGTTCTAACGGTCGACTGTACGGGTTTATAGGTTGGGCGTAATGAGGTCATGCCAAGTGTTTCACAGTACTCCAATGCGGAAGAGCCTTCCTCCCATTCCAAGAAGAAGAGGGAAGAGAACTTTAATGAATTACGCAGAATTACGTCTTCTAAACTGACGCAACTTCATCGCTAACCGGATCACCAAATTTCTCTTTGTCTAACTAAGCCGGGAACATCCAGTAATTCATAAATTTGAGACTGTTTGTGGTTTCAGAGGAGGGCCTCGGAGGAACTGAGTAGTCCTCAAGAAAAAAAAATAATTTTTGTAACTACTGTATAAAATTATGTGTGTATTAATGTTGTTTTAGTTTCTTTTTGCTTGGCAGCTTGATAACCTAAGTAGTAGAAGATAAAATAGGTGCGAGTTCGAGTCCCGGTGTCGGGGGGCTTTTAACTCTGTTATTATTACCCCGGCCGTAACCCTCAGCTCGGAAAAAAAACTCGTATAGCCTAAAAGGAAAAGAAAGGGAGAACAAAAAAAGTTTTTTTTTCGTTTATATGAATTATCTTTCAGTTTTAATATTTTGCTGTTCAATTTATTTTTATTTATTGTACATAGAGTGTGAATGAGCTACTCTATTACTATTACTTTAAATATGAATGTTTTTCTATTTATTTCTTTTACTTATAATTTATTTAATTTTGCTAAGAATTTCTGTATTATATTTCATTTTAATTCTAATTATTTCCTTGGTTTATAATATTTTTTGCCTTTGTTATATAGATGTATATTTTTTTTTATTACTTATTGTATTGTATATATGATATGAATGTACCTCACTCAGATTTAATACTCAGTGCCCTTAAGTGTGGCAAAATGTATTATTTCTCAATAAAAAGATATATAGAATAAAAAAAATTACTATTACTAGTGTCCTTGAATGTGACAGAATGTAATATTTTTCAATAAAGAATTGAAATCGAAAAAAAAATTGTAATAATTGTATTTTTTAGCAACCATATTTGTTTCAAAATGAAATGTTTATTTTAAATTTAAAAATCATCTCCACTTTTATTATCTCCACTATGATTATCTCCAAAAATCATTTTCTCCCCCCAAAATTAAATCCTGGATCCGCTAATGTTTTGTATGTACATATTATATGAATGAAAACTTGTAGCCCTAATACATACCAAATTTGGTACACATAAGATATAAGTTCAATGTGGCAGTATTTATTATTATTCAATGAATATCGTTTAAAACTGAAAAAAAACTTCCCTCTGCAAAAGTACGATCAAGTATAACAACAATAAATAATCTCAGATGTAAAAAATTACGTTATTCACATACTATACTTTAATTACATACTTTTATACTTTTATTTAATAAATATGGAGAATAAAATTAAACTAAGGCGTTGATGGCCTCGGGGTTGTACGCTTTTAATCCCAAACAACTAACATACATTACACAACGAATTTTATATAAAATATCTATTTTAAATAAAAATAATACAATACCACAATCATGTTTTAATACCATAAACCAAACCTCACCTGAAAAATAGCACATGGTTTTCCTAAAAAAATAACGTTACTGACAAGTTTTTAACGCAATACAGTCAATTTTTACGTGTTCCAGAATTATATAATAATAAACACAATACTGAATACAATATCAATTACACCTGGCATGATACGTCATGTCTATATGTCTAATTCGATGGCGTCATCTTGAATAATTAGTGACGTTACGTGTCATACATAAATAGAGCTTAGCTCACGGGCCGAAGGAGCTGCTCCGCCTTTAAAACCTACGTGTTGTAACAGATCCTGCTAAGAAGGCGTCGAACAAGGCCAAATATTATCTATATCATATGGAAATTGTTTGAGGATTATAAACGTTGAGCATCTCAAGGATTCCGATGGAACTTGTCATTTACACATCAGTTGCTTCTACAATCCGATCTAGACCAACAGTTTCCGCTAATCTTCTAGAGTTCCTATCTTGTTCCTCTGAAGAAAACACCCAGAATTCCATTAAAGCCTAGGTCGCTCTCAGACTTTGGTTTCATGATGAACCTCTACCATTATTTTCCATAGAAGTCCATTCTGTCATCCAAGCAACGTGTTCTCTCAACCTTAATCTATTAAGTCTTATAAACTATACATATGATTCCTTGTATAAATCTCTGAGCTTCTGTCAGTTTTAAGCCTCAAGACTTAATCAACCTTCACTTCTCCATAGATTTTGGGCAAAATATTCTTCTCAAAGATCGTCAAGGACTGCTCATCAGTTTTGGAGATAGCTAGTGTTTCTGAGCCATAAAGAAAAATAGCACGAATTATTGTATAATATACTTGTAGTTGAATTTTAGTTTCCATAGATAGCATGGCTCTAATAGTATGGGCTCAGACAGTATATATATATATATATATATATATATATATATATATATATCGACCTTTGAGTACTTTGACTACCGTTACTACCATATCAATGGTAACATTATTGCCAATTTTTCTCTGAAGTTTTACACATAAAGCATTTTTATTTTTTTAAGCAAGTAAAGAAAAGTAATTAATGTGCAATATAGGATTTTGTCTAAATTATTTAGCCAAAAAACTAAAAAAACAATACAAAACGTGATTTTCTTCTAAACATCTTCTTCAAACATAGCCGGATATTTTGTGATATATCCCAACGAATCGAAAGAAATACCTTGTCTTGCGGCTGCGTTTTCCATTTATGGGTTTCCTTGAAGAGAATAGAGGAATAGAAAAAGTCAAGGTTCAATAATTCTTTGACCTTTCAACTTCTGATTCAAAATAACGTAATCATATTTTTTTTTCAGGTGTTGGCTAGCATCAAGGTTATTAAGTACGTATATTTATTTCATTATACAAACTAACCTTTGAAAAATGTCAGAGAATGTCGAAATGTCACGATCATTAGTACAATATGAGGAATGATTGGAATTGAATTCATAACTATAAAAATAAGTATATAGTGTTTTTTTCTTGCTATAATTCTCCTGTCACATATAACCAGTACTTATTTAGCATATATACAATTCGAAGGTGACAAATAGTTTTATGCTGCTATATGAATACAAAATATCTGCTTAATGGACTTCACTTTTTTTTTTAAAGATATTTCTCATAGTTTAAATAACTTGTTTTTATTACATGAAAACTCTATTGTTCACTCAGTTGATATTTTGTAATTCAATCCATTTAATCATAGACACATTAAAAATTTCTCCAACGCTAATACATATCTTGATGTGAATAGATCAATACCTGACTGACGCTATTTTAGAAAGAATTGGGAAACACAATATTTATATTAACTGATAAAAGAATTTTTCCCTCATACTCCAAAAACAAAATTAATTATTAAAACACAATGAATATCATAGCATTGTATCCAAATGTATGTGATAGACATTAAGTGTGCGTAATATGTATTATTTTTCGTTTTATAGTGAATAACTATGGGTTTATGGTTGACTACAGTGAATAATGAAGAGAAAGATAGTTGGAACGATCAGTCAAAATAAAAATGGCATAAATAAATAATAATATATTTTAAATAATAATAATAATATTTATTTTAATTTCAGGAGTTGAAATAAATATTATTATTTATTTTTGACATTTTTATTTTGACTAATCACCACAACTATCTTTCTCTTCTTTAGTGAATAACGTTTTATCTAGAAAATCCAGATTTTTATTTACAATTAAACACAATGTAACAAAATATAGTTCTTGAATCTTTCCCGTTTTAGTTATTTTAGTTTTAGGTAATAAATAACGATCTGACTAAAACAAAATGTAATTTTTTTAATACTTAGGTTACTACTACGACAAAAGCGTTGTCATTAAATTCTCTCTCAATTTCAATTTTTTTTTATTTATTTATTTATTTTAAATGATATTTACAACTGTATACAAAAAAATACATCTAGTAAATTTGCACATTGGTATAAAGACATGGAACACATGTTGAGAAACTACCCATTGGTAGCACTCTAATAATATGTCTATATTAGAAGTAAGGAGCATTGAGGATTTTACGAAGGATTTTGGATTGCAAGGACTGTATGCGAGAGGAATTTGAAGGCTTGGTGGAGCCCCATAGCTCAACCCCGTAAGTCCAAATAGGCCTTATTATAGTCATGTAAATCAGTCTTTTATAATTGATTGGAAGGTTAGAGCGTTTGTCTAGTAAGTGTTGAAGTAGTCGGAAACGTCGAGCGGTTTCTTGTCGTTTCAGTCTGGTATGAGGATTCCAAGTTAGACGTTTGTCCAGATGGAGTCCTAGGTAACGGATTTGTTCAACAGGAATAAGTGAGGTGTTGTTAAAGGATACTGAAGGACAGGAAGTCATTGATTTACGACGAAGGATAAAGGTAATTTGATGAGATTTATTGGAATTTATTTTAATTCTCCATTTCTGACAACATTCTTCCAGGTTTGTGATGTGGGATTGAAGGGTTTGGGATGCAATAGATGGGTCGTTATTGACTGATAGGATACATGTGTCATCAGCATATGTGGTGATGACAGTGTTGGGATGGGTTGGGATGTCAGCTGTATAAACTGTGTAAAGGATAGGACCTAGGATACTACCTTGAGGAACACCTGCAGACTGGGAAAAACGGGATGTATATACATTGTTGTGATTTACTTTAAAGTATCTATCAGTAAGGTAGGAACGGATAATGAGGAAGTATGTAGATGGTAGGAATTTTCGGAGTTTGTACAGCAGTCCCGGGTGCCAAACTCTATCAAACGCCTGTTCAACATCGAGAAAGGCTCCCGTACAGTACATACCGCGCTCCAATGCAGAGGATACTACGTCTACCACACGATGGCATTGCTGTATAGTGGAATGGGAGGAGCGGAATCCAAATTGGTGATCTGGGATTATGTGATTAGAATCTAGGATTGGGTACAGGCGTTTTAAGATTAGTTTTTCCAGGATTTTTCCCATGATGGGTAACAGAGAGATGGGACGGTAAGAGGATGGATATTCTGGTGGCTTTTTGGGTTTGTGGATCATTTTGACAATAGATATTTTCCAAGGATCAGGGAAATATGTTGATCGGAGTACAGCATTATATATGAAAGTAAGGAATAGGATGGCTTTTCAAGGAAGAAGTTTCAAGATCTGGGATGTTATTAGGTCATGTCCAGGAGCTTTGTAGGAGGGTAATCTTTGAATGATGTTGGATATTTCTGTGGGATGAAATGCTTTAGGTGGTAGGGACATTTGGAGAGGAGTATCCAGTTCTGATTCAATACATTCGATGTGGGTTGAATTAAGGATATCAGGATGTGGGTTGAAAATTTGGAACAGATGTTGACCGAATAACTGGGCTTTTTCTTCGTCGGATTTGGACCAGGTTTGGGATTCAGTAAGAAGTGGGTGATTAAAATCTTTAAACTTCAGAAGTTTTTTGGTTGTAGTCCATAGTGATTTGTCAGTTGTTGTAATATTTCCAGTTAGGTTCAGTAATTGTTGAGTTTTATATTTTCTGATTTCTGATTTTAGTTTGTTAGTCAATTCGGTATAGTACGTTTTGTCTGAAGGATATCTAGTCCTGTGCCACTTAGATCTTGCTCTGCGTTTATCCCTTAATAAGATTCGAATATGCTGTGGCAAGTTAATTTGTCTTAAATTATTGCTTTTATTATTAACAAATGTGTTATTATTTATACTCGTTGATATAGTTGTATTAAGGTTTTCTATGGCATTATCAATATGTTGTTTTGTCTTGAGGGGAATTTTTAAGTCCAGTTTATCTTCCAGATCATGACGAAATTTGTCCCAGTCCACTCGTCCTGTAATTAGTTTAGGAAGTTTAGGTTTAGGAGCAAAGTTCGAATGTACTAAAAGCAAAACTGGACTATGATCTGACGAAAGGTCATCCAGGGATTTGATAATGGATTGGGAGGAGGAAATCTGGGAGGTGATAAATATATCCAGGATATCGGGACTATCATCCTTGCGCAGGGGCCATGCTAATCTTCTCTGTATCGTTCCAATTTTAGTATATGTACCGCCGAAGCGAGTACAAATTTCAATTTTATTTTATTTTTTGTTTAGGTGGATTACTGGTGTATAGTTTCGTCACAAGTCATAGTCTTTTATTTTTATTATAATCGTAAATCTAAATAATTTTCGAAATTAAGTTCCTTTCTCAATTCAATTCTTGGCTGAGATTCGATTCTTCACATCTTGATTTCCCTTTGTCCAACTTGGACGGTCTGCCCTCTCACACTGATTTTTTTTTTTAAGATCCAAATGAAAACTTCTTTAGAAATGTATCGAATATTGAAATTGACATTAATTCTACCAGAAATCAGGTACCTGAATTCTACATTGATATCTTGATTTAAAATATAATTAAAATCTACATTGATATAAAAGAAATATTGTCATATGGAAGAAGTATTGAAAATAGGTAACAAACAAAGTCTGTGCGATTTACAGATTCTATTGAACAGTCTTATAATTTTATTTTTTTGCTCAAAAGAAAATTAGATATATTACCGTCAAATATAATTAAGTAATAAATTCAGTAATTAATATGCTGACTAATGAAGCTAGGTCATTTTAAAGGCACATATCCAGTTAATACCATAAGTGATAGTCAATTAATTATATAATACAGCAGTAATACTTCTGTAATGATTCCTAGGATATTGTTATTATTATGTTTACTAGCTAGGCGTGCGAAATTATACGCCAACTTTCCCAGCGTGTTTTTTTACAAACTTATCATTTTTTCGTTTTATTTATTTTTTTAAAGTAGTTTTGCTGTTTTAATTACAGGATGTCTTAGTTCTTAATGGCCGTACTAACCTTAATAGAGGTTATTCTAGAAAAACATTCCTAACAATAAATGTTCATCTGATTCTAGGGGCAATCCCGAACGGAGAAGGAGTTATGAACAACTTCGTGTTTTTCTTAAGGAGGTCACGTTTTTTAATGAATATGAAGGAATTGGTCAAAAGCTGTTCATGATAATTAAATTCTAAGTACACCATCGTAAGGTAAATGATTATTTAAAAAAAAAAAAACAGTGATTAAATTTACTGAGGTCAATGATAAAAGAAAACTTCAGGAGGTTTAATGCGACCGTTGTAGGGATGATATGCTGATCGTATACGGATACTGTAGCTGCATCAGCGCAGTGGCTGTATAAGACATGAAAGTCCCATTTATCATTGATCTTAATAAATTTAATCACTGTTTTTTCAAAATAGTTTTGTCTAGTTTACTTGATGGTGTACTTAGCATTTAATTATCTTTTTTTTTTTTTTGTTCTATTTGCCACTGAGACTTGTAAAGTCCCATTTTGCCAATAAAGTATTTTAATTGTCATTGTAAGATGAAATTACACTGGATATTTATTGAATATTTTCTAGACAGATGATCACTGAATGTAACTAAATATTGAATGTAACTTATATAGAACGACTAATAACTTAAACTAGAAAGACTAATATTTAAAAACTGAAGTGGCAGTAGTTTCATAACAATTAAATGAGAATAAGAGGATATTTTTATTTTATAACTGTTTTTATGTCATTCAAAAACTTTATCAAATCACGGGCGTTATCTTTATTCATCGACCGAAGAAAGTTAGCTCCACCATCGCGTAGTTTGCGAACCTAAACTAATTCTTCTTCGCATCTCGAATCATTTGCCCTTGAAAACAATGTGTCTTGGATCCTCCAAGCATTGAACAGTCTTTGAGCAATTCCTTTTTATTTAATGCAAAAACGTATTTATCTTGGGCTTACTCCTTAAAGCGAAATACGAAAAACGCGAAATTGGTTTTGGCGAATTTTATCTGGACCCGCCCCTCACTCCAGAGTTTGGTCATTAAGACCTGAGACATCCTGTATATTTGTAAATACGAAGTATTTTTAATTATTTTTTATTTATACTAATGCCTCTTGACACACTGTTTTGGTCACTATATTATTTTAATTTTATTCTTAAGGAACTTTGTCACATGATAATAAAGAAATTTTAATTTCATTTCATTTCAATAACTTAACCTTGCTGGCATAGTTAGAGTACATAGTGACATTAGATTATAGCAAGCAATACCGTAGAGATTTTATTAGTACCTACATATTTCATCAAAATTAAATTCTTCAAGAATTGAAATAGATAATAGAGAAATAGCTGTAACTTAAGCCCTATCTGCCTCAATTCAAAACTCCTTTATCGCGCGGTCAATTTCTGGAATTCTCTCCTTGTCAAGATTTGGCATTCCCCTTCCATATCCACACTCAAAACCCTCCTATTCCAATTCCTATCCCAAAAACAATCAGATGCTTGCTAAACTTTTGATATTATACATTTCTATTATATAATTCTTCATCAAATGATAGTAATATTCCATACTGTAACTTCACTAGAGATTTTACAATATCTACTCTCAATGCCACTGAATGCATCTATTGTTTGTTTTTTTATTATTTTTCATTCTTATACAAATAAATTTGTGCCTATAGTTAAAATAAGATAATGATGTGTTTAGATATTATTCATTATTTAAATACTCTGACATTTTATATTGTCAGATTCGTCTTTCCTTTGGTGGCAAAAACACAGATTATTTTAAAGCAAAACTCAATGTATTTTTTATTATCTTATTTCTCAAAAGTGTATAATTATAATTAAACTACTTATATGCTACCATATCTTCACTGTACTCCAGCAATCTTTTGGGAGCAGGTTGGTTTTTTCTTTATTCTTTCTTATTTCAGCATTCTCGTTTAATTCCTCCTTCCTTTCATTCCTTTTCTCTGTTTTAACTCTTTATTATATTATACGTTGTCAGTACACTTTGATAGACTTTACAATATCTCAATTTTCTATCGAACTATTCTATTTGCAATATCTTAATTTTACTTACTTAATTTTCATTTCTTATATAACTTCATATTCCTTTTTCTGTTTTACACTTTATTCTAAGATTACCATTTTAATACTTATGTCACCTATTTTTATTATGTTCACTTCATCATTCCACACTTTGTAACGGTTATTATTATTTATCTCTTAGTTCTTACTCTTGTCATTATTCTACCCAATTCATTTTACTTTAATTTTTTTTAAACTACATTATTCATGCTTCTCATACCTTGTTATCTGGTCGAAGTTATCAGGTCGAAACGTCGGCAAATGTTAAAATAATAATTTTATTTATTTTGCCTTCTTATTTCTGACTGATCACCCCAAACATCTTTCTCTTCGTTATTCACGACAGGCAACCATTAACCCACAATTATAATTGTAATTTTTCCTACTGTACATAGTTTTAAGTTTCTTGTCATAGTTTTAAGTGTTTTGTATATAATTTTTTTTTTTTTTAATATAGCATGTTTAACTAATATTTTCTTTACTTTCTCTTTTTTTATTATTGTTTTTATTTTGGCCAGATTTAGTCTTTTAATTGTGTACTATTTTGTTATTCTAAAGGGACTTTGCCCCAGAATAAAGTTATTTCCTATTTTTTATATACTACACTTATGTCCTATTTTCCATATGCTCTCCACTGAACACAACAGCTTGTGCGCAAGGCTGATGCGCCAAGAACAACAATAGGTGATAATGCGATATTTTGCAGAAAGGAATCAAAATGCTTTCGCCGATTTTCACCAGCTTGTTAGGGAGTTATGTCGATCGGAAGAATGGACACAAAAGAGCCAATCCGGCAAGGCATAGGCTCTTGTATAGACACCTTTGAAAAAAGGCAACATCCGACAGGTTCAGAACGAACGTCCTCACAATAGTGACTTTGAATGAGAGGCGCCATTATCTTGTATTACAATGTAAATTCGCCAGCCTTGGCGTTTGAAGAGGGTTAGGAACCGAGGCAAGAAAGTTGCATATAATAAGAGAGCCTTCCATTGTTAGATCGAGAGCATAATGCCCTAGAGGAAGCGATGGCCGGTTCTCCACTGCCACCTTAATTATATACCTCAATAGCCTTTCGGCACAATATATATTTAATTTTGTTGGTTAGGATTGTTGCATAATCTTTTGTTACTATGTTACAAGGCCAGTATTTAATTTTAATCTTGTATAAAGAATTGATAGACAAAAGTTAACATATGGCAGAGAAACTATGCGTTTCCATACATGATTGAATTTTAATTAAATCCAAAATGATTAAATATTAAAATAACTAATCATAGGAGAAATTATTTCTATAGGTCACAGTTTTAAGGAGTGATTTTATATAAGCAAATGAATGTCAAAATATATTAATCACATCTTATATAACAGGAGCTTCCAAACTTTTCTACTTCAGGGTACATACTTCGGTATAATAGCCTTCGACGGATAACAAACTGTTTTATATAGTTTATAATAATAAAAAATATTATTTCAACATATGTACATAATTCAACATTCTCAAATAAATTATATAAAATATATCATTTTTTAAAAAAATTAAAAAATTACTGTGATATTTGTACTGTATTTTCATTGATCAGTTATTCATAATTTGCAAAAAATAATAATAATAAAATGGTAATTGAAACAATAAAATCTTTTTTTTTTCTCTCTTCGTACTTCTATCCACACCTGTCATAGTATTGTCAATAAGCAGATGTGATCTCATTAAAAAAAAAAATGTCATTTAAGGCATGAGGAAAATTAGTACCCAGCAGTACCTCTTCCTGGTCTTGGTCTTCTTCATAATTTAGGAAAGGAGATCTCTCATCTAGCTCCTCTTTAGTCGTCTCCTGATGGGCATGTCAGCAGTGGCCAGGTCGTTGATGAGTGTGATGTCCATATAGTTTAAGATGAAATCGGGAGTAGAGATCACGTATGTGTTGGTCGATATTTGGTTGTTTTAAGTCGGTATGTAAAGTTTTGTTGTTTACGTACCAGAGAGCAGCTGTTATTAGTCTTACAATTTTGGACTGAAATGATTGTAGTTTTGTTAAGTGCCTATTTTCATGTATGAGCATCTAACTTGTGTTTAAATACGTTTAATGTGAAATTACTAACTTCGTAATTTAGTTCGCGTTCTAAGTAAAAAAAAAAATAAGTTTCGTACGAAATGAAGTTCGAAAATTTTGAACAAGCTACTTGATGTACACCTAAAACTTAGACCGAAACGTTAGCACACTGAACCTGAACATTCCACAGTACAGAACACTTTTTATCAAATTATTAACATCCGTCCAAAACTTCGTGAATAGTTTCATCTTGTCGTAGGCTACAAATTTTTTATTAACAATAATTCCGAGAATTACGAACGTACTAACGTTTTCTGATTAAATCGAATTATTTAATGAGGTAATAAAAACTCGTGTTGCTTTTCATTTGAATCGTAAGATAATTTGCTTAATATCAAAAAATTAAGAAAAATTTGTTGGAGGTCAAGCCAAACGGTCAAATATTTTTGTAGGCCACCATTATCTTAAGATTCAAGGGGAAAGCAAATGAGAGTTTATGATGTTTTAGTACCTAATGAAATAGATGTTTTGTCCTTAATTGTGACAGATTGTAATTTCTCTCAATAAATATGTTTAAAAAATAAAATAGATAAACTTTATCGATTTACAGAATGAATTTTATTAAAATTTTTTTTAGTCTATTATGTTCTATATATATTTTTTTATATGTATCTTGCAAACTATAGCGAACTTTATTAATTAATCATATGATACTAAGAATCACTCCAGTAGTTCAACTACTAGTTATTACACAAAGAATGAGTAAGATAGCTCATAGGACTTTCTGGTGACATCAACAAAATAAAAAGTCGTCCTATCTGTATTCCATAGCAGCAAATCCCAACAATTCAAGCGGGAAAAGCCTTGGAACTGGAATTTTCATTATTTCCTCTTCAGTACCTGTTGATTCAGCGGCAGTACTTTGTATTCCGATTGTTAAACAAGATGGAAGCCGTACAAAAACATTTTATTTGTTAAAAATAATAATTAATTCTACAACTACCAGATCTTTATGGGTGCTATATGTTAATAGAAAGTGCCTACTGATGTGAGTTACCCAATTCTAAACGTGACATTCAATCAGAGATTGGCAAATGCCAAAGTGAGTACTGAGTCTCCAGTATTTTACTCAACTATTGACCTTCCGATTCTGATTACAGTACTCAGATACTCAACTAGCCTGAATCTGAGTATTTTACTCAAATGTGAACTGCCCAACTTTGAGTACTCAAATAGCTGACCTGCTCCACATTGAATACTTTACTATTATAAATTATAGTTTTAAGTACAGTATGCCTGCAGTTAAATATATAAATTATATTCAAAGATGTGCCATTGTTCTAATTACATAAATAATTGCTTAACTAATTTCTTATAACAAATTTTGGAATTCTTTTTTAAATAATATGGACATTACGATCCTGTTATACATATATCTGTATTTAAAATTTTCATATACACTTTTATAATATTTTTTAAAGACTTGATTTTTTAAAAATAATCTCTATTTTGAGATTAGGCCACCGCGTTAAGTTTTCGGATTTCTTCGATATGAAGGTCTATTTCTATGTATTCAGAGCCGTAGTTTTTTTTCGAATGGTGTCCATTTTGAGATTACGCCACTGTGTTGGGACTTATATGAGTTTTTCGGATTTCTTGCATATCAGGGTCTATTTGTATGTTTTTGGAGTAGTAGGTTTTGAAAATAATCATCATTTTGAGATTACGCCTCTCTGTTTCGACCTTTAGATTTTAGGATTTCTTTCATATCAGGGTCTATTTATATGTTTTCAGAGCAGTGATTTTCGAAAATGGCGTCCATTTTATGATTACGTCACAGAGTTTTCGTTTGTATAACATATATATAGAACCTCATAAGGAAGAAATCCGAAAAACTTTAATAAGTCCAAACTCTTATCGCCTCTCTAACATGGCGTCACGTTAAGATACAATTTTAAATAATATTTCACTACAAAGAAGATGAAATGCTAAATGCTAAACTAAATTTCCATCGCGCACATCATACGGATCCGATTTCTAGTTTCTAAAATATTTTAGTCCGTTTCTATAAAACACCGTTGGTTGGCGTTTTTGACAATATTTTTCTCTTTTCGTTTCCCTAGCACGGCGTCGTCAAGTTAAGATACAATTTTGAGCCATAGCTAGAAAATTTCTGGACAGTATACAGGCCTGATTTTTAATTTCTGAGATATTTGAATCCAAATGTAACACTTAAAAAATTAACTGGTGCGCTTAAAGTAGAAAAGAACCGAAACATTTTTTGGATTGTAAATCATGTTTGACATCTATGGGTAAAAACACAAAATTGGAAATTATCTATCTCAAATAAAACAAATGGGAAGAATTGTATTTTAATTTAAACTTATTTTTTAAACAATTGACAAATTTCGTAACATACATTGTAGAACAATGAGATGGATGGGATATCCATACAATTATCGGGTAAATTAAAATTTTATATAAATAGAGTACCTAAATATAAATAATAAAAAATCTTGATAACATTATTGAAATGATTTTTAATAATTGTTACGTTGCCTCTAACAGATTAAATTATCTTTGATTATGGGTCAGTAACCCGAAACGTCAGATCTAAAGGAATAAAAAAATTACCAATGAAAGAGATACTTTTCAATTATTTTTTTTTTATTTCTTTATGACATTTACAACTGTATTACATAAATACATCAAGTAAATTTGGACATAATTGATATAATGACATGAATACACTTGCTGAGTAACTGCCCAATGGTAGCACTCTAATGATATGACTACATTAGGAGATCACGGGGCCATCTTCTTATCAGACGCCTCGGAGGGTTATCAAGAATTGAAGAGGAAGCAAGGTTAGAAACGAGAGGGTTGGGATGATTCTGAAGTTTATTATGGAAGGATAGGTATCTGGATTGGACCAGATCTGAAACATAAGGAACATTAAGATCTTTATGGATAATTTTATTAGTGACAAAGTAAGGAGCATTGAGGATTTTACGAAGGATTTTGGATTGTAAAGATTGGATGCGAGAGGAATTCGATGGTTTAGTGGAGCCCCATAGCTCAACTCCGTAAGTCCAAATAGGTCTTATTATAGTCAATTATATGAGTCTTTTGTAATTAATGGGAAGTTTAGAGTGTTTGTCTAGTAAGTGCTGAAGTAATCGGAAACGTCGAGCGGTTTCTTGTCGTTTTCAATTACAAAACCAAGAAAAAAAAACAATTGGATACCAAATAGAAGGCTTTAATGATATTTTAAATAATCAATTTGCAAAGATAGTTTTAAGATTTTTGTAACAATTTCACATAGTTGTCAATAACTATGTATTATTTAGACTCATTTGAATCATATACGTTTTCAGATTTGAAATATTCTAACATCTCGTATAGCTTTATTGGAATTACAAATCCATTTTATAACCACTACTTACTAATCAAGTTTTCGAAACACAAAAGTACAAAAGAGATTTGATTTATTTGCTTAGTTTAAGAACGAAGGGCATGCTAGTTTAGATTTATTTTTAGAATGCATATAAAATAAAAGTCTTTGAATAATTTTATAAACAATGGTTATAATTATAACTAGTAACTAAAACTTTTATTAATGTACATAGATAGGTATCAGATTTGACAAGAACGCCTTACGTATGATAGTTCTGGAGATGGCCGCTAGGTGCGCCACAACGCAAGAACCCAATCTTCGTCTCTTAAGCGTGCATCAAATAGAAGAAAGCATTAGCAGATCCGAGATTTAATTTTTTAGGGGGGGAGGTGGGAGTTCAGCCCGAAAGTTTTTTTTCTTTTATATATAAAACGATAACTACTTTAAAAAAAAAAGAAGTCCTATTAAATGTGATTACACATACAATAGTATTTCAAGAATATTTTTACTTTCACTTACATATATATAGTAAGGATAAGTATTGCGGTCGAGAAAATTTTTTAAATATTTTTTTCCGTAAAACGTGGTTAAATTTTGCCATTTTGGGGAAGCGGCTTCAGCTCGAAAGCTCCCCCATGGATCCGCCTGAGGAAGAAACAAAAAATAAAATAACCCATTGGACAAAAACGCATCGGTCCTCCAAAATACCTTTCTAAAAATAAAAGACATGTAGAGGATTCTAATTGAAGAAGTATATATTAATAGAACGAATAATGGCTATATATACTCTTTGTGAAGCCCATTCCTTCCACCATAAGACTGCTTGTGAAAGGCCATGATAGAATAAATCTCGAGTACATGATTCAAAATTCCCTTTGATAATTTAAGGTAGTCATGTAAAGTAAAAAGGTAGAAACTACAAATTATAGCAAGAAATTAATAACAAACAATGGTTCACTTAACAATAAAACATCATTCTAGTGTTGCCCAAATGCGAGACCGAGACGAGTCTTGCAAACTCAGTCTTGGTCTAGGTCTTGGTCTTTCGCAAGAGTCTAGCAACACCTATTGGCTTATTACTATAGAGATATCACTGTATTTTTTTTAGATAGGAGAAACCTAACTAAGCCTGCATGAATAATTAATGCAAAAGTATATGGGTTATACCAAATCTATACAAATCGTAACCAAAATTGTCAAGTATTAGTAACTATTTTGCCTCAGTTTGTTTTCAAAAAATCAATTTTTTTTACCAGTCATGGTCTTGGACTTAGAAGTGCTAAACCAAGACCGATTTTGGGCAACACAACATCATTCTACTTTAAATCCTGACAAAAATATACATAAGTAAACATCTAAACTGTTTAGAATAATAAAAAGCACACAATTGAAAAATTGTATGAGGGCCCAACGGGTTAAAATAACTTCTCAACACCATAGCAACAATCTCAGCCCTAGGTTGCATCAGCCGTGGAGAACAACATTGTGTACGGATGGATGCTTTAGTTCAGGAGTGAAAGGAGATTTGGAGTGTGCATGAACGCCTGTGCGACATTTAAAGCAGTTTTAAACTATTACACGAATCATAAAAAATAAATTGTAAAAATCTAAACTTAGACATATAATCACAGATATATAACGTATATACGTAAATTATGTTAATAACGTCATAAATCTAAATTAGTAACATTTTTATTACCCATTTCATTTAAAATTAAATATAGGACTATATTTTTTTGTAATTTGAGTGTTTGATTTATATTTTATCGTTGTTGTTAAGTACATAATTAATGGTTTTTTTTTTAACTTTTATTAGGCTGTTCATTATTCAGGTGGGGTATTAAAACGTTTTAATGGTCAATAATCAATAATAAATTGGAATATTTGTATTAAATTACATTATATTTAACAATGTAACAGTTAGATAATTTCCTTTGCTTTGGCCATTTTCAAACACATTACCACTTTTTCTTCTATTCGTAAATGCATTCGTAGAGTATTTATTTATTAAACAAATTTTTCTTATTAAAGTTATTATTTCTGTGTAAGATGGACATTTGTGGTGGTATTTTATTCTAAATAAAAAAAAATTTTATTATACAGTAGAAGAAATTTAAACTTTTTTTTTTCTCTTCTCTTCATACCTTCATCTCAACCTATAATGAGAGTGTAAATAAGCAGATTTGATTTAATTTAAATTTTATAATGTAAATTTTTAATAAATTAGGATATATTACTTACAAAATTTCTTCAATCAACCATTGAATATTATATTTGAACATAATTATTTAATTAGGAATTAGGTCACATTTTTTAATGGTATTTTTGTACCTATATGCAATACTGACGTTGTGGCTCCGAAAAATTCTTTTTATTCTAAATGATGAACGATTTTATGAATTCTATTGAAATATATATATATATTTTTTAATGAACATAGTTGTGACTTAATTCCCAAATAAATAATTATGTTCATATATATACATCTGTGTGTATGTCGGCCCGACACTATCGGAAAACGTGTTTTCTCTCATTTTTTTTTAACTTCTCTGTAAATCTTAGTTTTAAAAACTATTTACCTTATTTGAGTAATATCTACAGAATCATACTCGTATTTTCCTTTTAAAATAATATCACATTATCCAAAATCATTGCTTACAGGCACAATAGAAAGATAACAATATTAAATATAATGCAATTTAATTAAATTTTGATAAAAATATTAAACATAAATATTGGTCCAATTTATTAAGGATTAATTAAACCTTAAAACATAATTTTAATAATTAATTTTTAAGCCATTTTATATATTTTTCCTGAGGATTCTTTACTTTGGTTGTTGGTTTGTCCAATTAATTAGTCTTCTCTGATTCATTACTATTTTTTTTTTAAGACCTCCATGAGCACTCTACTAAAAATATTCTATTTAGGATGAATTCGATATTAATGCATTTAGAAATTAGGTACCTGAATTCTACTTTAATATCTTTTGAGAGGTCAATATGGAAGAAATCTCATCATTTGAATAAGGAATTGAAAACATATATATATATATATATATATATATATATATATATATATATATATATAAAGAATGAGTGTGATTTACAGATTATATAGATCAACAATCTCATAACTTTATATTTATTTTTTACCAGAAAGAACATAATTATGAATTAATGAACTTAATTAATGAATTTAGTAATGAATATGCTGAATAATAAAGTTAAGTCATTTTAAAGGTGTATGTCCACTTGATGATACGGAGAAATGACAGTCCATTAGTCAAATGATACAACAATAATACTTTGCAAATGATTCCTAGGATTTTTTTTTTTATTATTATTACGTTTTCTAGTTGGCTCGTTTGAAATATTCGCTAGAATAGATCAGGAAATAAATGATATTATAATTTGTAAATACGTAAATCCAGTATATTATGAGAGAGAGAAATTAATTTTCATTTGAAATAATAGGCCAAAAAAATGAGTACAAAATGGTTGTATGTTTGCAAAAAATGAATCAAATATCGAGTTTTTTTTTTTAAATGTTTTTTAGACAATTTTAAAACCTTTCTAATTATAGTGGGTTTAACTGACCATAAATTTCCTTTTCTTTATACTTTTGTTCCATGACTTTTCCAAGAGATTTGCTTATTGTTAGCACCTGAAGCACTAGATAACTTTCAAAATGATGGCTCATTCGATTGAAAAAAATTGAAGATTTTGAAGACAGAAAAACGTCTTTGAGAAATAATTTATAAAAATATCTGGACTAAAAGTCCTGAAAATTTTGTTTTATCCATGTAAAAAAATACTGTTTTATCGAACTCTATAATTGTTAATAATTTCCACATCTTTCCTCTTCAAATTAATTTCCTCTTTTTTCTCTTATACAAAATCATTATTTATTTAGAAGTAAAAAAAAAAAAAAATGGAGGAGAGTTATTATCATATGAAGTAATAATATATTAGTACAAAATAAATATAGAAAAATCTGCTCCTTTAATGTTACCAGACCAGAGGACTATCTTCATTTCAGTGCTCTGAATTTAAACAAATTAAGAGCCGTTAGTCGTCTCAGAGTAGCAAGTAAAGATTTTTTGAAAATATACTTAAATATGCTACTTTGACTATTAAATCCAGTGAGGTATGTGGTGCATGCAACTGCCTTGTAACTGACCTGGTAACTCATTTTCTGATCCAATGTATCAAGTTCAACGAGCCAAGAAATAAGTACTTGAAGACATTTATCACTAAATCCAGAGAAGATGCTAGTGTGGAGGAGATACTGAAAATAGACACTACGAAAAAAATAAACCAACTGTATTATTTCATACAGGGCTGTTCATTGAACTGTTAAGTGGTAAGGTTAATCATATAACACATATTAATCCTTATTTATATTGTCATTTGTCTTATACCTCTCGAATATTTAAAAAAAAAAAAGTTTTACTAATTGTTATGTATATATATATATATGGTTTACTAATCTGTTATTACATTAGTCATACTTAATGCTGTGGACATTGTTAATGTTGTGTTTTAATGTTGAGTACTAGACTCAAGATCTAACTTTGTTAATTATACCATTATATTTATTTGTACAGGAATCTCCTTAGACAAATAAAATAAACTATCTATCTATATTAGAACAAAATCTATAGGCATAACTAAATATCTTTAAAGGTTGATATAAAACCAACGCACCATCTGTAACCGTCCTCATGCAGAGCGACCTGAACAAAAACAGTCCCAGTCTCAAACTTTCTCTTTTCCCAGGAGTTTCTTGAAGGAATTACACAGGACAAAAAGCATGAGAAAACAACGCTTCTCCATCAGCGTGTAGATTTCTTTCTTAATTTTTTGTAGCAAAACTGTTTGGAACCGAATAAGGTAAAAACTTTCAAGAAAGTTCATAAGAAATAAATGCACCTATGAATGATTTCTCTTGCCTCTCCTTTGAAATAACTTCATAATGAAACAGCATAATCATTAACAGGGATTCTGTATTTCCTTGAAGTTTTTATCTTTAAATTAACAACCATCTATGGTCAAAGAGTTTATTGCATAATTTAATATTATAATGTATAATTTAATATGGTCTAGTCTGTTGAACAAACCCGATACTTAAGACTCCACCTGGACAAACGTCTCACTTGGAATCCTCATACCAGACTGAAACGAAAAGAAACTACTCAAAGTTTCCGCTTACACCAGCACTTACTAGACAAACGATCTAAACTTCCAATTAATTACAAAAGACTCATACATTTGACTGTAATAACGCCTATTTGGACTTACGGAGTTGACTGGTGCTCCATTAAACCATTGAATTCCTCTCGTATCTAATCCTTACAATTCAAAATCCTTCGTAAAATCCTCAATGCTCCTCACTTTGTCACAAATTAAATAATCCATAAAGACCTTAATGTTCTATATGTTTCCGATTTAGCCCAATCCAGAAACCACCTATCCTTTCATAATAAATCTCATAACAATCCGAATCCTCTCGTTTCTAGCCTTGCTTCCTTTTCGGTCCCTGATAACTCTCCAAAAGAAGATGGCCTCGTGTTCTCCTAATTTAGACATTTTATTAGAGTGCTACCAAGGGGTGGTTTCTCTACAAGTGTTCTCATGTCATTGTATTAATATTTATCACATTTAGTAGATGTATATTTGTTTTATAAAGTTGTAAATTTCATAAAGAAATAAAATATATATATATATATATGGTCTAGTAAAATTGCATACTATATAACTAAGAATTTTTAGAGAAACGTATTTAGCATCAAGTGCTATAACCAAAAATAGTTCAGAATAAGATTACTAATGAATTTTTTAATTTACTATGTTTACTTTGGTATAGTTAGTTAAACGGCATTCAGCTAGAGAATCCACATACTACCAAGAACTGAGTTTCATGTGTTTTTGGATGGGATGAAACTATTTATTAGAAAATCGTATTATGAAAAATATATTGGAACTTTATTTTTCTTTATTAAAAAAAACACAAGTTAACTTTTGTTTAATCTATTCACGTAGCATTGTTTAGGGTTTATTAAAATATAGAACGAAATTAAATTACTAACAAAAAATTATATGAGTGGCTTTACATCAAAGATCTAACCTTTTTAAAAGTTAGGAAAAAAAAAACATTTTCTGTAACATAGCTTCAATTTAAACCAATTCTAATTTTTTTTTTCATTTATTCAACTTGAATATTTTAAAATAAAATTATAAGGAACAATTTGAGTTGAACCTATAAAACGAAAATTGACTTTTTCTTCTCTTTCTGAAAATGAGAGATAACCCTCTTAGATATATAGCCTCTCATATTTAGTTATTTGAAAGCTGTCAAATTCCGAAGGCCATTTGACTTTGACTTGAGATTACTCAAGATATATGCAATATGGATTGGTTCCATTGTGTTAAATGCCGTACTGTTATAGTCCAGTATTTGGTCATTTTGTATTTTTCTTGCAGATTTCACAAAGCATACATGCTCAGGAAATTAAAATTCGAACAGTTTCGGTGTGATTTTTTGGCAAAAATTAAAAAAGTAAATGAATGGCCAGGAACAACAAAAAGCATAAAAGTTTTAGTATAGGAAATAATGTTGAAAATTTATACAAAAATTATAGAATAGAATTATTATAGAATAACGCGACAAACGTTATTTGAGAATAGCATTATGAGCATACAAACCACACGTGAAACGTGATCTTTTCTCAGAGGCACCGCAAAAAAATCCGTACTAATTACAAAAAAAAAATATAGTTGATAAAGAAGTTTTAAAATAGCTGATAGTCAGTTGCAATTAATAACAGATAAATTATATCGCTTCGATATCATCGTATATTTTATCTTTCAAAGTTATATTATCTTTCTATATCATGAATATATTAATAATTAATCATTTACTAATTAATTAATATGTGATGTAAGTTTTATTAATTTTACATACATATGAATGTAATTGGGCTACAATACAGACAAATTTGAAGAAATTAATATTGTGTTTGATACAAAATATATATGAATTTCTAGTAAACATAATTTTTAAATTTATTTGCCTTTCATATATTAATCCAATACAGGAATAAAATTACTATATATGGCAACAATAAGTTACTTAAAAATGATATACCTTGAAATTCATGTAATATGGAAACAAATGGGGCAATGAAAATGGTGAGGATGCTATACTGACGTTACTGGGTAGACGTTTTTTGGAAAGTTTTTGAACGATCTCAGTTAAGGAAAACAAAGCCTAAATAGTTTTAAACAATTTATGGAATATAGTAACAGCAAATATTGAAACATATTTTGAATAATATTTTTTAAAATCACCGCAAGCATAAAATGAACGATGCATCATTTATCAACGTTATATTATTAGTCATATTTTGGATAACAGTTAAATAACTAAATTGTATCTTGTTTTTATTAATGAGGTTATCGTTATGGACTGTTGTTTAGCAAATTATAATATTTTTGGCTTTTTCACCAATATTAAACAACACTTTACCACTAAAAGTTTCATATGATAATGGGAGATCTAAATAAAAAAGTATACCTTAGGAACAACTGATTCGTCGTTGAGAGTGAATTTAATTTAAATATTTTTTTTTTCCAACGAGCTTTTTTAACTTATAAAAAAAGTCTAAGTGGAATAATAATGAAATAAGAGAGAGTCAACTGAACAGTTTTATTTTACATAATGTATTAATCTCAACTCAGGCTTGCTAAGTCACAAAACGAAGCCGTGGTCTGCACCCGTAGCATTACATCAGCAGATTTCTTTCAGTAAACAAAATCTGGGGATGACTAAGCATAGAACTTTTTTTTATATTAAATTTGTTTGCTGGCAGTTGTTGAGCCATCAAGTCTATATCGGTGTAGAAGAATTTATGATAAAAAAAAACAGCCACTTAAGTAAAATATTATTGAAACAACTTTTTGGTTCCTGAGATTCTTAGAACACATGAATCAAGACTTGTTTTTCTCATAATATCTTATTTCGCACCTGTCATGGATTTTACGTATACTGCATACGTCTGTGAAATTAAATCCAGTTTGTAGATACATATAAGTGGGCACGTTTCTCACAGTGCAAATGTTACGTATTGTAATTTGTCATGATTTAATCTTGTTTTAAAAAGTGAGTTCTGTATTGTTAGAGAACTAGATCAAACCAACATGCAACTAGTGAACATTACACATTACCAAAGGTTAACCCAAAATGGCCAAGAAGCACATTTTTTCTCTTTTCATTTATCACCCATTGATTAATCTATTTTATATATCTATATATAATCACTTTCATTTAAAAAACTGCATATATTTAAAGATAAATATTCAGTGCATTATTTCACCATCACATAAACCTACAAGAATAGACCAGTTGAACACGTATTACAGTAATTAACAATAATTTACTGTGTCGTCATCTTCAGAGAATCATACCGGTCTTTTGTTCTCATTAATCTTTCGAACAAGTTGTTTTCTTTAAAAGAACTGCAACCGTATTTGAAAATGCCAAACATTAGCCTGGTATTAATGATACAGTCGATGCATTGACGTATTTTTGCGATAACGATTAATAATAGACTTAGAAAAGAAAAAAACAGCTTAAAAATGATTAGTAATATATACAATTTTACATGAAATAAAATTAAAAATAATTTTATTCTGATTCCGACTGCTCCAACACTTACTAGACAAACGCTCCAAACTTTCAATTAATTACAAAAGACTTATCTACATAACTATAATAAGACCTATACGGTCATAGGAAGTTGAGTTTTGGGGCTCCACCAAACCATCGAATTATTATCGTATGTAATCCTTACAATCCAAAATCCTTCTCAAAATCCTTAATGCTCAATACTTTGTACAACACAATAAAACCATTCATAAAGACCTTAATGTATCATATGTCGCTGATTTAACTCGAGCCAGATATCTGTCCTTTCTTGATAAACTCCAGTCCCATCCGAATCCACTTGTTTCCATCCTTGCTTCTTCCTCGATTCCTGATCATCTTCCTAAGCGTCTCAAAAGGAGATGGCCTCGTGGATCTTCTCACCTAGAATTAAATAGGGAGTGCTACCACTTGGAAGTATCTCTTCAAGCCTGTTCATGTCATTAATTCTAATTTGTGCATATTTACTGATTGTATTTGTATACAGTTGTAAATTTCATTAAATAAACAAACAAACAAAAATTTTATTCTGGGACTAAAGTCCTCTAAGAATAATAGCAGAGTTTAATAAATCAGGCTCATTAGTCTGGCTTTGCAAAAAAAAAAAAATGGTACTTGTCATTTAATTATATGTATTATTGTCATTTATTATACAGTACACAAATAACTTAGCACAAATGGGCTAATATTTTTGTGAGCCATTTTTTTTCTCGATTTGTCTAATAAGTGTTGAAGTAGACGGAAACGTCGAGATGTTTCTTGTCGTTTCAGTCTGGTATGAGGATTCCAAGTTAGACGTTTGTCCAGATGGAGTCCTAGGTAACGAATTAGTTCAACAGAAATAAGTGAGGTATTATTAAAGGATATTGAAGGGCAGGAAATCATTGGTTTACGACAATTTTAAAAAGTTAAAATTGGAGTTAGCCATTATTTCAACTGAAAGGCTCATGTACACAATGATAAAAAATTGATTACATACCAGACTGCACCAAAAAAGAAAGTAATGCAAGCATCAAAAAAAAGAAAAGAAAAGATTATTAAATCGAGTTCCCACATATTATCTCAAATCACGTTATAAAGATTATCTTAAATCTCGTGACAGTTTCATGCTCGCTGATATAGATTGCAGTTGAGAGACAATCTAAAGCCCTATCTCGATGGTCTATACGACATGGCCTTATTGCCACGTCACTAAATCTGAAGAAGGGTGATAGCCTTTAATCTCTGTAAGTGCAGCGTTTATAGGCCTTTTTAATGAACTATTTCTTTTCTATTTGTCGGGAACCGGTTACAAAACCTGTTCCAGGAGTGAGAGGCAGCGTAACGATCATCATAGATTTGAATATTACAATTGTGATACGATTTCCAGAGTAAGGTTCGAAACCATAGTAATAAAATTATAAAATACCTACTATATCAACTCACATGACTTTCCTACCGATTTCAGACAAATTTAATTACGTCGATTGAGGAAAAAAAAAACTTTATTCGTAAATATTCGTTTATAAAAATTCGTAAATATCACCAAAAGTCCCAAGTTACATATATACATATATATATATATATATATATATATATATGGACTGGACTTTATCATGAAAGGATAGATATCTGACTCGGGCTAAATCAGCGATATATGGTACATGGTAGGTCTTTATGAATGGTTTTATTTGTGGCAAAGTAGGGAGTATTAAGGGTTTTGGATTGAAAGGATTAGATACGACAAGAATTCGATGGTTTGGTGGAGCTTCCTATGTCCGTATAGGTCTTATAGTTATGAAGATAAGTCTTTTGTAATTAATTGAAAGTTTAGACCGTTTGTCTAGTAAGCGTTGGAACAGTCGGAAACAGAATAAAATTATTTTTATTTCATGTAAAATTGTATATATCACTAATCATTGTTAAGCTGTTTTCTCTTTTCTAAGTCTATTATTAATCGTTATCGCAAAAATACGTCAATGTATCGACTGTATAATTAATACTAGGCTAATGTTTGGCATTTTCAAATACGATTGCAGTTCTTTTAAAGAAAACAACTTGTTCGAAAGATTAATGAGAACAAAAGACCGGTATGTTTCTCTGAAGATGACGAAACAGTAAATTATTGCTAATATATATATATATATATATATATATATATATATATATATATATATATATATATATATATATATAAATATTCGGATATTACTGGATTCCGAAATCGCCCGATCAACCCTTACTGTGATTTTGATTATTAGTCCGAAAAATCGGATAAAATGAATAAATATCCACAACATTTTTTTCGTAAGCAAAAGAAAATATAACGGCATATAATCTTAGTACAGTAAACTTTATCAAATTGTTATATTAGATTAAAAACAGAAAGGAAAAGAAACAAATTACAAATAGTTATATCGAGTAATACTTTGGATGCTATGTGAAATCTAAAAAGGGGTTAACGAATCAATGATCAAATACGATCTATAATTCTATTGTTATTTTTTTATTTTTTTGTCTTCAATTCTTCATTCAATTCTTGTTACGGTAGTGACAATTAGCAGATTTGTTATTAAGTAGAAAATGCCATGACAGGTCATGATAGGCATGACGAAGAATGGAGCCCAGCAGCACCTCTTCCCTGGCCTGTTTACATCCTAAAATCAGGAAAGGAGATCTCTCATCCAGCTCCTTTTCAGTCGCCTCCTGATGAGCATTTCAGCTGTGGCCATGTCGTTGATAAGTCCATTGTGATGTCCGTGTAGTTTAAGATGAAATCGGGTGTAAAGAGTACGTATGTGCTGGTCAATAGTTGATTGTCTTAGGTCGGTATGTAAAGTCTTATTGTTGACGTACCAGGGAGCTGCAGCTATTAGTCTTAAAATTTTAGATTGAAAGGAATGTAGTTTTTGTAAGTGAGTCTTTTTTCCTGAACCGTAAATCTGTGAGGCGTATGTCCAAATGGGTTTGAGCAGGTAAGTGTATGTATTTAGTTTTTGTCTAATTTACAATTTTGACTTAGAAAACAGTGAGTATAGTATTTTCAGTCGCTTTGTTATTATTTTTTTATATAAAACATACTGTGAGCTTTAGCTTCAAACACAATCTAATAATTTTTTTTCCACTTGTTTATTGATAAACATTACAAGCTGTCTCAAATCATATTTTTTTTAAAACTTCTAGATTGTATAGATAGATGATTAGAAAGCACTTAGAAATACATTTTTTAAAAATTTCTATAACCAATACTACTAGGTTATGTAAGAAAATTTAGCAGATTTAATTAATATATCTTTGGGAATAACACATATGTCAAAATTTTATTTATTTATTTTTGTCCTCCCCTTCTCTTCTTTTAGGTCATTTTTTACAGGGTCAGGGATAAGAGCGGGAGGTTACTGCCAGAGTTAAAAGACCTTACCCCAGGATTAATTATTTCATCATAGTAATTTCGGTGTTTGGATTTCCGGGCAACGCGTGTTTTACAGACGCTTTGCCTTGCTTAACCACCACGCCCTTTAACAATCTTTTTTCCAACATTCGAATTTTGAAAATCACATAAAAATTAAAAAATTTAATTAAAATATTGTTTTTAAAAACAACTAAATGTAAAGTATAAAATGGAAATAAGTAATGAGCAAGTGTGATTAAGCTGTAATGGTTGTTTTAGTTGTATAGGTTTCTTCCCTTGTGTTCGTTTGTTTGTTTGGATGTCTAGGCGCAATAACATCCAGGTTATCAGCGGCCGATTAACTAAATAATACTACTTTTATACTGTTTGGATGGTTAGTTCAAAAAATAAGAATAAAAAAAGGATAAAAATAATTAAATAAAAGGATTAATAGAATAAAATAAATAAATAAAAATAACAATAGACAATTATTGATAATAAGATAGAATACATAAATAATTAACTTTTAAAAAAAATAGTAATAAATCAATAAATGAGTTGAAATTAATAACCTAATGTACTTATAAAATAAAAAATGAAAACTTTTTTTTTTTTATTTATTGATGATATTTACAACTGTATTACAAGTAAAAATACATTCAGTAAATGTGAACAAAAGAATATAAAAGCATGAAATCATTTGTTGAGAAACTACCCACTGGTAGCACTCTAAAAATGTATTTACAAAAGCAGATCTCGAGGCCATCTTCTTTTCAGACGCCTCGGAGGTTTGTCAGGGATATAAAAGGAAGCAAGGTTAGAAACGAGAGGGTTAGGATGGTTGTGAAGTTTGTTATGGAAGGAAAGGTATCTGGATTGGGCCAGGTCAGAAACATACGGAACATTAAGGTCGTTATGGATGATTTTGTTTGTGACGAAGTAAGGAGCTGTGAGGATTTTACGAAGGATTTTGGATTGTAAGGATTGGATACGAGAGGAATTCAATGGCTTAGTGGAGCCCCAGAGCTCAATTCCGTAAGTCCAAATAGGTCTTATTGTAGTCATGTATATGAGTCTTTTGTAATTGACTGGGAGCTTAGAGCGTTTGTCTAGTAAGTGCTGGAGTAGTCGGAAAAGTCGAGCTGTTTCTTGTCGTTTCAGTCTAATATGAGAATTCCAAGTTAGACGTTTGTCTAAGTGGAGTCCAAGGTATCGAATTTGTTCAACAGGGATAAGTGGGGTATTATTAAAGGATACTGTAGGACAAGAGGACGTAGGAAAAATGAAAATAAAATGAAATAAAGTAAATAAATAAAAAAGAATAATAAATCTGCAAATAATAAATCTTCCCTTGTGTAAGTGGTCTAAGAGCAGAAATGTTGGTGCAGAATAACAAGTGGAATTTTTGTGATCAAATTGTGCTTTTTATTATTACTAAAAAAGTTAATTCCTAACCGACAAGTTTAATTATTTATATTAAATTAATAAAAGTTTTTTTTATTATTATTATAGTTTTTGATTATTATTTAGTTATTATTTTACTTTTGTTAATTTTATATTTTTTGGATATATTGTGTGAATGTGTTCATGCATCACTATAATTATTGTCCGCGTGACAGATTGTTATATTTCTAAATAAAAAAATAACTTTTTTGTTGTTTTTTCTCGGTAAACATGTTCCTAAATCAATTTCAAATTACAACGAATACTTTTGCTTGGGGTTGAAAATAAAGTTGGTTTTTAACTATGTGAGACTGGATGATTTTTTTTTTTTTTTTTGTGGTTTTTGATAATAACCTTTCTCATTTTATTGTTTCTCGCAAATTATCAGTAAATACAAAATTCGCCTTATTATATAAAATAATATAGCTCAATTAAATATGTGAAGAGGAAGAAACATCAGCTCTGTCCAAGAATCATTATGCAGCAGAGGGAGTAGCTATTGTCTTCAAGTAGCAGCAGATGAAGGAAATCGTGAGGGCAAGTCTCGAGTCGTGACTTACTGCTAAGAGAAACTACACCAACCGCAATCAGCCAGACCACCAGATTCGACGAAAAAGTCTTCCGAAGGAGTAACCTTAATTAGCCTCAAGGAATAATTATTAAAATGGTCGGAATATTGTTCAATCTCCGTGTATTAACAATGTATTTTATTCAAATCATAACTTAACCAGAAAGAAGTCACAAAAAATTAATTTCTTATTCATTGTTATTGTTCTCTTATTTAAGCTATTTACATAAATTATTCATAATAGTTTACAAGCATAACCGTTACACACTTCAATCGTTCAGGAAAAAAAAAGTGTTCTCCCTCGACTGAATACATGTTTAACATAGTGCTTTGAAAGTCAAGAAGGGAAGAGAACGACGTATAATAATGGAACAGTAACCACAATAAAATAACTCTCTTCCTAAGATAACAAGCGCCCCGTTCCGAATAGGGTTAAATGGCCCTAGAACTTAAAACCCCATTATTATTATGAGAACGGTTATTTTAATGGTGAGTTGATGAAAATCCATATCATTATATAATTAGATGGAACGTATGGTATGATTAAGTCGAAATATTCTATTATAGTAAAAAATAATTTAGATAAATTGAGCCGACTGAAGTTGGTGTATAGGGCCATTCATAAAACCTTCAAACCTCTTCAATAGCGGTTACTTCAATATTGGGTAACTTAGCGCTGAACTCAGTTTCAGATCGATGCCATCGGAAAACTATCATCTATCAGGAAATTTAGTGGGTCGTTTTATCCATCGATTAAAACATGATATCTAAATGATTCCATCGGCTATTATAGTCGATGGATCCGCTGGTTCTAACGTCATTGTTGTTATTTCTGTAAATATTTTAGATAATCTTATGTTTTTTTTCTTTTTATTTATTCAAAATCTTTTAGTCTTCTCACCAGAAATAATAAGTATCTTTCTATAAACGTCTATTATTCTGAATATTGTCCCATAATAAGGTAAATTTTCTATTTCTATTTATATTCAGTTTACTTTA
Source organism: Nezara viridula (assembly GCA_928085145.1). Lineage (NCBI taxonomy): Eukaryota > Metazoa > Arthropoda > Insecta > Hemiptera > Pentatomidae > Nezara > Nezara viridula. Next base: position 84,908,906 of record OV725081.1, on the reverse strand, counting down.
TATCTATTTATCCCTACTTTGAAATTTAAAAATTAATAAGTCAGTTATTTCCTTTTTTTTTTTTTCCTTTTTTTTTTTCCTTTTTCATGTATTCTGTTTCTCAACCTTCAGGTGGTATCCAGCAGGTCGTTCTTAAATCGCTGTCCATCGGTCAGATTTAGATTAGAATCAATCGATTGATGGATATATTGGTGGACCCCATCGATGGAATCAGCAGTTTAGACTCGAGGTCAGAATATTAAAGCATACATTGTATTCTTTAAAATAGTGCCATTTCTATGCTCATTCCCTTTCTGATTTATTCCTCTTCATATTTATTTAGATCTTCAGATGACAAGTTGCCAATTTGAAATTAGTATTTCCAATCTCAAATCCAGTCATTGTTAACAGAAATATTTTGTTTGACAAAAAAAAAACTGGCATTCGAAATTTATCGGTCATAGATGGAAAAGCAATAGTATATCGATGTATAATAGATACAATCCCCAAACATAAGGAAGTAAGCTAAGTCTATGGGGACGTCTAGCTAAATTTCGCCCTGTGCGTCTACCAATGCCGGCGTTAGACATTCGGCGCCCCCAGGCAATGGCGTCATCCCAAAATTTAAAAAAAAATTCATTCAACATTTCTGTAATATGGATACTTTAGTAATAGACTAAAATTAATTACTGTAATATGTTTTGTATTTTTTTTTATTTCTAACAAAAGGCGAGCTCCTCTGGTGATCGACACCCCCAACGGGTGCCCCTCCAAGTCGGCTTCCAGCGGTTTGCACCGGCCTCTAAAATACAAACGCGACGACCCAGCATCTCCACATTATCTTTAATTCAATCAAGTTTTCCTATTTACTTATTGAATAAAAGATGTAAAAGTATCGATTAGTGTATACTCTCGTATAGAACTGTATTTAGCAAATCGTTATTCCTTTCATCTTTTCTTGAATTCTCCCTTTTCCTTCAAACAACAGCCTTTTCTAGTTTAATAATCACACTGTAGTATGGAACTAAAATATATATATATTTATTACTGGAAAAAGTAAATAACTTTAAAAATTCAATCTATATTAAAATTAAAATAACTCGATATCGATCGGTTTCTTGACGAAAATATAGAAAGCAAGAAGTACCGAAAAACAAAAAGAACAGCTTTAAAAAGTTTATCCGGAAGGAAATATTCCCTCTTCGAAAAAAGAAGCGAATGAACGAGTAGAAAAGGAATATCTTCAATTAACATTGATCATAGCCAGTCTCTCCTATCAACGGATTAGCTGCAGGACCGGGGAGAAACTTTTTTCGATCGGACAGACATTCATTCCGCGGAGCTTGGAAATGGAGACTTATACTGATGATTCAGACACTGAGGAAAAGTCTGTGACACCTGGTTTACACCAATACTCTCAAACGAGTACACTGAATGCCTCAAACAAAACCGTGAAGTGTAATGCCCAACAACCAGACCGGCCAACGTATGCTCGAATAGCGTCCCATCTGCAATGTTCGCATCGTGAGTATGCCATTATCGTTCCTACTATTAAAGGGATTAAACAGAAGCAATACATAGAAGCATTAGCTGAGTTAATAAATCCCGTTCACATTAAGTATGCTTCTCGAATATCTGGAAACAGATTCTGCTTCCATTTAGGTAGCAAAGATCAGGTCGATTTGCTTCTTGCGAGTCACAGTTATATGAAGGTAGGAGATAATACAATACCTACCAAGCGATTAGTTGATCCAGGAAAGCGTATAATTATTTCCAATATTTGCCCTAGTGTACCACAAACAGTTTTAGAGCTCGAAATTCAGAAACTTGGGATTAGGTTATTATCCCCAATAACCTTTATGCCTATCGGGTACAAGGAAAAAAGTCTTAGTCATATAATGACTTTTCGACGACAAGTGTTTATAGCAGCCGAAGATGTAGGTAAGTTGAGCAACTCGCTAACATTTCCGTATCAGGGTGTCAGTAATCGGATTTATCTCGCGGAAGACATCTTAGTTTGTTATATTTGTAAAAAACCCGGACACTTTGCAGCAAAGTGCTTGCAAAGAGAGATGCCCGAGGGAGGAAATTCGATAGCTATCGGGAAAACACATCTCCCAACTGCATTTGGACCAACTTCAAACATACTCACAACACCAGTTAGTATCGATACCTTGATAATTAAACCCATTCCAGAGAACGACCAGACAAGTAGTAATGGACAGGCCACTATTGACGAAGGCTTAGACACCGTACTTCCCAATAGACCCAACGACGAGAAAACACTGACCCACGGTTTCACTATCGAAAGAAGTCCACAGAACGACGATCAAAACCAGCAACAGAACAATGTAAACATAGTTCCCCTTAGCAAAGTTCCAAAAACCAAGACAAATATTCCCCTTAACAATAGGGGCAGTAAAAAACAACAATGTTTACAAGCTGGGACCGCTGCCACTTCGAATGGACAAAAAAACAAAGAAGATTCTAATTGCAAAACACAAAAAAACAAATACCCTTCTACGTACATACTTGAACCAATCAGAAACAAAATCACACAGAAAAAACGCACTTATCCCCTAACTTTTGAGAAACTATGCTTACTATTGGACATGACTCAGGGAGAAAACCAAGTAAACGCTAACGATATCGTAATACAATTTACAAATGACGTAAATGGCTTGAAGCAACTGCTTTCAGATGTGAGGGACTTAACCACACATAGAGGAATAAAGATGAGAATATCTAAACTCATCAAATATCTTAGCGAACAATACATGAAGAACCCAACAAGTTGCAACAATGAACTTTTAGAGATATCACATGGTAAATGTAGCAACCTAGAAAAAAAGCAAAATTCTCCAAATCTAAATGAACACAATAATCCAGTGGAATTGTAACGGATTCTTCCGTCACATAGAATATTTAAAGAAGTTGATTGAAGAAGAGAATCCAATATGTTTCTGCCTTCAAGAAACTCACTTTAATGAAACCCAAACAGTAAGAATAAAAGAGTATAATGTTTACCGAAACGATAGAAAAGGATCCTTAAAGTCTTGGGGAGGAGTGGGAACATTTGTAAGAAATGATATATTTGTTGAGGAAATACCTCTAAACACACATTTAGAAGCATTAGCTATCAGAATCTATCATAATAAACCAATTACCATTTGTAACATTTATATCCCACCAGCGGAACCGTTCACAACCAACGACATTCAGCTAATTGTTGAACAACTACCCAGACCCTACCTCTTATTGGGTGACTTCAACGCTAATGATATAGCCTGGGGCTCAAAATTAGCTGATTTTGGACATAGGGGTAAAAAAATAAAAAGCGTTTTAGAGAATGACCCGATAATCACTCTCCTGAACACGGGGAAGACACACATTTTTGCTCGAAAAGCAATACGTTTTCCTCAATCGACCTCACTTTCGCTGATGTTGGGCTGGCACCGAAAATTAGATGGAAAACGAAGCAACACCTTTACGGAAGCGATCACTTCCCAATTCTCCTAACGATGAGATGTGAGATATCTCAAAGGAAGAACCGTCATTGGCAGTACCGGAAGGCTGATTGGACAGCGTTCCAAGAAAAAGTAAAAAACTACTTTGAAGAAGTATATGAAGATCAAAACAATATTGATCTTAATATTAGCAGTTTTAACCAAGCAATACTAGAGGCTGCTCATGAAACAATTCCATTTGTGTCAAAAATATCGACTCGCACAACAGTCCCCTGGTGGAATAAAAATTGTCAAGAAGCTGTTAAATCCAAGAAACGTGCTCTCAATAAGTACAGAAAAAGCAGAACTCTACGCGATGCTATAGAGTTTAAAAGATTAAGAGCCATAGCAAATAGGACAATCAAAGAGAGTAAAAGGGCATCGTGGAGGGATTTTGTTTCTTCAATAAACCATTATACTTCAACAAAGGAACTATGGAATAAAATTAGAAGCATAAGGGGAATTCCTAATCCGACAAAGCTATCTGGTCTAAGGATTGGCCAAAGAATAATTACTGCTACAGACGAAATTGCTGAAGAACTAGCAAAACATTTCCATCAGGTATCCTCCACTAACATTCAAGGACTGTCGAATTGGGAAGATGAACCAAATGAATGCCACGGAGATGAGAGTAACTATAATACTCCATTTGGGAAACAAGAAGTGGAATATATACTCCAAAAGCATCCAAAAGGGTCAGCAGTGGGCAGCGACGGCATATCCTATGAAATGATATATAACTTGCCTGATAAAGGAAAACAGGTTCTGCTGCAATTGTATAACCAAGTTTGGGATCGCGGTTATCTCCCGCAGATTTGGAGACACTCACTAATCATACCAATACCGAAGAATGAAAAAAACTCCCTTGTATCAAACTTTCGTCCGATCTCACTCCTTTCATGTGTAAGCAAAATTCAAGAAAAGTTAGTAAACCAGAGACTTGCTGAAATAATAAAACAGAGAAAACTCCTCACGCCGAACCAATTTGGTTTTAGAGAACACCATTCCACTATGGACCCAATACAAATTCTAAAATGGGACGCGGAAGAAGCTTTTCAAAGGAAACAACATCTCATTGCTATATTCTTAGATATTGAAAAAGCTTACGATACCATGTGGAGATGGCGAGTCTTGGACGTGCTAAGAAGATGGAATATTGAAGGGAAAATGTGGAAATACATTAAGGATTTTCTCAAGCATAGAACATTCACTGTTAGGGTTGGTTCTTCAGAATCTACAGTATACACGACGGAGAATGGTACTCCCCAAGGCTCCCCACTCAGTGCAACCCTCTTCCAGGTCGCGATAAACGACATAGCAGGGGTTTTTGTTAGACCAGCAAAACTTATTATGTACGCAGACGACATATTGCTCTATGTACAAAGCAAATCCATTAAATTTATAGAATGGAAAATCCAAGAAGCCCTTGACAACATAGAATCATGGTCGACAGAGAGTGGTTTCAAACTGTCAGCTAACAAAACCAGAGCCATGCACTTTTGCAGGCTAAGAGGTTGTACATTCAATCCAAGAATACAGATGAAAGGTGTCGGAATCACATTTGTTGATAATCTGAAATATCTAGGGATGCACTTGGATCGACCGCTTCGATGGACACTGCACATAAAAATACTTAAAGAACAGTGTCTGAAAAGGATCGCCCTCCTCAATAGTCTATCCCATACGAACTGGGGAGCGGATAGAAAAAGCCTCTTAAATATATATTGCACAACCATCAAAAGCAAACTAGATTATGGCTCAAGTGTTTACGGTACAGCATCAAAGAAAACTTTAATGATGTTAGATGTTGTACACAATTGTGCTTTAAGAATCTGCACTGGAGCATTGGCAACCTCACCAGTAGAAAGCCTGTATGTTGAAGCAGATGAACCTCCTCTCTATCTGAGAAGGTTGTATATAACCCTAAAGTACGGTCTCAAAATTAAGACACGCCCAAAACATACACTAAATAAAATACTGTTTCAGGAAGAATCAGATAACAGCTGGGGAAAGCATTTCGTAGAAACATTTCTTGAAAATGTCTCAAAATCAAAGTTAGAATCTCTTTTGGACGTGCCGGACATTATTATCCCCCCTTGGATCCATACCTCGCCAGTTATAGAGAACTCGATGGCTGGTTCTCGAAAAGATACGCTACTTCCTATCGAAGCACAAACCCTATTTCTGGAAATAATGGAGAAGCATAAAAAATGTAATATCATTTATACTGATGCTTCAAAAGTAAACGACGAAATAGGATGTGCTATTGTCAACTCTCAAATAGAAAAGTATTTCAAACTTCCGGAGATCTGCTCTGTATTTAGTGGAGAGATGATCGCTATTAGAGAAGCTTTGACGTACATTGATTCAACGGAGAGTAACAAATGGGTCGTGGTAACCGATTCAAAGAGCGCAATCCTGGCCATTGAAAAGAGAACACCAACAACTACACTCGCAAGATCTATTAAAAATATCTGGTGGAAACTGACAGAAAAGGGAAAGGAAATAGTATTCATGTGGGTTCCTTCACACTGCGGAATTGTCGGAAATGAACAGGCAGACAAAGCAGCAAATATGGCGAGAAGGCTAGATATAAATCCAACAGTTATAATCAAAGAAATCCCGATAGAAGATTTCATACATGATATAAAAAAAAAATTGCGGGTAATGTGGCAGAACGTATGGCAACAAAAAGAAACCAAATTAAAAGGAATAAAAAGCCACTGTTCCAAATGGAAAACTAGCAACCGACTATCTAGAAAAGAAGAGACAGTCCTCTGCCGCTTACGAATTGGGCATTGCGAATTTTCACATGCCTACTTACTAAGAGGACTAGACCCACCGACCTGCGAAAGCTGTAATGTGCAAAGAACTGTCCAACACATCATTCAAGACTGCCCAGTATTTGAGAATGTAAGGAAACATCTCAATATGGCTCAGAGCCTAAAAGAAAACCTCAGCGACAACGAAAATGCCGTGGAAAAAACCTTACAGTTTTTAAAAAAAATAAAATTCTACAATAGAATATAAATAGGAAGTGTTGCCAATGACCCTGCAGGGTAGAGGCAACAATAAAAAACAAATAAATAAATAAATATTTATTACTATAAATAATTATTCACGCTCATAGCTGACTAAATACTGAGAATAGTATTTATTGAAGTTGCACAAAAACATTTACGGAATTTTCATTTTAACAATAAACACTTTTTTTATGTGAGTGGACATTATGGCCAATTGATTATTGTACATCTTTTCTTCGTCCACTTTCTTTTACACGCACTCGGAGATAATATCACCGTATAATGCTGCGGTTTTATGTATTGGCGTGGAATTCTTTTTTTTTCTTCGTTTTTTTTTGGCTGGAAGGATGCCTTTAAAAGAGGCTTCAGATGTTCCTAAAAAACGGCCTAGGCAGGCAGTTAGAATTACTTAGGCAGGACCCGGGATCAAAGACACCGGTATGATAAAGAGCGCCCTGAGGAAAAACTAGACAGGTTTATTGCCTAATAAAGATAGGTCGAGCTATTCCAGTTCCATCCACTTCTCAAAGCTTGGTTTGTTTTTCTTCTCAGATATTATGGGAAAAAGTGTCTCATGATGGAGTGCTAGGCATCATGGTCCTTTAATGCCAACACCACAGATGTCGCTAGTCACCAATTGGAGGAATGTGAATGCCGATTTATATCGTATCCATAGTTTTAAAGTATACGCAACTAATTATTCGGTATTATTATTCTTTGAAGTTAATACTTATGTAAATATCCAAGCGTCATTAAAAAAACAAAAAACAACTAAGGTAGTGCTTTAGACCACGCGATAGAAGTGAAAACATCAACAAGGCAAGATAATTAATATGAAATATAAATTATAAATAATAGCTCATTATAAAGAGGGTAAAATGCTGAATATTTCCCTCGCTTATTGTATTTAGTTCCGATTTTTAGTTTCTGAGATATTTTAATCCATATCTTCCACAAAACCCGTTATCATTTGGTTTTCGATACTATATTTTCACTTTTCGCCACTCTAACACGGCGTCACATTAAGATGCAATTTTTAATAATAATTCATTACAGAGAGGGTGAAATTCTGAACGATTCCCTCGCTTACAGTATGCAGATCCGATTTTTAGTTTCTGAGATATTTTAATCCATATGCAAAAACACAATTAGAATACTCCAGCTTTTTTTTCATATATATAACGATAATTAATTTGAAAAAAAAAAGAAAGAAACTAACTACCTATATGACATGATGTTTAAGTGATTCGTGTGGTTCTATTAAATGTAATTACACAAACATTAATGATTTAAGAGATAGTTTTTAATATTTTTTTCTATAACACATGGTTCAATTTTACTATTTGGGGGGGGAGAGCTTCAGCCCGAAAGCCTCCCCCCCCCGTAAATCCGCCTGTGCTCCAGCCGACTTTACCTAAGCGTTACACATCCGAAATCCGAAAGCTCAATCTAATTCACTCTCCGCAAAAAAGTACAAAACGCGCCTACAAAGTTTTCATTCCAAAAATAAACAAAACTTTCTGAACTATTACCTAACTCCCTTTACTTGCTGTAGGTGCAAAAGAAAGTAATGAAAACTTAATTTTCTCATTGGAAATGCTTAACAAACAAATTGTATTCGTCATAAATATAAGATCGAAAAATATAAATTATCAGACCCCAGTTAATGAGAAAAACATCTGGCAAATGTGTTACAGCACATGATCTGAAAATTAAAGTTTTATCCCAACCTTAATATATCTATATCCACCATGATGGACGGTGAACGAGATTTTGTATGTAGCTGTTTTTATTGTTGTTTATAGCTTCCTAAACTTAGCGCTAATCTAACGCTTTGATGGATTTCACCCATTGAATCCAGGAAAGATGGAGAGTTATTTATGCTGGATTTAGGATTTACCAGCTGGAAATAAACACTCCTAGAAGGTTACAAAACACATGAAAAATATCCAAGGAAATAACTACCTTACTGAATTATTGATATTTAACAAAGAAAAAAATATAAATGGAAAGTAAGGTTATAATTTGGTTGCGATCCTAAAAGCCGCTGGAATAGTTCAGCTATTGGTGATTTAAACACTGAATAAATGGAGGCGTTGAATTCCATGCATGGCTTCTATTAATGATTTTAACATCTGTTTTATTGATTTCCAATGCCATCGATAAGCTCAGCGCTGAGTGTAGAAACCAGTCTATACTAAGGGATCATTGCCCAAGGACCACATTGACTCCTAATAAAGCCTTTGGGTAAAGACCTGACTAATTCATGATACGAATACACTAAACACAAGTAACTGTTAAATTGTTCAATGTATCAGCTATTATGATTCTCAACCATTCGTTATTACTATCTTGTTTTATTTAACTTACAATCTAAATTTTACATGGTTTTCATTATAAACTGTGGGGTTTGTTTAGTGGTGGTTGCGAGTTCGAATATTGGCTCGGAGGACCTTGCTAGTACTCAACGATTCCCTATCAATAACTAAAAACAATTTCCATTTTAATCCGATTACCTTTGATTAGAACTTCAGTTGAAAGGGCAGCTCGGATAAAAAAAAAATCTATATATTTTTACAACTTAAATAATAAATAATAATAATAAGTTTCAATGAATAGAATAATCAAAAAGCAAATAATCAGTAAAATTAACCAAATTCCTAAAATATTTACAAAAGAAATAATTACAGAAGAAAAACAAAAAACAACAGGCGGGTCTACGGTAGGAATTTTGGACTGAAGCTCCTTCTCTCCCTCCTTCCCTCCCCCACAAAAAATGATAAAATATAACCATATCTTATGGAAGAAATTACCTCTAAAAGTATTATTTTTCATGTAATTACATTTAATAAGACTTCAAGAATCACTTAAACACCATTAGATAGTTTCTTTCTCCCCTTTTCAATGTAATAATGGTTTTTGTTTTTTTTATTTAACGCCTCTGCCGTTAGCTATTAGGCCATTCGGCTCCTGTCAGCCCAATATAATTCCGTCATGATTCCTTTGCTTGAATTTGTGCCGATCCCATCAGAAGATTCCCATTTTTTCCCTCCTGCCTGTCGCTTTTGCCAATCCTTATTCTCTTACCTGTAAAAGGATTTTAAAATCCTTTGAACAGATTCGTAGGGAAGCGGAGGATTAGTTCATGGCGTTTCCGAGATGAGCCGTGCGAGCTCATCAGCTTTTTCATTTCCTCGTAGACTCATATTAATAATCGGCATATATATATATATAAGTTTTTTTAATATATATATATATGTTGTCTCCTCCAGCCTAAACCCTTAGTCCACTCAATAAAAACGAGGTCCCGTGTTTCTGACCTCTATATTTCATTCCACAGGACAAAAACCTATGAACATTCCTTCTTAGCCCGTTCCGTCTCCTACTGGAATTCTTTGCCACATAACATCCGTCATGCCTCTTCACTGTCAACTTTCAAATACCTCCTTTTCCAATATCTCCTTACATCCCAAACAGAAGATTTACCACCATAAATTTCATTTTATGACCTGAATTTGCGTGAAGTAAATGGTGCCTACTGTTTAAGTTTTAACATAAAACAGCAATGATCTTTGTCACCTAGTTTGACTATTATTTTTATTATTTATGTATTTTTCTCTTCTCCTCAGGTTGTGCTTTTTCTTTCGGGTATATATGCTTATATTTTATATTTTTGTCTTTATGTGTGCCAATATGAGAATGTACGTATAAATAGTTCCTTTTATTTATTTTACTTATTTTTTTTTTCCATTACACCACAAGTATCCTAAGATTTTATTTTATCTTAGTGCAGACACTAAGATAAAATAAAATCTTAGGATATTATTATTTATATATATGCAGACGTATTATTATATAAACCACTGTAGATATTATTACATTTTGTATTAAGTTAGTTTTCTATTAGATAGCCTATTGTTTATAAATTATGTAGTTATGTATATATAAATATGTAATTTCTCTTCTTTTTTTTTCATCGCAATTAAGTAATTTTAAGAAGATTTTATGTTCATTTGTATATATATTTTATTTTTTATTTTTTAATGGTTACATACTTTTTAAATAATGTATATAATATTAAAAATTTTATAAGTTAGTGTTTGGCCAGATTTGTACTTTACTTTGTATTAACTCATCATTGTTATTCTAAAGGGACTTAGTCCCAGAATAAAGTTTAATTTTCTATTCTATTCTATTCTATATATATATATCAAAAAAAACTTTCGGGCTGAAGCCTCCCCCAAAAAAATTAAATTCTGAATCCGTTAGTGATGTGACTATTATCTTTAGTATTAGTATATATCTTATATATATCTTTAGTATTAGTATATATCTTATCTTATATAGTATATATAGTATTATCTTTAGAGAGTGACAAGGACACATCCGGTCTTCATCATGACATTAATTGACGTATAGAGATTTTGTTGATAGCATATGACACTGCCTTCTATATTAAACAGAGGTATCGCTACTGTAAGTGCAAAAGGTCGTATGTAAAAATTGAGTTGTTTTTTTTTACAGTAGAACAAGAAAAACTTAATATTTCTTTATGATTTATTAGTATAATTTCATATTTTGACAATGAAGAGAGAGTCTCTACCCTGTTTAAATTTTTAAAGATTATCAACTACTATAATAGAGTATAAATTATATAGAAAACACCAATGACCATTTAGGGTAGAGGCGAGAAAAAGTGAAAAAAAAAATTTCATATTTTATTTCCATAAGCTGTTTTCCTATTTAACAGACTACTTACAGCAGTAGTAGACAACAACTGCTGTCTACCTTAAGACCAAAGAGAATAAACATGTAAAATTGTTACATGTAATCTTTTGTTCTAACAGTAGCGATATTTATACAGAGATATGCTTTCTAGGCTATATAAAGGCTTCACTGTATTGCCAAGTTTTTTCTTTTTAGTGACTAATATTTTATCCTCTAGATTGTGTTATCCCAAGGGGCTCCATTATCCGAACTATCAAAGTAGCCAGTTTTAGATAAGAGGCGTCTATGCTATCTACTTGTTTTTTTGCGTTACGCCTTCCACAAACAAACTTTTTTTTTCGTAAAATACAGTAATAATATTTTATTTACTTTTTTAAATTCTATATACTGTTAGTCACAAGGGACAATTCTGAATACAATTGTCTACAAATCAAATTATCGAACGACTTTGCAAAAAATCACGTCGCTCCTAAGATATTTAAAATATTTTTGATGAAAAAATGATAAGCCACATTCAAAGGTAGCGAACAATAATGTCAGGTAATAAAAATAACTCAATGTTTGCTTATGTTTTTTTTAAATGAGGAATGCTTAAATACTTCTAGAAAATACTCAGCTATATATTTTAATTATCTATAACACACACACATATATATATATATATATATATATATATATATATATATATATATATATATATATATATATATATATATCCCTTTTTCTGTTCTCAGGAACAATGTATTTTTATAAATGGAGTATCAAACGTAAGAGAATTTAATGGAGAAGTGACAAATGTCAATTTCAAAGCACTAAAACTTACTACAAATATAATAAAAATCATTAAAAAAAATTAAAGATTTCAGAGCCCAGGTTGTCTCAAAAGTCGACTGAGCGTAATGGGGTTAATTGTGTAAAAAAGGTTTCGCGACGGAAGTCGAGACGATTGCGTTTCTGCCATTTAAAGTGCAAAAATGTGCCGTTTTCTAAATCAACCATAATTCTAGCCGTAAATTCTCTTAGCTGCCATAATTACCATGGGATACTTATCACAAGCTTAGGTTTTAAAAATTAAAATATGCTATTTATGACACTAGCGGATCCAGGATTTTATTTTTTTGGGGGTTTTCAGTCCGAAAGCTTTTTTTTTTATTCATATGGATATATAACGATAATTGCTTTATACAAAAAAGAAAGAAAATAAATACCTGTATGAAATGGTGTTTCAGTAATTCTTGAAATCCTATTAAATGTAATTACACCAATAATAATATTTTAAGAGATTATTTATTCCATAGCACGTGCTTAAATTTTACTATTTTGGGGGGAGGGATGTAGCTGCTTCAACTCGAAATACATCTGATTTCTTAGTTTGTACAACCAAAAAACAAAAAGCAAACGTTTTTACACCCTGACCAGTTATGTTAAAATTTCTATAAAAACATTATCCATGAAATATACTTATATTTGCACTTATTAAATATATCTTTCCCAACTGTATCGCAGATAATTAATAAGCAAATCACGTGACAATGGAGGTATCCACAAAAGAAGTGAATTATTATATAATATAAATGATAATATAATATAATATCCCGGAATATAAATGAAAATTTAAATAATAGGAATATTTAGGCCATGATCAAATAATATCTACTTATGGACCTTAGCCTATCCAGCTAGTGGTATTTTCTTTATAGATTTTAGTTTACATATTTTGTTCATTCATGTATTGTAGCTTATTCGTTGTCGATTGTATTTTTATTTTCCTCAATTTTTGTTTTGGGGGGAGGGGGCGGGGGAGTGAGGGTGATATGATATATCAAGGATTTTATTGAGAGGGAGAAGGTCGCCTTCCTCGATCACCCAAATTCTGCGCCTATGGTTGGGAAGAGTAAAATTATGCATATCGGACGGGATCAAGAGGTGGCCCAAATTCATTGCAAAGGAGAGATCTTTGACAAACTAAAAATCTACTGAAAATGTAAACTTAGCTCTATCATCCCATTAGCAGTTCGGATAAATTTTTATTAAAAAAAAAAATTATTTGCCGGATAAATCCATTTGAAAGCACTCAGACCATGTTGCTCGAACGATGCTTTATTTTTATAATTTTTTTACCAGTTGTTCCCTATTTATTTGAGAGTTCAAAACCGTAGTTTAAAAAATGAGGCTCATAGTTTTTCTCGGCGGTCATTTTCAATTTTCTTTTCGACTGAAAACATTTCTTGGGAAAACGCCTGGTTATTTTGTACATATAAGCCAAAATAAAAATTAATGTAGAATGATTTATAATGTTTTTTCTACATTTCTGTTGATCAATAGGCTACCTAAAAAGAAAGGAAAGTGGTTTAAAAAAATCATGAAAATAGACAAAAAAGGTGACTTTTAGGGATGCAAAAGTGTAATAAAGAAATGATTCTCAACTTTATTTTTTTTCTTCGTATGTACTCCTACAACTGTACTTCTTGCTGAGGAAATTTCAATCATGAAAACCTTTTCCTTTTTTAAATATGAATTTTCAAAAACGCATAAATGTCGTTTTCTGCGAATTTTTATGTTATATATCACAAAAGGGACTTAGTGAAAAATTATGATATTGATACAGTTTATGCCTCTCAATGATAGGAATGTGTGATGCGAATTTGATCAACTGGTTCTATTAGTTATAGCGCAACAAATATGGCTGCCTAGTTTGAGTCGGTATCAGCGTATCCTACCTACTCAAACTGCAGCATTTTTGCAGATATCAAAACAAAACAAAAACTAATATTATTATGATGTTTTATTCTAAATTTTTTGTCCTCGCAATATATCTCATATGTAGTGAGAAAAGTTGTTAAAAAAATTGAAAGCCATAAAATTAAAATTAACATAAAACGAGACATTTAGCGCAGCAATACTGTAATAATAAAAAGAGTCTCAAATTTATTATTATTATTTTTTTTTTGTCTTATCAGTGCACTACTTGCTGATGAAATTTCATTCTTCAAAGCGTCGTCCTTTTTTAGATATGAATTTTCAAAAACGGCCAAAAGTCATTTTCGGCGAGATTTAATTTGAATATAACAAAAGGGACTAAGTGAAAAATGATGACACTTGTACATTTTATAAACAATTTTGATAAGCGACTCCAGAGTTTTATCGTATCAAATATGTCTGGAAATTGCGTTATTTAAACGATAAATCAGCATACGAGGCACTGAATTGAATTTTAGTTTATCATTACACAAACTATATAGTAAGTGCATATAATTTTCGCTGCATTGACAGAGAAAAAAATATGAGCCTCAATCTATTTTAAACTACGGCTTTGAGCTCTCAAATAAATATGGAGTAACTGATAAAAAAAATTATAAAAATCTAAAATGTAGATCAACAAAATTAATTCAAATTGGTTGATTTTAAATGGATTGACCCTGCCCCGGTTCCGAATTCGCACAACACCCGTTGGAGCCAAGCTTAGTGAAACGAGACACCTAATCAACTTCTTAAGTCCACGCATTCCTTCGACTGCTTATCGGGATACTTAAGGATTGCATTCCTTCTCTAGTTAGGAAACTGTAGGGATGATTCGACGCACGATTATGCAAATCACAAGGACGGTATGCACTAGAAAACTAGTGCGGATGCAATGCGCATCGTTGAAATTTGTTCCAGTTAACCATTTGCAAACTTAATCCTCAAACGTAGGACGCTTCCTTCAACCGACCCATGATAATAAAATAAAAATCGTAGAAATATAATATTACACATACTAAGAAAAAGTATTAATCATTTCTCAAAATCTCTCTACTGACATTCAGATAATATTTATATTTAACACATAAGAGAAAATGTTTAATTGTTTCCTTTAAGAAATTATTTTTTCATTTCTCTTTTAAATTTTTAAAAAACTGTCCTGAAAAAAAATAGGACGAAAAAAGAAATGGCTATATTATACAATAGGAGAGAACAAAATTAATTCAAGTCCTTGGCGAACCAAGAAAAGCTTCGAGAATGGCGAAATAAAACTAGAAAAAGAACGAGAAAAAAAGTGAAGTAATAGTTTGCTGCAATATCTCGTAGCTTATGTTACGTTGCATCAAGAGGTATTCTATAAATAAAATATGTAAATATTTTAATAAGGAAATATATTTATGTTGTCTTATTGTATTGAGCAATTTTGACTAAAATTGTAACGTAGTCTCAGACTTTCCATTTTGATAAGGAAAATTGGAACAAAAAAGGTCCCAAGAATTTATGCTACCTTTAAAATTTATGTGTTAAAATCTACATAGTCAACAAAGCTACAGTAAAACGAATAATAGATATAATACTTCATATATTAAAAAATAAGTATGTATAAACATTTAATATATTTGTAACCTTTTTTTTCTTATAGTTTTAATACCGTTAATGGAAACTTTTCGAAATATATAAACAAAACAATTGAATATTTTACGCATCAACATATAAAACAAAAACGAATTATACTTTTATATTTTTTTTATTTATGTTGTGTATGTTTAGAAGCGTTAGAGTTTGAACATTTTTGGGAATTACCGTATTCCGCAGGAGGTAAGGATAAAATTATTTTATTTTTTACATAAAAATAACTATCAATAAAAATTCTAATTAAATTAAATAAAAATTGTTTACAATTTATTTATATTTATCTTTTATTATCTTTGAATATAAATTTTAAAAAAAGTATTTATTTTTACGTAGCCTTAGCCTAACCAACTAGACTACTTTTCCTATTTTCTTAATTAATTTAGTAAACTGACTTTATTCATTTATGTAGATTATTTGTTATTGATTATTTTTCATTTTTTTTAATATATTTTAACACCGCATTATTGGGGGAGGAGTCGAAATGATATTCTCAGGATTTAATTATTACTTAGTTATTTATTTAGGGAGACTTAGTTATTTATTTATTTTGTTAATAAGGTCATTATTCTGCAAGAAAAAGAAATAAACTAAACGAAAGTTCCTGAAGACATGACACATTTAGTTAAAATGTTTTTACATTTATGACTTTTAATGATTTTTTCTTGACAAATGCTTGCATTTAGTAGCTAAAACACTTGCATTATAATTCAAAAAGAGTATATATTTTGATTGTTTTAGTTACTAGTTAGCTCACTCACAGAAACTAATATGAACCAATGAAAAAAAATAATAATTTATGTGTTTTGGGGACTTATAGCCTGAAAATCTTCTTCATTTTCCCTCCCAGTGGATTCACGATTGCCTACTGATAAGTTTATTTCAGTAATCATCCTTTTTATTTTTAACCTTAAATTTCTCCACTTCGTAAGGAAAGTTCGCTATCTTTAACAGATTATCTTTCGTTATCTTCAGAATTGTTCGAAAAATATAACGAATGTAAAATAAATATATACGTTAAAAAAAATTATTAGCACTTTTTGATGTTGAGAAATTATATTAAAATAATTAAATAATAATAAAATTTAATATAATGGTTTCATTGTTCTATATCTATAACCACTTTCATTTTTTAATGGATCTGTGGTCCAATTTTCAAATATAACCCAATGATTTTTAGAATATTTTAAAGTATATTTAAAACTGTTCAGCAGACTATACGCGTTATAGTCACTGATTAGAATTGTTTATTAATAATATGTTTGAGATAAACATATGTAGTCCTCGGTAGTATAGTGGTAAGTATCCCCGCCTGTCACGCGGGAGACCGGGGTTCGATTCCCCGCCGGGGAGGTAATTTTTTCATTTTAATCTTTTTAATGAGACCATCTGGGTTGGATAAATTTTAATTTTTAATTAATATTTTGGATCAGTCCATAGCAATATTCAAACTTCTGATTTACGTTTTATCTTATTTTGGACTCCAGATTATTGTGTTTTTTTAATATTTTTTTTTAACTGCGTAAGTAATTATCATTGAATTTGAATTTAATTTGGTTTTTGCAAGTCAATAAATGAAAGTGGTCTGTCAATAAACAATGCCTATAAAAAGTTAACTCCGCAATTAGACATAGATAACACTTAAATTCGACAATACGTCAACTGAACTGATTCCTGATCACATATGGATATAACTTCAAATTTTTCAATTTAAGTATACTTGTAAATACGAGTTTTCACTTTTTATATAACTAGATTATTTTACATTACAGAGCATGTACATGTATACAGGATGTCTATGTAAATAAATAGTTTTGCTGAAAATATCTTTACTTTTAGGTGACAGGATATAAAATCGCATTGTTTTTCTGCATATCTTGAGATGGATCTCAAAATTTTCCCTAATAAACGAATCTACTTTACTATAAAGCAATTTAAAATTACTTTAATTAAATATTTTTGTAGTTATCGCTTTCTATTAAACAAAAAAACGTGACTCGCTTAAGAAAACACAAATCTTGAATTTCCTACTTTTCTGCTGGACATTGGGCAATTGTTTATAGGAACTGTTTTGTAGATCTTGATGTCTATCAACATTTTAAATATATTCCTCTACTTACGCGACACCCTGTATATACATATATGTCGTATAATATATATTATATATATTAGCAAATGAACATACGTAAAAAACATAATATGGAAATATTTTGCGAGATGAAAAAATAATAATTTTAACTGGTAAAATTATTAATTAAAACATTAAAAATAACCTCCCCGGCGGGGAATCGAACCCCGGTCTCCCGCGTGACAGGCGGGGATACTTACCACTATACTACCGAGGACCATGTGTTAATTAAACAAACATATGTAAAATAGTTTAATTCTAATTGAGTGTACATTATTAATGCATATCTTGAATTAACAAAACAAAATAAAAAGGTACATAAAATATTTGGATCACATTTTCTTACATACCTAAGGGATATGTAAAATAAAACTTTATAAAAATGATTTCAAAGAAATCCAATTAGTTTCGAAACAGAGAGAAAACAAGGTTGAAAATAAGCTTGTTGTTTATGAAAATACGGCTGAAAATAATTTATCGATGATAGTGATGATAGTGATCAATGATAATACATTTTCTTGATAAAAGTAAACATAAAATTATTTTTTATGGATTTTTCATTTGAAAAATTTGCTGTTTTTTAAACATTATATTACAATTATAAATGGACTACCTTTTAACAAATAAGCTTGCTTTTATGAAGTAAGAGTAAATAATGAAGATAGCGTAACAAACATTGTAATAATAAAAATCAAAAAGTAATATCTACAAATTAAAAAAAAAACAGCTCTCAAAACTGCAAATCAAAGAAAGCAGAAAAAAAAGACGTAATATTAAATATTTAGTTCATATAAATATATTAAAATTGCAATGAATATCACACAATCTCAGTGATGACTTTATCGCTACCGTTAGTGCAAAAGGTCGTATATGAAAATTGATTTTTTTTTTTTAATGTTTTTGAAAATAAAGTATTGCGTAGAATATTCGGACCGAAGAAGGATGAGTTAACCGGAGAGTTCAGACGGTTACACAACGCCGAATTGCGTGAGCTGTATCCGGGTAATATAATTGAGGTAATTTCATCGCGGCGAATCAAATGGGCTTGTAAAGTTGTTGGGCTTAGTAACGAGAGAATTCCTAAAATGTTAATATTTGCTGTGCCGAATGGTAAGCGTCCGAGGGGTAGACCGAAGCGAAGGTGGGAAGATTGCATTAAAGCCGATCTGAAGGGACTGGGTTTGGACGGCGAACGGTGGAGGGAGGTATGTAACAAGCGATTGGTGGTGTCGGCATCGAACCTTCGGGTTCGCTAAGCCTTATTATGATTATTATTATTATTATTTTCAATATTTTTACTTTCGATTACCTATATATGTAATACATAGTAAGGGTAAGTATTGCGATCGTGAAAATTTTTGAATCTGAATTTTCAACTGAAATACAGGTTTTGTGATCCCCTGAGTCTAAATAACCAAGTCCGCAAAATGGTCTGTGTGTGTAAACAGTCCACCTCAAAAACGAAAAGTCTTACGGAAGTGATATTGCATATTTAAGGTTTTTTATGCTAGGGATGTTACAGCAATGTTTTCGTCAAAAATGGCTAACCGGAAGTGGCACTTTATATAATGGACTTTTTTACATCACCCACACATTTTTACGATTATCTCAAAAACCGCTTTTACGATTTTGATTAAATTCATCATATCATTGTGAAATTAGGCAGTTTTAAATAAAATGTGGTTATTATTCTGACTGATGTTCTCTAACAGGACTTAAATGGCTAATTTTCAGTTTTAGCTTCCTCTAAAGTACCTTTAATTTTTTTATTTGAAAGAATTGACCATTTTATATTAATTTCTAATATGAAAAATGGTTAAATATAAAATATGAAGGGATTTAATAAATAACTAAAGGAGAAATAAGAGAACGTATCGGAGGATAGTTGTACTTGAGGAACCAAAGGAATACGAGCGCACCCAAGCTCGCCCGAAAGATTAGAACACGCTTCCATACGTATCATGAGATTAATATAATCCGGACTCCAACAATATTATATAAATATACATAAGTGGTTTTCATAAATGCTGTTGTTGTTATTATTTAATATTTAATTGTATATATTACAGCTATATAATATTAAAATTTGTATATATGAGGATACTTATACAAATAACTTATACCCACTTATATATAGAGGATACTTATACCCACAATGTAATATAAAAAAATGTAGAATCAATTTTTTAATTTTTACTTTCACTTCACTTTGTCTGAAAATACTTATTTTTGCTAAGAAGAGAGTGGGTAAGTAAAAGTTGTGTGATGCGCTCACTGCACCAGATTTTTTATACAGATTTTTAACGCTATTTTTTATTTAGTAGTTGCATTATCCGATTCATTTTCAGCCTTCTATAAGAGTATTTTTAAGCAAATACTAAAATATTTTTTTGTTTCCATGAAGTTTTTCACTAAGAATTTTTTGTGAATAGTAATTATTCAGGGTTCGTTAACAGTAAGAATATGAAAATCTGTGTGAATTGGATGGATAGTTTTGCGATGTTCCAAGGTAAATTTATGATTAACCTAATATTTTTTAGTGTATTTTTAACAGAATATTAGTCAGGTGAATACCTTCTAATCTTAGTTTGTTATATCAAAAGAAATAGTCTGTGAGGTTAATATAAATGAGGGGTCTAGACACAGTGTTATTAATAGTCACTTCTACGTTACTAGTGTGTTCTGTCTCCAGTGAACCGGATAATCAGGTTTAGAGCAGACATATAAACCGTTTAGAACCACATTAAAAAACAAAGCACTACTTTCATAACCGGTTTACGGATGTCACCTATTTACTGATTTTTTTTTTTTTTTTTTAGCATCGAATACAGAACGACATGTCATGTTTTATAATAGAAATAGATTATTATAAACTATGAAATGAATTTATAATTAAATTAAGCAGAAACAGAGCCTGGTGAATCATTCGACCGTGGACTTTCTTGGTCTTCAAGAGCCTGGTCTAGTTCTTCCGAAAAACAAGCACGAGTCTATCTTCGGTTTTTAGCGAGTAATCATTAAATAATTAAATCACTGAGTAATTTGATGAATTTTTTGTGTATTGCATCAAAGTATTGTAACTATTTGTGACATACTATAGGGTGTATGTAATGTGAAAATATTAAGGTGTCCCATACGTTTTTACTCTATTACCTTCTCCCATTTCTCAGGAAGTCTCTTATACCTTCTTTCCTAAATTGTTAATACTTACTTGCAAAATGTTCTTCAACATATTTATTTCGCTTTCCGATTTGTGGCATTTATCACGGAGAGAATTTTTTAAAGAAATAATCAAGTAATAATCGGATGGAGCGAGGTCTGTGGAGTATGAAGGATGAGGTAAAAAGTTGCAAACAAAATGTAACAGTTTCCGTCAACGCAACATGCGACATTGGCCTTAAGACAGAAACTGTGCAAACAAGTATTAGGACTTTTTACTTCAACCTCCGTCGTACGGAGTCCGTACTCCCCAGACCTTGCCCCATCCGATTATTACCTGTTTCTTTCTTTAAAAAATTCTCTCCGTAAAAAATGTCACAAATTCTAAAGCGAAAAAACAACGCTTCTGGCTGAATATTTTGCAGGTAAGTCACAACCATTTAGGAAAAGGAATATAAGAGGCTTCCTGAGAGATAGAAGGTAATAGAGCAGAAGGATTCATGTATAACAAGGTAAATCAACCTTAAACACAACAAATAAAGAAAAAAAACAAGAAAGTTATGGGACACTTTAATAGTTTGTGTTATACGAGTATTTATTCAGTTTTTGAATTTCGGCAATGTGTTCGAAATTCACAAATATGTACTTTTAGGTTTAAATTCTTCAAAACTGTACTTTTTTACTGTTTGAAATTAATTCACAACACAGGTATTCATAGCGAAATGTATTAAGTCAATACTTAAAATAATGACTTTGAATTCACGAAAAAAATTGCTAAATAATAATAAACATTTGAATAAAAACTGGCATTAGCTGAAAGGTAAACAAAATGATTAAAACAGTTAATTTTAATAAATAATTAACATCTAATATATTTGTGTTAAATAATTAACCTATCTCGTCGTATGAAGTAATAAAAAATTTATAAATATAAACTAAGAAAGATTTTACGCATTAACTGTAGGAGAAAATAAGAAGAACTTGAAAACGAAAGTATTGCAATAAAAAATAATAGACATTTTGTATGCGATAGGAAAGCTAGATCTTTTATAAACATTAAGATTTATATGATAATATACAGTCGTAGAAAATATTAGAGAGTGATGAGAAATGCATATATTTAACAGATTAAGTGGGCGTGAAAAAATATGGTAATTTATTGTTTTAAATTAATATGCTACACGATCTACAAGTTTTATTTTTACTTTCACATTTATGAAAATATGCTATTTCTATTCGAAGTAATGTGATAGGTGAAGTTTTTATGTTGCTTGCCCCACAACAGATTATTAAATAAATTTATAGGATGAAAAAAAAACTACGATTGGCAACCTGTCGTTTCTTAAGGGACGTGAAAGAAAAGTTGATACTTGTTATGCTGCCTTGAGGATATGTTTACCGGTCAGATAAATCTATATGTTGATCACGATAATGTCAACAGACGAGATTGATACATTATATATTCATGTTCTCATGTTTATGTCCAACACTTTGCTAAGATATTGCAGAATGGAGAACATATGTAAAATTAGAAAACAGGTTGTACTGAGATTTATTACTGTATTAAGCGGTGAGATTGGAATATGAAAATGCCTTAGAATATGTTGGTAAAATATGGTTCGAACAAATTATTAGTCGCACTATTTTTTTTTCAAATATTTTTTTAATCAAAATATATATTTTTTAATAATTTTTTTCAGGACTGAAATTTTATTTTTAAAAATAAACAAAAATCTTTGATGCTTTAGACGTACTTTCTTTTTCATCCAACATTTTTTTAATTTTTAATTCATAACTGCGTAAATTGGTAAATAGTCTATACATATTGTCAAGGAAAGAAAATTAATTAAGGTAATTGTCGAGAACTACAAAGAATTACTGACTTGGTATAAGTAGAAGAAGCTTAGTATGAAAGACCACGCATTTTGGGTCAATTTTGTTAAATAAAAGATAATGAAATATTAAGAGTTAAGCATACCGGCTCAAAACTAGCTGATATTTATTTTAGCTGAATATTAAATAACCATGAAAAAATTAATATGCACTTGTTTTAACCGCTCAACGGTTCCGCTTATTCCAGCACTCACTAGGCAAATGCAATAAATATTCTATCCATTACAAAAGACTCATATATATAACAATGTATACGGTATACTTGGACTTTCGGAATTGAGCTTTGGGGCTCCACTAAACCATCGAATTCCTCTCGTATCCAATCCTTACAATCCAAAATCCTTCGTAAAATCCTCAATGCTCCTCACTTTGTCACAAACAAAATTATCCATAACGACCTCAATGTTCCATATGTTTCCGATCTGGCCCAATCCAGATACCTATCCTTCTACAACAAACTTCAGAACCACCCGAACCCTCTTATTTCTAACCATGATTCCTTATAGATCCATGATAACCATACGAAGCTTCTGAAGAGAAGGTGGAATAGAGAAGATCTCATTATGTAAATTTATTATTTGAGTGCTACCATGGCGTAGTTTCTCAACAAGCGTTTTCATGTTATTATATTCATGAGTGCACAATTTATAGCTCTATATTTTTTTTTGTTTATTATTTTCAATAATTAACCATTGTAATCGACAAAAAATTCAACAACTTTTTTTTTTTTTTTTTTGTCTATAAAATATATATTTGCGCCTGTCAACAATAAGTTGACAATCAGCAAATGTGATGGCGATAATGATATAATGACATGACAGGCATGGGGAAGGAAAGTACTCAGCAGTACCTCTTCCCTAACTTGTTCCAATTACTTAGGTTGTCTAAGGAAGGAGATCCCTCATCCAACGCCTTTTTAGTCTCCTGATCATATTCTGAGGTATGTCAGCTGTGGCCATGTCTCTTATAAGTCTGTTATTATGTCCATTTAAATTTGTGTAAAATCGTTGATATAGGGTCGTTATATGTTGGTCAACTGTTGGAAAGTGGAGGTCAGTATGTAGAGTTTTGTTAGTCACAGTATAATAAATTGATTCAATTTCATAATTTTTTTCATTGAAAGTAGCCTTTGTTATGTCTATGAAAAACATGGGCAAAGGTTTTTTGAATCGAGAGTATACATTTGTGATGTTTGTTGAAATGTAACCATGTTTTTCTAAATCATTTTTGATTTCAGAGATTGGGGTGGTATGGTGCAAATTTTTAATAACAATTCTTCTATTTTTGTCCTCAGGTAGCTGATATGTGTGGAATTCAGCACCTCCATTTCTAAGACTACTCACTAGTTTACGGTATACGTCAGGTGTTTTCGGGTAAACTGTTACACCTTTGATAGTTGTTTTCAGAAAAAAAGAATTTGGAGCTGCGTTGTTTTCAAGGAATAGGACTAATGCCTGATAATTTTGAACGTCGTTTATATGTATTGGTGGTGGTTTTTTGTTTGTTTGATCATTTACTGCGGATTGTTGATTTTCGGTAATGGTATTAAGTACATCATAAGAATTACTTACAGATATTGGCGTTGCATTTTCTGTTTCGGTTTTTTTGTATTTTCTCGGATCCCTAGATTCATTAGGAAAATTTCTTTTTTTACCCGTTACTAATGCCCAAGCATCACCACAAGTAGCGTCGATTAAGTCCATCCTTTGTTCCCTTACCACAACATTTGTAGTCAGACCTTCAACTACGTATGTTCACTTTCACACCTTCTTCCTTCAACTTCGAAAAAGAAAATTTTAAGTTTCTACTTGAAAATTCAACTGAAAATTCAAATAACCTCTTTAGTTATAATTTTTTAGGTTTCTTTTGTGTTTATAGGTTTCTAGCACCATATGATCTCCCCAAAAACTTGACCCCCTAAAATTTGAGGTTTTACGTTTCAGAATAAGTAGAACTCGAAAAACGAATACAAATTTTTTGCCCGTCCGCCGCCGTGCATTTTCTCCGAAACTACTGGACTGATTTTTTTTTCCAATTTGGATTTATGATCAGAGGTCACTCGAGGATGATCCTCCTTCATCGACATTACTATCCGCCTTTTACTTTAAAGATGACGCCGAAAAACCTGTGTTGCTATAGACTTTAGCTCCTAAACAAATTACCGATTACCGAAACTTGGCTAAAGTCTTCTTCTTGATGCCCTTCAAATTTATCTATATAACATACTTCAACGAAAAGAAGCTGGAAAAAAAGTTACGAAGGATGGTAAAATTAGATTCTTAATAACTCAAAAAGTATACACTTTTTTGTCAGTATTGTATTTATAGTTTTTTAAAAGATTACGAGATTTCCTTAAAAAAATCGTTAAAATCGGACAATTAGATTTGGTCATTACATGTTTTTTATGTTCTACTACAAATCCTTCGTTTTGGTTATTGATTTTTGAATGTGTTACTGAAGTTGCTTTTTTTTTTAGCAAATTACTAATGATGAAAAAAAATAATTGTTTAGGCAAATAATTGGAATTAACTTTTTATTTATTTTAATTTGTCACTAGAAATTTAACGTTGCTTTAGATTTATAATTGTTGGGAAATAATAAACCATTCCGAAATAATTTGCAGCGTTTTTTTTTTTAAATACAGTTGTAAATATCATGAATAAAAATAAATTTAAAAAATGCTTGTTATTTAAGACACAGACGTATATAATGACTATTTGAGTCATTATGGTTACCAGGGAATTCGATTACTTGAATTGTACTAGAGTGTTTTATTATAGAGTGTACCATTCATGCAAACAGCCTAAACAAATCAACTTTTGATCGACCCAAAACTTCCTCTCTGATACAAATAAAATTGGAATTGGAGGTGGACTTTGTTAAAACCTTTAACCAGAAAGTGGAAGCTTTCAAGCACTTAAGAGGAACATTCCCTAGATAAAGTGATGGTACGGACAAGAAAGGAATCTTTGTTGAACCTTAGCAGTTCACCATTAAAGAATCCGTGAACGTTTTAAAGATGCTAACTATGATCGATTACTGAAAGGAACATAAAAATCAGCTTTAAGGTATAATCTTTGCTGAACACACTTATTTCATTATTTTAATCAGTCCAAGGTTTAATGATCACGAAAACGTTCGATGTGGTCAGAATCAATAAAAAAGAGTTAATCATGAAAAAAAAAATAAATAACGAAAATTCCCAAGTGAAAAAATAAACACCATAAAGTTTCTTTTTTTAATTCCTATATTAACACTTTTACCTCTTCCACGGCGCATATGATACGAATGAAATCATTCGAAACGGAAATAAAAGATGAAAAGGTCAGCTTAACATTATTTTTTTATTCTGAGAAAATCAAAGAGGTTGACCTATCCTTATCTCTAATACATGTTTTTCGTTTCAGAGTGTTTCTTAATAATTTTATACAAAAAAAAAAATAATAAATTCTACCCGCGACCCAAATTTAGGAATTGCAAAATTTACTAACCCTCATTCGAAGCTTGGACTGTTACAACAAATGTATATAGAACGATTTATATACATATACATATACAGTGACTCACAGTCAAAATGATACATCTGGATATAGATAAAAAAATATTGAATAAATAAACAGTTGAATTTATATTACATAAAAAACAATAATTTATTGTAATAAAAAAAACACCGTAGTAAAGTCTTATTATTTTTTTTTTTTATGTTCCTATGTTCTGTTTTATTTTATTTTCTTACGGTATGCTTCTGGTGTAGCGAATGTTCACTTCATCGTGGAAATATTAGTTAAGGAATGATTACTTTATAACGGCCCCAAAATTATAAAAATATCACCACAGCCATGATCTTAATGTAATAGAACACCTGCGGGCAAAATTGCAGGTAGAAATTAGAAAACACGAAACTTCTAGCAAATAATACTTCCAAAAATATCTCCCCGAAGTATGGAACAGGCTAAGCCCGGAATCATAAAAAAAATGGGGGACTCCATAATAAACAGACTGAAAGGAGTGCTAGAAAATAATGGCTTGTCTACAAGTGGTTGAATTAAATTAATAGTATCTAAATGTTAATAAGAAGTGAAGTGTATCATTTTAGTAATGAGGTATAATAAAATTAACTAGTTTTTTTTTATTATTAAAAAAAAATACCATTGAACAGTATAATATTATTTAGATGGTACATATTTAAAATGATATAATATGTGTACTACTAGTACTATATACTATGTGTATATTTGGTAACAAGAATGGAACTAGACTACAAATTTGTATTCTTTATAATTTTAAAGTAGCTTCCCTTAGTCTATTTAATATAAAATAATTAAGATATAAAATAAATTTTAAAAAAGACAATGTTATGGTATTGAAAGGTCAAATTTTAGTTTAATGATCAAATGAGAAACAATAATAATATATGGTCCTTCACTTGTGTATTTTAATTTTATTTAATAATTAACCGAAACTTCAGAAACGATATATAAGCCTTATATTATAACAATATCCTACGACAGCCTTATTTAAAAAATTAAAACGTATTAATAATAATTTAATTAGCCCAAGAAAACTGTTGATACTACATTTTTTTTCCTTTTATAATATATATGTTTTGAAAATATATCATATTTCTCTTTCAATGTATTTAAGAAAAAATAGGTAATTCCAATTTCATGCATTCATTAAATAACGTTAATTAAACGTAATTAGACGTTTTATAGAAAAAGTATACACTTATACTACAACCAACAAAGAACCTTCGATGCAATATCTGATAAAATAACTATCGATTCTCAACTGTTACACCAAGGGATTGTGTGTCCAGCAGCTCGCATGACCGATTTCAGGATCTGGTACTCACTTTTAAGACGCTAGGAATCTAATTGGTATTATAGAATATAAATCACAGTATAGAGCAGACTCGATCCTAAGTCAAAAAGACCAGGGCATTCGCTTGTGCAAGTGAGAAAATATATATCTTAACTAACTGTATACTTAACACGATTAAGCCTTCAAAGAGAAATTAGTCCCTTTTTTTTTTAATGTTTAATATTCATATAGAAAAAGAAAGCCTTTAATTGAGAGAATACTCGGACAATGAAAATGTTTTCTTGAAGGTAATTCCTGAGAAAATCTCATAAGTGTGTGAAAAAAAAAAGAAAGTTGGGCGATACATAACAAATGACTGCAGTTTAAACACCTCTATCTTGCAATTGGTTCAAGAAAGTATTAGATGCTGTAAAACTTTCAAATATTTCTTTCATATTAGTTTTTCAGTTGACAGAATTCCTAACTCCAATTTCAACATTTTTTAGTAAAGTTATTTTAGCGATATTTCTTGTTGGAAAATTTATAATATTTGTACAGACAGACAGGAAGTTGATTCCAGAGTAGAGGATTCCAGTATTGAACTATGGAATTATGAATAAAGGTATACATTTTCCCAATAGAAATACGACTAAAATTAATAATTAAAAATATGTAAATTGGAATAAGTCATTCTGTCAACTAAAAGATTCATATAGATGTGTATGTATACACTGACAAAGAATACGAATTTAGAAGTTAAGCTTTGACTTCTTATTGAAGTGAAAACTTATTCAGGCGCTTTTTAAACGTTTTTTATGGAGAGTAAATTAAGTTGAGCCGTCAGATCTCGATCGATGTGTAACACTCAGGTAAAGTCGTCTGGAGTTGACTAATTGATATTTTTAATATGGATCAAAATATCTTTAAAACTAACAATCAGATCTGCATATTGTAAGCAAGGAAAATGTTCATCATTTCATCCTCTCTGTAATGAGCTATTATTCGAAATTGTATCTTGACGCGTCACCGTGTCAGCGATAAGAAAAGAAAGAAAAGTGGCAAAAACCAAATTTTTTTGAAGATATGGATTAAAATATCTCAGAAACTATAAATCGGACATGCCTACTGTAAGAGAGAGAGAGGGAAATGTTTAGCATTTGTTCCTCTTTATAATGAGTTATATTTTATAATTTATATTTCGTATTATTAATCGCCTCGATAATGTTATCACTTCTATCGTGTCGTCTGAACCACACACCTTAGTTTTTTTTCTTTCTTTTTTTATGAGATTGAATACGAAATAGTATCAATATATTTTTCAAATAGTGTTTCAGACGTGATTAATCAAGAAATTATATAATGAAGAGAAGAATAGTTGGGGTGGTCAGTCAAAAAAGAAGGCAAAAATAAATGATAATATTTATTTTTACATATGCCGACGTTTCGACCTGAAGTTCAGACCTTCATCAGGGCTAAGAAAATAATCAGATAGCAAGGTATGAGAAACATAAGTAGTGATGGTAAAAAAAAAAAATAAAATAAAGTAAAATGAAATTGTTAGAATAATGACAATAGTATTCTTACAATTTCATTTTACTTTATTTGTTTTATTTTATTTTTTTTCTTTGTTTTTTCTTTGTTTTTTACCATCACTACTCATGTTTCTCATGCCTTGTTATCTGGTTATTTTCTTAGCCCTGATGAAGGTCTGAACTTCAGGTCGAAAAGTCGGCATATGTAAAAATAAATATTATCATTTATTTTTGCCTTCTTTTTTGACTGACCACCCCAACTATTCTTCTCTTCATTATCCACGACAGTCAACCATTTACCAATTAAGAAATTATATGGTTACGTTTTTTTTTTATAGTGCGGCTTTCTAATATTCAAATAGCTTTTGTATTATAAAACCTCTCAGCACCTTTCTATGTCACTAATATCTGTCTATTTTATTGGTCATTAAGTAAGGAAAGACCTTTTTAATATTTCAATTATATTCACTCATAGGGTCTTCCATTGTGGTTGGATGGGGCGATGAAGTCTCAGGATTACACAATATTATGAATAAAATTGTGAATGATAACATTGTCAATATAAGTATTGACGGACAATATATATAATACAATATATATATATAAACTGACTATATATAAAAATAAATTTATATATATCCTCATATATTAATTGTTTTTTTACGTATGGATATATTTGAAAATATTAAAGCAATGGAATATATTATATTTTTTTATATTGATTTAAATGTTTGATGCAGTGAGACGAAGTCTCAGTTCTAGGATTCTTCAAATTTGACTCGGAAAATGTGATAAAATCGTCATGCGAAAATGGAATGGTGTACATGAATCATATATCATAAATAAAATATATTTATTATATTTGTCATTGAATATAAACTAAAATTTCAATAATAGGAACATAGGGGGTGTCTTCTGTGTTTCATATTCCTTGGTAGATCGACTGAAAAGCTCTTACCATGATTTTTGGGTTTAATTTTAGTTTCCGAAAATTCACATTTTCCTCAAGTTGAGACAAATCGAATCAAAACTGGCCCAACTGATAAAATAAATTCAATTTCATGCATAGTTATTGAAATTTGTAATTTATTGACAGCTAATTTGACGGCTTCATTCTACTGTTTCACAAACGTTTCATCCGGGATTTCTGGAAAATTCTGGCATAATATATTATCTTTTCGTTTCATTTAGTCCATGTTTTCATACATTTTTGAGGGAGTCCGTAGCTCTTGCTCTTCTACAGTCCTTCGTTAATTTTTTTAATTGTTGTTTATCATATATGTATTTTTAATAATAATGTAAGCATGGGTTAAGGAAGGGCTTAATAATTGGGTACGAGGATGAAAAATGTGTAAACAATCAAAATGAAAAAAAAAAATTCAAGATCGATCTCAAAGTTACGATATAACTTGTCCATCTTTGAATTTTTGAAGATAAAAAATTCCCCCTCGAGGATCTTCTTTAATTTATTAGCTATATTATCTGTATTAAAAAATATATAGTAGAATCAATCACCAACATGGTAGAAATCCATTTAGATTACCTTCAAAGAATATCGAATCACAGATTTCTTTTTGTTAATATAATAAGCTAACGCCTGCAGAGTTAGTTAATCCATTCACTAATGAGAGGAAATAATTAATATCTTGCAAGAACCGGATGTGAACGGCCATACTTGAAGAGACAATAGATGTCTTTAGTACAGGAAGTTTCAAGTTACACCGGTTCCGGTACCCTGTGCTCCATCAACTTTCGTTGCCCTACACGAAAATCAAATCTTCAAGAGGAGTATGTAGTAATAGTAGATGATGGAAATTATCCCAATAGAAAAATTAAGTTATCATTTTGAATAACTATTTTCATTTTACAATAGTTCCGCATCCGAGTACTAATCTCTTTTATTTGCCTCCCTCTCCTCCCTCCACTACCTAGTAATACGATATACATCCTCATTATTTATTTAAGAATTTATTATTCATTTATCATTTATTATTATTATTATTCACTAATCATTATTTTATATACGAACCACACGTCCTCTTTATTTATTGGTTTGTAATGTCGGCATGTAATACACTGGATTTCTTAAATATTTATGTCATAGTAAGATGAAATTACACTAGATTTATAATAATTATTTATAGCTAGATGATCACTGATAGTAACTTATATGGAACTTGGATATTATGTATTATATTATTAGATATTAGATATTATGAAAACTAGAAAGACTAACTGAGAATTACAATTAACTGAGAATAAGAGGCGACTTTTATTATATGACTGCTTTTATATCATACATGAACTTTATCAAGTCTCGGGCGTTATCTTTATTCATCGACCAAAGAAAGTTAGCTCTGTCATCCGTAGTTTGCGATCTTAATCTAATTCTTCTTCGCTTCTCAAATCTTTTGCACTTGAAGGAAATGTGTCTTGGATCCTCCAAGCATTGGCATGTTGAGTAGGGACCGCTCTTAGCTATACCCATTAGATGTAGATATTTATTAGTTCTACCGTAATATATCCTAAGCCTGGTCACCTTTACTAAGCTGGAGCGGTCGATATGTGATTTAAGAGTCGCAAACCATGGAACCTGTGCTATCTTCTGTTGAACTAAATGATGGTCCTTACCCTTCGAGGCACATTCCCAGTCGTAGAAATGCTGGCAGCTTTTTATTATTTTTTCCCTCACTACTACTCTTATCCTCCGCTACTACTCCTTTTTCCTCACACTACTCTTATCAAATTCAGTAAATGGACCTTAGCATTTATTCGATGTAGTTGGTTTCGACTTGCCGTTTTATCTGCCATTTCATTTCCTGATATTCCTACGTGTCCCGGCACCCACTGGAAAAAGTAATTGTTGCTGGCGTTGTATATTAGTGACATGATTTTAAAGGAAATGTGTGTCAGTGCTTTATTTTGATACATTAGGTGTTTACATGTAGTTGCTGAGTTAATAATTTGATTGAATACTTTGAGAAGGAGTTAGTCGGGGGGTGCGGTCAAATAAATAATAAATTAAAATATATTAATTATTTAAATTTTTGCCGACGTTTCGACCCACCTTGCAGGTCGTCTTCAGGGCTACAAAAGATACAAAACATGTTGAAAATAAAAAATAAATATAAGTAGATATAAAATAAGAAGAAGTTATCAGATTTTAACTTTACTGTAATACCTTATTTTAACTTTACTGTAACAATACTTATTCAATTTTCAATCTATTTATTCGCTAACGTTCATTTATTAGTTAACATTCATGTATTTATTTTCTTTATCTGTTAACCCACAATTATTTAATGTAATCTCTATTTGTTTGTTATACACTTATTCCTTATCTTTTATCGCAATTTGTTTACTTTTAACTTACATGCTATATTCTCCTTTATTTTTATTTTTAATCATACTTATTTTCCATTTATTTGTATCTTCTACATATATAATTCTTAATATTTAACTACATTGTCACCCACTATATCTCTGATACCATTTTTTATTTCTGTATCTGACAACTTCTTCTTATTTTATATCTACTTATATTTATTTTTTATTTTCAACATGTTTTGTATCTTTTGTAGCCCTGAAGACGACCTGCAAGGTGGGTCGAAACGTCGGCAAAAATTTAAATATTTAATATATTTTAATTTATTATTTATTTGACCGCACCTCCGACTAACTCCTTCTCATATTATATCAACGGTCAACAATCTCTACATCATTATGATTGAATAATTGATTGCTTTCAATCGATAATGATTTGATTGAAATCGAAAAAAAAGGTGGCCTTCAAAAATATTGGGCCGTTTGGCGTGACCCACATCCTCAACATCACAAAATAACGTCATATAGATAAAACGGCCCAATATTTTTGTAGGCCACCTTTTTTGTAGATTTATAATCGAATTATCTTACGATCCAAATGAAAAGGAAACGTGTATTTATGAGATTTTGGTACCTAATTAATTAGACAAAGTTTGCCAAACTCCAAATTCAAAACGCCCCAATTCCAAGAGTTTTCGTTAGTAAAATAGTTGTAGGTTACGATGAGATGAAGCTATTCACAAAGTTAATAATTTGATAAAAAGGGATCCGTACCCGCGGACTATAGGTCAATATGGGTTTTATTAATTAAATACAAACAATAAGTTTTTGTGCGAGGGATAATTTAGAACGTCTGAGTAATATCGTACACAATAATCAGGCGGAAATTTAGCATTTTATATTTTGTATTGATTTGAGAATCCTATGTCAACTTTTGGTAAAAAATAAGTTGCAAGTAGGTCACTGCATTTGTTTGTGAAATCACTTCTTGTAAACTTGAGCACATGTGTATTAATAAGCAAATTAGATGAAATAGTTATGACGTGTATAACAGGCATTGGGAAAAAATCTGATTTACATATGTCACATTCATCTTTTTTTTCATCTCTCATCTAGTATTGACAGGCACGTAAGCTGAACACATATCTCTTAAGTCTTTAATTATGTTCTTAGAGGAAACAGAAGAAAAAGACACCGTAAGTATATTGGTGTGTTACAACAGGTTTTTTATATAAGTCAGTATGTACAATTTTTTTATTTTTATTTTTTTATTTAACTTTAAATAAAATAACGGAGTAAACAGGATATCTGAGCACGAGAAAATAAAATTCCATAGTTGACTAACGGCATAGGCAGTAATGTAACAGGGGCGCATTACCATAAAACATATAATTCCATTAGACTCAGATTCTAACTTGATAAAATATCTATAAAATACGGGATCATTAATATGGCGGGATGCGCTATAAAAATAGAAACTAGGGATCGGAATAGGAATGAAGTGGGAGATAGGGATGAGAAGGGATACGGAGGAAGGTAGGGATCGGGATAGTGATAGGGAGGTAGAGATGAGGAGGGATGGGGCGGGAGCTGGGAGGTGGGAGGTGTGTTTTAACTAATCTCATTGTGAGCGGAGTCCAGTTAGTCTTTATTGACATTTATTGCACCCAATTGCCTTAGGAATGCCACGGGACCTATCTTGCCACACCGAGCCCCTTTCATTCTAGTCATATTAATATTAACCAAGCGCGGTAAACTGTCAGGCTTAAAAAACTAGTAAAGAGAGAACGCTGATTGTCACTACCGTGTTGAGAAAAATGTATGACTCGAAGGATGCCTAACTGTTTCGATTATATGATATAATTTATAAGATCAAAAATATTATGTTTTCTAATCGTATTGAGAACTTCGATGGAAATATTATAACATAAGATGTGAAACGAAACAGTTTGGGTGACACTTGTCAACAATATCAAAAAATTATAATTGTGGGTTGATGGTTGACTATAGTGAATAATTGAAGAGAAGGATGGTTGGGGAGATCAGTCAAAATAAAATAGTATAAATAAATAATTGTTATAATAATAAATAATAAATAATTTTCACATACTGGCGAATGTGAAAATAAATACAATTATTTATTTTGACTGATCATCCCAACCGTTCTTCTCTTCAATCAAAAAATTATAATTTACTATTATATTTAGAATTATAAGTTGATTTGATACAAATAAATTTTTATGGTTAATATCATTTTAATCGCAGATTAAAACACTAAGCGTTTATAAAATCTAGATGATGGCTGGTATGTTCTAAAATTAAAAAAAAAACATAAATAATAGTTTACTATATTTTCTGTACTACCATAAAAATGTATTTATAAGATACATATATCTGTCAAAATACATTTGCTATCTACAGTATTTGATCAACTTTAGTTTAGTTTTGTAATTTACTAGTGTTTTATTGTTCACTATTTTCCATATTCTTGCTTGCTAGTTTTTTGTTGTTTTATTATTTTAGTTCTGTTCTCATCGATATCATATGTATTCCTTATTATCATATTTGCTCATTACTATTGTAAATAGCAAAAGTATATTGACGGATATATTTATCCTATAAAGTTGATTTGGAATATCAAATTATGTAACTTAATAATACTCTATGTATTTCCTAAATAGTATTTATTGCTTTTGAGTGGCTCATGTATATCGTTTAGGAGTCAGTTTTTATTTTTTAAAGAAATTATTACTAATAATTGTTCCTCGGAATAACATGTATAAGGTATAGTAGAAAGCTCGTAGCTCCAAAGTTTTAAATATATACATACTAAGCCTGTTTTATCTGTTTCGTTATGAAATATTAATTTATACCTATCATATACAGGGTGTGTCAATACTTAATGGCCAAAACAATGAGGATTGATTGTGGAAATAATTTCATACAAAAAAGTTCATTTGATGCATGGGCAGGTTCCCAACGGAAAAGGAGATAAGACCAATTTTGTGTGTTCACGCTCAATATTGAATTAGAAGGAATTGCTCAAAAACTGTTAAAGATAGTAAAATTCTAAGTACAGCATCGTAAAGTAGAATTTTGTTTTGAGAAAGCAGTGATTAAATTTAAAGTTCAATCCTAAAAATGACTTTCAGGATGTTAAATACGGCCTCAGTACTGCTTCAGTCACAGAACCTATAAATGAGCAGCAATCTCTGTACAGCGGCCGTATTATACCTCTTGAAAGTTCTTTTCATCATTGATCTTAGTAAATTGAACTATGTATACTCAAAAAATTGTCTTCATTACAATGGTGAACTTAGAATTTTATTATCTTGAACAGCGTTTGAGCGATTCCTTCTTATTTAATAAAAAATGTGACCAGACTAAATTGGTCTTAACTCCTCTTATGTTCCGAATCGGCCCATTTATCAAATGAACTTTTTTGTGGAAATTTTTGTCTAGAATCACCCCCAGAGTTTGGACATTAAGAACTCAGATACCCTGTAGAGGATATAATATTGACATAATCAGTGTAATCGACCTTAGGGCCGGGCAACCTGGGCAATTGCCTGGCAACGCCGACCAGGAGGTATGTCAGGAATTGTTTGGAATAAAAAAAAATTGCAAAGCGTATGAGTATAATCAATTTTAGCTTATTAATAAAGTAACTGAATTAGAGACATATTGAATGAAATAAAATTCGAATATTACCTAATATTAAAAAGCTGATGATAATCAACAAGAAACTGAAAAAACAATAAATTTAATTTTTTTTTTTTGCCTAAAGGAAAAATGAAATCCTTGCCAGGGAGCACCAAAAGTCTAAGGTCTGGTACCAGATATAATTTCTAAAACATCTTCAAGTATATTATTATCATCTTTGAAGAGGAGATTGGTTGAGGTGTTCAATAAAAACCAAATGTAAAAATAAATAAATTATATTTATTTTTACCGACGTTTTAGTCCAAAGATCAGGCCTTCATCAGTGCTGGCCAGAAGAAAGATTCCTGCATGTATTATTTTATTTATTGTCAATCAACTTCAATTGTTCACTACAGTCAAACATCAATCCGCAATTATTATCATTTTTAATTTTTCGTATTTAAAAAAAAAAAATGCCAGGATCATGCTCAACCGCCAGGTTTTCCTCCTTAATCAATTGTTTACTTAAGGGTACCCACTTTATAGAGGCTGGGTGTGACCCAGGACGGTCTCCCTACCCCAAGATCGCCCCATAGCCAATGCAACAGAATAACTAATTTGTCTGCCATGAGCCGGGATTCAAACCTGAGACCTTGAGCATTGGAAGCTGACTGATCTACCCCACTCCTCTATTTTGTAATAATTTTATCAAATATTTAATACGCTTTGAAAGTGATGTTGCAATCTGCCCGTCCCAAAAAGGAGACGCGACACCCGCGAGATCGGGAGAGAATCTCAGTGAGAAGAACATCATGACCAGCAGCTGCGGAAGGGAACCATTACCTGACCGATAGCCCTCGGCTCTGGGCTCCCAATTATTTCTAATTGCAGGCTCATACGCTGTGCAGTTTTCAAGGATACGCACCTGCAATCTCAGGAGGCAATGCTGCGTTTAATCCTTAATGATTTTCATCTCATGCAGAAAAGAAATCCACCTGGAAGTTCTGAAGTATAATACATTATTCTGTATCTCTTTGGGGCATATTAACTATATGCAGTCCAAACGGCAAAGGGCAAACTATCTTAATTAAAAAATAACATACGATGACAATGAGCTATTATGTGGGTGTGAAAAGATGTGTTATAAATAAAATAACAGTTGTTAGGACCTGTGGTGTGCGGAGTCAAAAGTATAAAGATTTTTTTCTTTATTTTCTTAAATTTTCGAACTCTCTATTTTTCTATGGGGGTTTCCATACCACCAAGGTCGATGGAGAATTCTCCCTCTCCCAAGAATTCGTACTGCTCTCTTCTACTTAAAAATGATGTAAGCACAAATATGAATATGATATATATTGCATGTTCTTATATTGCAATAGTTAAAAAATAAAAAGAAAGATACGAAAAAAATACTATTATAAAAATTCTCTAGTTCATATTCAATAGCTGTGATGTATTTCACGTTTCTTTCCTTGTATTCTGGCTTAAATGTTCTTCTGTTTTGAAATCCCACACCGTTCCCTCCAAAAACTCCCTACTACGTCAAAATGCACCGCCTCAAAAGTTCAACTGTTTTCAACTTACACCTCACCTATTTCCACAGGCGGATTTACGGGGGTGAAGGGCTTTCGGGCTGAAGCCACCTCCCCCTCCTCCCAAAATGGTAAAACGTAACCATGTTTTGTGGTAAATAATAATACCTGTTTTGTGGTAAAAAATATTAAAAAATTATGTTTTAAAGTATTATTGCTCGTTTAATTAATAAAACTTCAAGAATCATTTAAACACCATTTCAAATAGTTAGTAAGTATCTTTCTGTTTTTCCAAAGTAATTACCGTTATATATATGAAAAAAAAAGCTTCGGAACTGAAGCCCCCCCCCAAAAAAAAATTAAACCCTATATTCGCTATTGCCTCTTTCTGAACACCACACACATGCACACATGGTTTTTTTTCTGAAGATATTGATGTTCAGTCAATAAATAAATATATTTTGATTATATTTATTGGTACAACAAACATATTTTAGAATAATTTTCAGAAAATAATTATTTATTAACTATTTAAACTTGACAACATTCACAATACACATTACTAGTTAAAGTTGCAACTAAATTAACTTTAAAGAAAACCCGTCAAATTGCAGTTATTATTTTTTGACTGAACCTGGAGATTCTCAGAAAATATATTTTATTATTTATTTAACATTCAAGAAATAAAAAAGAAACAAATTTATCTAAATCCAAAAAACATATATGTAATTTTAAATATTCGTGAATATTGGTTTAATTTAATCCACGTCACTAATGACTCTGTAAAAAAAAAAAAAAAAAAAAAGTTTTGTTAAAAAATTGCTGTGATTGTTACTTTTTTTTTCATTTCTCGAAACTCATTTGCCCAATAAAATATTTAATATTCTGAATGAAACTTTTCTATTTCATTTTATATTCATAATTATTATCTATTGTATCTAAAAGGATAACGTTAATTGTTGAATAGACTGGAAGTTTTGTGATGAATAATCACATTCACACCTGTATCTTCCATATCGGAAAGATACGACAATATTTCTAGGATTCTGGAATGCTTTCGTTCCCTAACCTCATATTATGATAGTAGTTTTTTAATTTTATTTTTACTTTTACATTATAGGCATTCCATCTAGGGGTTGCCTCACATAGTCAGCGCAGAGCTCCACGCGCTTCGCCAATCATCACCCTCCAGACCTCGAACTATTTCCTCTAAATAATAGTTTAATAGTTATATTATAGTAGTAGTATAGTGTTTAATTCCCTTTGAAGATAAGAACATCGAAAACTTTAGAATAACGATCTCCTAATAACGATTTCTGCATCCTGATTTACTGGCTTATGTAATCTGTTTCATTATTTGTCTGTTGACCTTGATTTAACAGCTTTAAGAAATAACCGACTTCATGCAAAAAGTCATACAGAGTTTTGTATGGAGTTAGATCAGTTTCTGTTTGCATTTGCCGGTTTAAAATATATGTATTAATTGCCGGAGTATGAATTTTTCCTTAACCTCTGACATCTTGCAAATCTACAGCACAAGTGGAACTAAAGATTAAAAAATCAGCTTTGTAGATATTGTTAATTTTGAAATAACAGTAAATGGATTTTATCTTTCTTTTATAAATGGATCTTATCTTTATATACAATGACAAAAGTCTATATCGAATTTGTATTATTATATGTAATTAAAATTTCACCAGAGTATACCTAATAGCTACTATTATTTTTTATTTATTTATTTTTTTAACTTAGAACTTATTTATTAAGATCGTAAACCTATGACTTCCTGTCCAACAGTATCCTTTAATAATACCCCACTTAAGCCTGTTGAACAAATCCGATACCTAAGACTCCACCTGGACAAACGTCTAACTTGAAATCCTCATACCAGACTGAAACGACAAGAAACCGCTCGACGTTTCAGCACTTACTAGACAAACGCTCTAACCTTTCAATTAATTACAAAAGACTCATATACATGACCATAATAAGACCTATTTGGACTTACGGAGTTGAGCTTTGGGGCTCCCCTAAACCATCGAATGCCTCTCGTATCCAATCTTTACAAGCCAAAATCCTTCGTAAAATCCTGAATGCTCCTCACTTTGTCACAAATAAAATAATCCATAGTGAT
Organism: Nezara viridula; assembly: GCA_928085145.1. Classification (NCBI taxonomy): domain Eukaryota; kingdom Metazoa; phylum Arthropoda; class Insecta; order Hemiptera; family Pentatomidae; genus Nezara; species Nezara viridula. The sequence continues at coordinate 84,869,149 of OV725081.1, read as the reverse complement.
CTGAATGTTCCATATGTTTCCGATTTGGTCCAATCCAGATACCCATCCTTCCATAATACATTTCAGAACAATTCCAATCCTCTCGTTTCTAAAATTGCTTCCTCCTCCATCTCTGATAACCTTCCTAGGCGTCTGAAAAGAAGATGGCCTCGTGATCTCCTGATTTAGAAACTGTATTAAAGTGCTCCCAATGGGTAGATTCTTCACAAGCCTTGTCATGTCATGTATTTATCTGTATCAAATTTTCTGAATGTATATTAAATGTACAGTTGTAAATTTCATAAATATTAATAATAATAATAAAAAATATTAAGAAATATTACAATCTGTCACAGTTAAGGATATTAATAATAGTGTTCAGAGAGCACATTCACACTCGATTTACAATAAATAAAAATAAATAACACAGAAAAACAATAATAGTAAAAGTAAATGTATATAAACAAAATAAACTAAACTAATCATGATAACAACTTTAACTTATAGTATTCATTCATATAGTAAATAGCTATTAAATTTACTCTGTATTTAATAGCTAGTAAAATTTACTGATAAGTGTTGATTTTGAATCATTACCAATAGACAACTTTAAACTATGAACATTTTTGAGCTGTGGTAGACAATTATCCAGCTCAGCTCAAAAATGTTCAGGGTTTAAAGTTGTCTATTGCCAAAGATTCAAAAAAATCAACACTTATCAGTAAATTTTACTCTGTATTTAATAGTTAGTAAAATTTACTGATAAGTATTGATTTTGAATCATTGGCAATAGACAACTTTAAACCCTGAACATTTTTGAGCTGAGGTAGACAATTGTACTGCAGCTTTACAGTTCTTACTTACTTAAGAATTTTCTTACTCTAATCCACTCGACCAACAATAAGTTTTGGGGATAAGAACATGCTGTCTCCAGCTGATGGTTTTCTTGCAGAGATATTGTTTCCAGCCCGTGACTTATTGCTGTACCGTTAGAGCAGTCTAAAGCTAGGTCGTAAATACCTACTTGGTTACCTTAAGGATTCGTTTTCCACAATGAGAGTAAAACAAGAAATATTTCTTCCTTTATCGTTAGAGTTCCTATCTGCATTTGTATATTTATTTCAAGGTTACAACTATGGAGGCAAAAGAAAGTGAGGACTAACTCTCGGCTGCAGAATTTATTTTGGGCACCAAATTTCCAGCGAAATATTTTTGGAGCAAAAAAAAATTATAATTATTTTTTCTTTGTAGATATCAAAATGATATATTCCAATATAACCATATGAGTGGCCACATATCAAAGACGGACATCATTTTCGTAAAGTTGAGAAAAAGTCATTTTTGTTTAATAAGTTCAACTCAAACTGTTTTTGGTGAATTTATTTAAGAATATCTAAGTTGAATCTTGATAATAAATCATTAGATTTGGATTAAATTGAAGCTATGTCTCAAAAACCCACAACTTTTTTAAAAATTATAAACGTTTGTCTTTATTAGTTGGCATTTCGGGACTCTATTCTAATTTCAAAATTTTCTATTAAACATAAAGAACCGTATCAGTATTACATATAATTCTTGAAGGGTTTCATGCTGAGGCCCTCTCAAAAATGAAATTCTGTTGTTTTCATTGGTCGATGTTTGTTGCTGTGAGTGATCTAAGCTAAATACTTAAATAATCAAGATACCTTATATTTTTACTTTCCTACCTATACTAGGTAAAGAAAGTATTGCAATCTTGTCAAATTTCCGATATGCGGTTTTCGACGAATCTATTAGTTTCAGAGCCCCCTGAGTACAAAAAACACATTTTTAGCCATTGGTCTGTCTGTCTGTCTAGCTGTGCCAAGATTTTCTCGGGAACTACTGAACCGATTTTTTTGCTTCTTTTTTTATTGTATAGGGTTTCGACTACTGATGCCTGTGACATAAATTCGGTGCTCCATGCCCAATTGCTTGCGCGCAATAAATGAAAAACATGTTTTTCTATAGATCGTAGCGCGAAAACAGCTCTAACGATTTTGATGAAACTTTCTTATAATGTTCTAATAATTGTCCTTTCAATTTTTGTGTATAGACTAAATTCTCGAAAAAATTCAGGAAAAAAAGTTATAAAGAAGAGAAAAGTGTTATGGGGCCTAACTCCCTAAGTATATATTATAATAAAACTTTTGAAAGGTAATTAAATTACCAACAAAGTCATATCAAAATCGTTCGTTTTGGACAACTATTAACAAAGTTAGAGCTATTCAATTTCCAATGTAAGATTACGGGTTCATATCCTGGTGTCAGAAAGGGGTGAATGAGAGAAAAAATATGACTAAGTGAAAGTAACAAAATTTGTTGCCCGCATCATTATTTCTTCTACTTTTAACAGAAATTATTGTTTCACAAAATTAAGCTATGGCAAAAAGTTTTTGATCAGAAATATTAGAGGGTATTGAAATGTTTATACTGATCTTCGTTAAGCCGGTTTACATTGCTTTAGTTTATCAAATAAATCGTACTCAAATCTTTTCTTTGACCAATTTTCAGGAAAATAAATATAGTTTAATTCTTCTTTGTTTCTTCATGAACATATGTAAAGATATAAAACCTTTTCTGAAATAGGTTGGAAAGATGTGTGAGTGGACACGCAAGATATTTTAAACTATAATCCTCACAGCTACTAAATATAAAAATGTCTTATAAAAAACTAAAAAAAATATCTCAAAAAGTATTATTGCTCGTGTAATTAAATTTTTAATAGGACATCAAGAATAACTTAAACACCATTTTATGTAGGCGGTTAGTTTCTTTCTTTTTTCCGCAAGTAATTATCATTACATACATATATATTACTGTGTATATATAAAACGTATATACATTATATAATAAATAAAATATATGAAAATTACTTTAAATTTTCCTAATAACTTTCTGTTCGAATGTTTCTTAAAATTATTCTATTGACAAAATTGTGAACGTTAATAAAATAAAAACTCAGTTGATTATGTATTAAATTTGTTTAAAGATTTTAAACAACTAATTATTTTTTTAATAAAAAACAAAGTCATCATTTCATACAAAGTTATTTAATAATTAAGTTCTCTGTGGTATAATAAAAAAAATATGTAGAACGTGTTCTAAAATGATTGGAATATACCTATTTATATTTATCACATTAAAATGGGAAAATCCTTTTAAAATATTAAATTTATGAACATTATTATTGTTTATTATTTATTTACTTCGACCACTGGGGTCATTCACACTGTAGTCTCTTTGGTTCATTATAATTGATTGTATATGTAGTTCATTTTTAAAAATTTTATAAGTCTTAAAATCGTATTTGGGTTCTGTCTCAATATTTGTATTTGTTTTATGATTATTGTTCAGTTGATATGAAATAATAAAAAAAATTATAAATTATTTATTGTATTTTATATTATAGTTCTTTAATGCGTATCTACGCGGATGAGTGGAGGAAGGCGATAGACCCCATTTTTTTTCCTTTAATAATCGAATAACTTCATTGTAAAAAACATTACATACACGTCTTAATCAAGTAAAAACGTTATTACGCATTTACATATAGCTATATAGTTTTTAGTTAAAAAAAAAAAGAAAGTATTTTTGGCCTTACTCAAAATAAATCCGTACCACTTTCCTAACAGTCTAGGTTCGCCACTGCTTTCTTATAATTAAAACATCAGACCAGCTATATTTGTCTTCAGGCAAACTTCGTTTTAAAACATAAGATTATAACAGGATTAGTTACAACAATAATTATTTCTCTTTCAATAATGTTGAATAAAATACAGATACACATATTATTTTCCACAAATGGAACAATATACATCATCCTATCGAAGACTTGAACGAGTTGAAAAATGAGGAAATGACTTTATTTAAGGAAATCCTGTACAGCACCTGAAATATTTTTTTTTTTTCATAACACCTAGGGTACAACAGTATCTAGTCCTATCGCATCGATAACGCTATCAAAAATTGTTATCAGCAAGATAGGGCCTACCAAAATATTAGAATCCATAGAACGGTAATTATTGTGACGATATAAATAATTAAATTTTTAGCTAAAAGTTGAACCTATGCATATTCAACACTCCTTGCAAACCGATGGATTCTAGCGCGAAAGGTGACCTGCTTGGCACCACCTTACCTGACCGCTCATTCAGGTCACCCCGGCAGGTAATTGCTAAAATATTCTTGTCACTCCGGGTTGCAAATGAAGAAGGGCACCGCTCCTGACCTGTCTCTTGGAAATGGAAATCTTTTATGACATCCTTCAAGTCTTCCAGGCGCCAGACCCCGTATTAAAGGGTAAGATCTTCAGCATCCACCAATAAATCAATCAAAACGTCCGAGTTAGAATATTGAATAAAATTAAATATAGTTGTTAAAATTTATTTAAAATTTTTATTGACTTACGTTTTTTCCCCTAAATTTACATATATGGTGTGAATGTGTTCATATATCACTATAATTATTGTCCACGAAACAGATTGTTATATGTCTAAATAAATAAATTTAAAAAAATTTACCTATCTGGATTTTTTGTTTGTTAATAATTATTTGATTCATTGCGCATTATATTCAATACTATAAATAACGTTAAATAATAAAAAAATATTTTTAAAAGTTGCAATAGGAAGTTGCGAATCATTTACACACACAAACTATTATAATAATTTTGAAATAGAATATATGGTTTTAAGAAGTAGTGGATTGAGGATTTAATTTAGGAGAAGTTTTTATTTTTATTTAACAACGACAATTCTGAAAGAAAAAGAAAAAAAGTTGCAACCCCTCGTCAGTATCTTCGAAAAATGGATACATATAAACAATAAAAGAATTAAATATAATGTACATAAACAAATAAAAAACAATGAAAATAAAATATATTTTTCCACTTGGGGGTATTCAGCTAAAAGAACCCTAAGATTCGCCAGTGCTCTTCACCATTTTGTAATGATAAAGACTAGTTATTTTATTTAAACTATTTTATTTGTCAAAAATTTATCGTGCGTGGATTCATCATATTTTATGATAATTGTAACTTTGTATATATAATTAAAGTAAAAATCTCAATGTTTATTAACAATTTAAAAAATCAATTTCTACTGAATATGGTGTGTTGGGAAACGCACAGCAACATATTTTTTATTTAAAGAAATCAAGAGATTCCTTTTTTTTATGGCTGGTGGAAAAGAATTCTTTAAAAAGCAGACATTTAATTGCAGGGCTAATTAGAAGAGGGCTGGCAGAAGGGAGGACGGCCGGGAGGGGGGAGGGGGTAGGAGCAGTGGGGAGGTGGAGGGGCTGCCGCGGCTGGCAGTTTGTCCCTAGCAAGGCACGAGTCAGGATGATACGTCTCCTAGGCGGGTTGAAGGACTACCTCAAGTGGCAGCCGATCGTCACGGACAATGCCGTCTTCAGGCTCCACAACCTCTTCACCACCGCGCTGCTCCTTGCATGTTCCTTAATCGTAACCGCGACGCAGTATGTCGGAAACCCCATCCAGTGTATCGTATCGGGTCTGCCAGCCCATCCGATCAACACCTTCTGCTGGATCACCAGCACCTTCACCATGCCGGACGCCTTCAGGAGGACCGTCGGCGTCGAAGTCGCCCATCCGGGTGTCGGCAATGACTACGGCGACGAAGATGCCAAGAAGTACTACACCTACTACCAGTGGGTCTGTTTCGTCCTGTTCTTCCAGGCCATGTTATGTTATACCCCTAAATGGATGTGGGATGCATGGGAAGGAGGTCTCATGAAGACAATTGTGATGGGGCTCAACATCGGGATATGTCACGAGGAAGAGAAGTGCACCAAGAAGAAGGTCCTCATAGACTATCTCTTGCGGCATGTCAAGGTGAGCTTACACAAATATAAATTGATATTTATCTTATTTAACATCCAGAATACCATGTACTGGTTCATATAATAAATTAGTTTGAAGAAAAATTTTGGATATGTAAATCCAAACGGATGAATTATGTAACATATAACATTATTGCTATAAATTACTTCATTTAAAACAAAAACAATGGTTAATTAGAAGTAATATACATCCTTATTTATTCTTAGCATTAATTTTAAATTTACCTAATTAAATTAATTTTAAAATGACCTATAATTTTATTTTGATTTATTGGACAATTTTTAAATTATTTTCATACAGTACGTGGTGTTTCTATTTATTTTATTAAACTTAACTTTAATTTATTTATTTAAAATGATTTTTTTACATTTTGTTAGCATGTTAATTATATAAATCGATATCGGTACAGTTTATTATTGTTTAAATTGGATAGTACTCAGTTATTTCCGTTCCATAGCAAACATTAGCAGCCCTCATATTAATGTCCATGTAAACTGTTACCGGAGGTTTCAGACATAAGGTTACAAACATACGCCGCAAAACACCCTTTGCTTTACTTCCTTCCCTTTATGACCAGGTGGTACTCCAAGTCTCTTTAAACTAGCCTTTAAATAACAGGATTTCTTTAAGATCTTCTTAAAGATCGCGTAAAGTCCCTTTAGATATTTCTTTACTCCACTGTTTTATCCATCCACTCTAAAAAAAGTAGCTGTTATTTAAAGATTTAATTTTCCAGGGATTAAATGTTATAACTAACATTTTAATAGATGTATTTATAGTCATTATTTTTTTTAATTTTTATCCGATATTGTACTACAACAATAACGAGTTTTACAAGCGCATTAGTCCTATACCGAAACGGTCGATAATATAAATATGATTGTGTTGACAAACCTCCTTCACCATTGTTGTACAAATCATTGATCCCATCTATACTCTGTAATGGATTATTATTATTGTTAATTCATTTATAACTATTGCTTATTTGTGTATTTATATAGATTTTTAAAACAAATATTATAACACCGTCTTTATACAATAAGGAAATTTTCTTGAATGGGAGCAGGGGTGTCCATCCTCCCCCCCCCCCCCGCGAAAGGCCGATGGCGCATAAATCTTCTCCCACCCCTTCCAAGATATTTTATTGCTCTCTGCTTTTTAAAAAGAGTGCAAACGAAAGCCGAATTTAAATATTCTTAGATCATATATAATTACACATCTTGCGGTCTGTTCCATGCTTCAACTTGTCTTTTCATTTGAAGCTTTTAATTTTGAAAATTCATAACCTTGTCGAAATGTGCCCCCTCATAAATTTTGATGGAGCAATTTGCTCCATGAATCCCTCTTCTGGGTACTTCTGAAGGGCAGCATGCATGTTTTGAAGTGCTCTCACTTTTTAATTATCAAGTTTAAATTATGTGGCTGATTATAAGTTTATTATATATTAATTATAACTTGTGTTTTTGGGGGGGGAGGGGAGGGTACATAATATTTCTTTTCCAAGTGATTTTTTTTTGGTAGGAATTGGAGAGGGGGGAAAGGAACAGGCAGCCCCCTGAAATATTTATTTACTTCTATATAATTCTTATCTCATTTATTTCTAATGCCATAAAGCTATTTCTTTTAAATAAAATTATTGATTTTTAAAAAAATATTTATTATATAAATTATATAACCTGATTTTTTCAATAATAATATTTTAAAATGTCTATTGTTAGATTAAACCCTCGTCTTAAACATCACATTGATTATTATACTATTTATACACAGCCTAGTGTCTCAAAAATTGCCAACTTCATTGCAAAACTTTTATAAAACATTAATAAAATAATTTCATCAATTAATTTAAATATCCTTCTTTACTGTTGCACAGTATTTCTAATGAACAATTCTATTATGTTCTATTTAGAAAGGCTAAGAATATCCTATGTAATTTTCTTGGAAGTATTTTGCATCGTAGTTTTGTTAATTTCAAATAATTGGATTTAAAAAAAAAATATCGGTCGCTGATTGGTTTGGTCGGCATTCAGTTAATCGTGATGGATTATCAGATATTGTTTATTTTTGCAGATGTTGTTATTTTGTTAAGAATTAAATTAATTATGTTCAAATTATTAAGAAAAACGTTATATTTCAGTTTCGCCATTCACTAGAGTTAAGACCTGCTGTATTGAGCATTTAGTTGTATTCAGTTGTACGCTGTTCCTTGCAATGTTTTCTAAATGAATATTTCTTCATTCTAGAAAATTAAACATAGGTATTTAAAAATTAAATTATTGGAGTGTTTCAAATGGCGCCAGAATTCTATTATTTCGTAGAAAACCTAAGTATAGTTCTAGCTACACGTGTCTCCGTTGTATGGCAAAACTGCGTACAAATTTACAATTAAATACCGGATGCATTTTCAAAAGACCGGAACGTCGATGAATTAGTTACATCCGGAACAGGGCGCATCGCCAAATATAGGCGTTAGGAACATTCCAAATTTAGGGGATATTTCCTGATCTGTTAAAATAATTGACGTCTTTCTCATTCACTGTTTTCATATAAAGATTGAATCGATTGTTGTTCGGGGTCCTTTGCTGTAAAATCGACTATTAGTTACACTTTCTAACTCAGGTTAAAAATCGAAAGTTTGACATTAGGCACCTCACCATATTTTTTATTCGGCAATATTATTTTCTACAATATGTTTATTATTTATCAAATTTATCAAAATACAAAGTTAATTACTTTCTTAACATAGAATTGTTTTTACACACGTTGAACTCTAGACAGATAATGATTTATAAACTATTCTGCCTCCCAAACTGATTATATAGTAAAAACGAATATTTCGACATACTTGATAGCAATGGCATGAAGCAAATGGATCATGCTTTGTTGCCAGGGTTTCAATTGCCTTTCAATCTAACTCAATTGTTATGGTTCATTGCATTACCCCCTTTAGGAAGCGTGTTTCCTGAAGTGCATTCGTATGTTTTAGATACTATAAAAATCCAACGAAAATTTAATTACATAATTACTGACCTTTTATTAAACACGTTTTGATAATATTCTTCTTCTTAAAAATTCTTCCATAAAAATGAGAAAAAAATGGAATTTTAATCATTTTAAACTTTGCGAGTCGAGCATTTCTCACAATTGTTGAAAATCGAAAATTCATTTCAAAATCACGTTTTAATCTTTTTATTTAAACAAATACATAAATTTGGCAGGATTGAAATTTGTCGTCTGTAAAGTTTTGCAATTAGAAAATCTGTATACATTTCCTGGTCATGTTAGCAAATCTCTCGGCCACCACCTTAAGAGTTATCGAAGTTGGATGTACGGGCTCGTTCAGGAACTAATAGGTTTGTTTTATAAGTTATTCTGTATTGAAAGTTTTGATAGTATTGTGTTGCAGTATCTAAACGCGTTAGATTTCTTAGTCGTTATGTAGCAAGATTTGTCTGTTACGTTTCTCAAAACTTTTGATTGAAAATTTTGTATTTTGAAAATATTTTTGCAGGGGCTATAGCTCCACTCTGTAAGTCAATCAAAGTTTTGTAAGTAATTTGTAGATGATAGGTTTGTTAGTTAGGGTTAGTTTAATAAGTCAATCAAGTAAGCTGGATAATATCCCATACAGCTTGCTCAGTTGTCTTCTGTTAAGTGTTATATGGTTTCTCCATGTCAGCATTTTGTCAAGGTAAAGTCTCTTGCACGCACTTGTTCAGATTTGGGAATAAGAAAGTTATTAAAGTAAACCTCCGTAAAATTTAAATCTGCTTTTGGATTTTTTTAAATTTTAACAGTAGGATTTAACATTAGGTTATTTCAGATTAGTTATGGAATATCTGCTGATAGGGCCACATAGATAACGATTAGCCTTCGATAAGGTTAGACAATTTTAACGATCGATACTGTATTTGGAGGCACTAAGTGTTAAAAAATAATTATATAAAATTTTGATTGAACTAATGGTTAGTTGCTATCGATTTATCACATCTTTACACGTAAAGCCCTTTTTGTACTTCAAATAATAAAATTAAGTGTTACAAAACCATTGAATGCCGGAATCGAATGCATCCGATACCGTCACAAAATTAATTCCAACACACCTAAACACTATGGTTTCCATTGGCATTTATTCTTTTTCATTTCTATGTTTTTATTTTTGTTTGTTGTTCTTAAAATAAGTTGAATAGCTACACATTCCATATTCAAGTATAACTTGAATAATTTTTTTTTAATTGATATTTGTTTTATAATTTTTCATGGGCATTTGTCATTATTACATCATTCTCTTTGAATATTATATCTGGTTCTTGTATAAACGATAAGATTTTAATGTTCCTCCTGCTAGATTCCTATCGTCAGTTCATTGCAAAAAGTCCATTGCAAAAACAAGTACATTATTGGTGGAATTGAACTTTAACGTACTTTTATAATAACTGACGATATGTTTTACTCATGAAGCACTAAAGATATTTTTAGGAAAACTTCGAAATACACTTTCTCCTATCTGGTTACAGAATTTGTAGATATTTTTCCGCCTTTATCAGCCTTATAATATCTACAATACTAATTATAAAATATATGTTTTAAAAAATGAAGTACATGATTCGTCAGATCAAATGGACATGCAGTGATGGACTTCAGGATTGAAAACTGCATTAATTAACCGCATGTAAGCGATTTCATCTTTTAAAAAAAATTAAAAGATCCTTTAGTGAATTATCCTTAACGGAAAAATAAATCATACATATTTGTGATTATTTTTTTTAGGTATTTGTTTCTGTTGGAATCTCGTTTTCCTTATTAAGTGTATTTCAATTTTGTTTTTTAGTAATTATATATTAAATTGGTCTAGTGTATATATATATACATATTTATATCAGACTGAGCTCTAGCCAGACAGCAGTAATAACCTGTCAGAGGCTCTTGAGCGGTACCACTCCCTGACCCAGAACATCGCTCCACTGTTTGGGATCGTTTCATTCCATTTATATTTCGTTCCTTTATTCTCGGACGCCAGATCCTTCCTATGATAGCATACTACGAGTAGGAATTCTATAATTAGATCCATAACGTACGCTGCCCTTTCTGCTCCTTATCTATCGTCTTTTGGGAACATCTCTTATCTGTGTAGGAACCTTCTTAGTTCTAGTTAACTTCACTGAGCACGTATTTTCGTGGGTTTACATTTTCGCAAAACGAATTTTAATATCGAGCTCACTTCATAACGCCCAATATTACCAAATTATAATTTATTTTTTGTGTTTTCTGTTCCATCTTACAAATCCTCGCTAGATTGAGGCCATTTACTCGATTGTATGCAGATCTAACCTTAATGCAATAAGTTCAAACTTGGATGGTATTACGTCACTAAGAAAGATTTATGGTGCAAGCTTGCACCCAATTTCATCAGCGAACCAGATCAGATAGGGAGGAGTCGATATTCACTGCAGCACCCTTCATCAAGTACACAAAGGCGTTGCTTGTTGCGTCATCCTATTTGCTATATCAGTACATCGCCAAAAAAAAAAAGAAGTAAAAACCGATGAATATGAATTTAACTAATCAAAAAACTGCAAAGCATTTACTTCTCATGGATACTCAACAGATAAAATCCTTCAAATTATTTTTCTGTTACATTTTCTCTTTTTTTCACAAGAAATCTGCTTTGCTGATTCTATTATCTCCCAAGATAGTTTTGATGTTTCTTTCCTTTCCTAAATTGTGAACAAACCTTTCATCTCGTGGATAGTCTCCCAAAATATGGAGAATTGTCAGGGGCACATTGCGTATTTCACATTTTGGAGGTGTGGAGTTACTGATGAGGAAACAGTGTGTCGGTTTGGGTTGGTAGTCAATCAATCCTCTAAGAGGTTTCGTATGTTTTAATCTTTCATTTGACACTTTTGAAATTTCCTTAGCTGCTTATGTTTGATGTGGACCGTTAAAAAGTTTGTGAATTGTTTTCTAAAATTTCCGTTTAAATTCATGGGTTAATAATATAAACATTTAATTTGATCACAAAAGTCCTACTTTATTTATTTCTATACTCCAGTGTTTCAGCTCTTCGACTATTTTTAACTGATGAAACTTATTTAAAAATAAAATTAAAATCACATGGACTAAATTATCCTTGTCAATTTTGTCATCTGCGAAGTTTTTCAATTAGTAAATCTGTATTCAATTCCGGGTGGGGGTTAAGTTAGTAAATCTCTTGACAACCGCCTTAAAGTAGTCGGCATGGGATGGACGGGTTCGTGAAGGAACTAAGGGTTAATTTGCTATTGACGTGCCAAATTATTTACTATTATTATGGTATTTTCTTAGTTAACATTTCAGATGTTCTACCATGATGAATTAATCACAATTTTAAATTTGGCCTTTAAAACCGGCTTCTTTTTCATTGAATTAGCTACTCAGTTGACCTTAGATTCCCAGATAAATTTAGTATGTAACAGCATTAATATGGTGACGAAGTCGAATCTTATTTTTAGCAACTACGAATTAATATTTACATAGGATCAGAAACAATTAACATTTATTTATAGAGGTTGTACTTACTTCTAACTTCCGAGTCCCATGGTCGAGCCTCACCGCTAGAGATATTTTGTTTTTACCGATCTTCTCATTATATTTCTGGCAATGATGTGAAACATATCCGTCAGAACGACTGGCATCACTGCAAGAGTGCCAGAAATGGCGGAACCCCTCTTGTAGCCAGTCGTTTGTGACTGACAACTGCTTTAAGGAGCAGCCTGAGCCCGAACATATTTTGAGGAGTGAGGTATCTCAGTGGATAGGTAACGAATCCCGCGTGGTCTCGAGGCACTCCTCAGGATGAGACTCTATTAAGTGGGTACCCAACCCTTCATTGGCGGTTCTAATCAGCTCCTTAAGTGTTCAAGATACTATTCTAACCAACTGTAAAACTCATGAACCAATTATACTGAAATCTTTTATTGAATGCCTGAAGAAATATAAGAAGTACTTGGGTATGCTGAAGGTTGTTGCATAGCTACGATTCCTTCCTAGTTTGACTCCGTTATGGCTCCATTCCTTTAATGTCACATTATCCCTGTCTTTGTATATAACAATGACCTCAGGTTCCCATATATATCGCACCGCACACCAACATCCTTCTTCTCAGTTTCGTATTCCGTCTGAGTATTAAGTTACGCGTAGTTAAATTACACCACCTTCGGTTCCAGTTTCACAATCTGGAGGAGAAATGACGCCTTGTTGTGAGAAAGTATGAATTATTTCGCTTCTAACCCGCCAAGCAACATAACTAAATAAGAATACTGCCTATAATGCAAGATTTTTTTAAATTTTATTTAGAGCACGTCTATATACTGCATACCCGAACATAAAATATTTACAAAATGTATTTATTGTTTAAAATATGTAAAGCTAATAATCCGTGGTACAGACCCTTTTCTCAAATTATCTTGTGTGGGTGTGTGTGTTTATGCTTTTTTGTTAATTCATTTATCTTTTTGATATATTTTTAATCTTTTTTTTTAATCCATCGATTATAATGATATTCTATTTTTCTGAACCATTTTAAAGAAATTGCTATTTTATTATTTTCATAATTCGAAATAGTTATAATATATTGATTGTTTTTTATTTAATTTATATATTTTTATTTAATTCATATACATGTACTTATTTCTGGAATTCCATCCCTATCAAAATTCGACTATTCACATTCAAAACACTCCTATTCCTATTCCTATCCCAAAAACAGTGAGATAGTTGCTAACCATTCGACAACATACATTTATTTCATACCATTCATTGCTACCATGCTCATTCAAATACCAATGCTAAATGATAATTATTTATATATTAATGAGGCACTTTATATTGTCAGATTCAGCTTTCTGTTTTCTCAACAGAAAATCAAAGCTTATTTTAATAAAGAATTCAATATATTTTTATTTTTTAGTTCTTTATTGTTTTCTTAAAAGTGTATACTGGTCTATCAGTGCAAATATCTTCAAGTATCTTATCATAGTGTTAATTGTTTTTTATATATTTTCGTTTGTTTTGTATAGACAGTGTTTACCTTATATTTTCTTTACATTATTTCTTTTTTTTGGCCAGATGTAATCTTTTAATTTGGTTATATTTTGTTATTCTCAAGGGACTGTGTCCAAGAATAAAGTTATTTTCTATCTATCTATCTATATAATAAAGAAAATCTTAATTATATAAGTACTCAATATATAATAATAATTAATTGGCTATTGTTAATATTTCAAGATGTTTCGTAAACTGCTTTCCGATCTCTGCAAATTTACATCGTGGGAGGTGAAACGCCTTCAATATCATAACGGCTGTTTGACAGGAGAAACCAAATTATGATTGATCGGGTTCATTTAACCCGACCATGTCAAGTATTGCCGTTATCTTTTAGTCGCTATTGTATTTAAATCCAACCGAAATTTCTCATATGCTATCTATGATAAAAAAAAGCATTTTTAGAAGAGGTTTGAGACAAAGATTAAGTCTTTAGTTCCTAAAAACAGTATAAACCAAAATGTTAAAAAAAAAAAAAAAAAAAAAATATCTATTATTGAGGATTCACACCTGCCCAAGATAAATATTACAGCCATTTAAATTATTGTTTAAAATATATTATACCTACATAAAAAGTAACCTTCTATTCTTCTGCGTAGGCTGCAATGTATTGTTCTGTGTACGTCCTTGATATTTTGCGTAAAATTGTTTGTATTGAGACCCCCAGATGTCAGTATTATTTGTGTACCACGTAATGATAACATTGTGGTCTAAATAAAAAACCATAAAACAGAATAGCTGATTTCTTTCCTATTTTCTAATTTATTTTTATTTTTTTTTCTTTATGGCATTTACAACTGTATTACATAAATACATCAAGTAAATTTGGACATAATTGATATAATGACATGAATACACTTGCTGAGTAACTACCCAATGGTAGCACTCTAATGATATGTCTACATTAGGAGATCACGGGGCCATCTTCTTTTCAGACGCCTCGGAGAGTTATCAGGAATTGAAGAGGAAGCAAGGTTAGAAACGAGAGGGTTGGGATGATTCTGAAGTTTATTATGGAAGGATAGGTATCTGGATTGGGCCAGATCTGAAACATAAGGAACATTAAGATCTGTATGGATAATTTTATTAGTGACAAAGTAAGGAGCGTTGAGGATTTTGCGAAGGATTTTGGATTGTAAGGATTGGATGCGAGAGGAATTCGGTGGTTTAGTGGAGCCCCATAGGTCAACTCCGTAATCCCAAATAGGTCTTATTATAGTCAAGTATATGAGTCTTTTGTAATTAATGGGAAGTTTAGAGCGTTTGTCTAGTAAGTGCTGAAGTAATCGGTTTCTTGTCGTTTCAGTATAGTATGAGGATTCCAAGTTAGTCGTTTGTCCAGGTGGAGTCCTAGGTATCGGATTTGCTCAACAGGGATAAGTGGAGTGTTGTTAAAGGAAACTGTAGGACAGGAAGTCGTTGGCTTACGACGATTCTAATTTCTAAAACGTTCTTATTTAATTGTATTATTTATATAATATTACTGTTTAAAATGCCATTTTCCAAATTCTCAACTACATGTCTGTCTATTGTCAAATTCATGATAAGTGTGGATTATTATTTGAAGAATAAGAAAATATAAAGTATGTGTAATTTTATATTACATTTTTTAATGAAATTGAATTTATTAAATTAAATAAAAAATATCCTAAAAATCCTGAAGAGTGTTTAATTTTCGAATTAACGTTATTTTAGACATGGTATGGTCAGCATTATGCTCCAATCAAGTTATTTTAGAGTAAACTGGACCCCGGATTTTGCAAAAGAACTATTACTATCCTGATAAAGCTTCGTTGCCTGGTTTAGTTGTTGCTTAAACTATATTATTATTAATATCATTTATTAATTGTGGTTTAATGGTTGACTGTCGTGAATAATGAAAAGAGAAATAGTTGGGGTGGTCAGTCAGAAATAAGAAGGCAAAAATAAATAATAATATTTATTTTGACATTTGCCGACGTTTCGATCTGAAATTCAGGCATTAATTTTCTTAGCTCTGATGAATGCCTGAACTTCAGGTCGAAACGTCGGCAAATGTCAAAATAAATATTATTATTTATTTTTGCCTTCTTATTTCTGACTAACCACCACAACTATTCTTCTCTTCATTAATATAATTTATATTATCTAGCTATAGAGTAAGTGGAGTAAATTCATTCAGGTAACCTCGTCCATTAATAGTTTCTCATGAATGAATGATTCAATAGACTTTTATATTCTGATCTAAGGAATTCTCAAGATCGTTCTCACACTCGTAGACTGTTGTATTTCCCAAGCTTCTTTTTTTTTTTCAGCATTTTATTACTATTAGTGATTTAATCTAAAAATTATATTTTTTTTTTCTCGAAATTCCGAGAAGAATTATTTTAATTGTGGGTGTACTAAAATCGTCGTAAGAATTTTTCAGTGCCATTTTTACATATCTATATCCGACAGACTGGAAAAGCCTGTAAGTACAAAACCGTACGTAAACCGTGTATTTTATATTTTAGGTACTAAGTATATTGTTCGTACAGTTTGGACTGCTTCAAGACTAAGCTGCATGGAAAAGTCAGATTGCTTAATTGATTTAAATATTTATACCCCAATACTCAAGTAATACAATAATGGTTGCATATGCACTTTTCTGGAAACTAGCATAAAATTAAGGATGTTGAATTAATCTACTATAATAATAAAAACACTAAAATAACATAGAACCAATGCACACGTGTGTAATGTTCCACGTGGCTTTCGTGCCTGGAACGTATCTTGTGATTACGGAGTACATAAGCCGTTCTAAGAAGTCGCCTTCTATCAGTTCCAAGTAGCTCATCTTGTTCCAGGAATCCTGACTTTTTTCATTTTTTTTTTTTACTTCTGTCAATTATTGTAGTGATGTAGGGGATTTCTACTCCTCAATCTCTCTGAGAATTTTACCATCTGAATCGTTCGTGGAAGCAAACAAGAACTTGAAAGCCTCCTAACCTTGGGGTGCGTTAACATTTCTGGGAGTACTACACTAACCATAGGAGAAGAAAAAAATAAAACTGTTGATGAGTTCGTGGGCGAGAACTTTAACGTAGGAGGTGAGTGAAGGAGCCACATCTGAACTCTTAAACGACTCCCATTCCGTTATTTCTATTCCAACTTTTTTTTTTCCTTTCGTTGCGTATCTTAATGGGATCAGTTACTTGATGTGTGTCCGTTCAAAAGGTTCCACTTTTTTTTTTTTACTTAAATATGGTTTTGTTTGTAGCTGTTTTAAATTTATGTTACAGTGTTTTGTTTATTAGTGCTTCTTAAAGGAATGGATAAGAGATACCTGTTCACTAAATTTAACCTAGGCTGAAATAAAAAGTATAAACGTTCATTAGAAAGAAAAATTATAAATATTGAAATGGTCTAGAGTTGGTTGACCGTAATTATAATGTGAGAAGGAGTTGGTCAGGCGAATGGTCAATATATAATACTTTATATTATAATAGTAGCAACTAAAATTATTATTATATATAATATTATATATTGACAGTCGCCGAACTGCTTTCAGCAGTAACAGACGCTCTGATGAAACCTACAATGTCGATCTAAACGTTGGCACATACAATAAGATACTGTTGTAATATAGAGTATTATATACCGGACGTACCACTGATCAACTCCTCGAAATATAAATATTGAACATAATTAAGTAACGAAAAATCTAACTAGAATATTTTTTGTACTGATTGAACTTGGATTTTTAAAAGGAAGAATAAGATAATTTTTTTCTTCCCTTTATTCACCACCCTTCCCCCCAATTAAAGTCGTCATTCTCTATAAGTATTTCGATATAAATATCTTCATCAGATAATATTAACTCTTGGCATTTACTTATTTAAAGTATAAACAACCAAAATGTAGAAAGAAACCGTTTTTTTTTTTCCTTAAGGTAAAAAAAAGTTTTCAAAATAAGTAGGCTTCAAACTTACATTACAATTTTACAATTGTATATCAGAGGCGAAAAAAATCAGAATAATTATTTTATTTATTTATTTTTTTATATGCGAGTGTAAAATCTTTCAATCCATTCAAATTTTGCTTATATTAAACTATGAGGTCGATTCGACTTAACATGTCTTTCAAGCTCTTTTTCTGATGTATTTGAATAGACCATTCAGTGATTGAATAATATAATAAATTTCAGTAGCTGCTTTATAACTGAAAGAAATATTTTTTTCGTTTTCTTCACTTGTTCATTGCCAAAAGGACAGTTGATAATTAACGAACATGAGTATGGTGGAAAGAAATAATCGAGATCACTTAATAAATAATCATCACTTAATAACTTAATAAATCAATAAATTACTCGAGATCACTTACCCCCCAGATCTTTTTTTTATTTAGTAGCTGTTATAACCTTCAGCTGTTATTCGGATTATAAAATAATTATTTTGATCACTCATAGCCGTATTAGCATTGATCCGGCACGAAATAAAATCTAGTGGAGTCTTAGACGGCCTAACTTTTTTTCTTTTTTATATCTACATTCCTAGAGCTCCCGCGGATGCAGACCGATTATTCTAGACGGTTCTATCTAACCACACAGGTGGCAACCACATGGTTTTGTGGTTAACCATAATAGCTCTTACCCATCTGGTAGCACAGCTAATATAGAAGCTTAGGCTGGGATTTTACTTCATTTGGACATCTGTGAAGGAATACTTTTTTTTTGTTTCGGGACGATCATTTCTTCGCATAAAATTATTAATCAATTTAAGTTATTTAAGGAAATTCGTTTTTCTTTTATGGGTGAATAAATCTTCCTCCAAACCTTAAAAAATAATCTTCTTATCTACTATGAGTAAAGCCTCCCTACTCTATTATTAAGTCGAAATTCATTTAATTACACAAAAATTAATACCATGATACTCTTTTAATTAAATTTAAAACTTTAAAACATTCTCCCCTTGACACTTAAGGAGAAAGCCCTGATGAAGGCCTGAACTTCAGGTCGAAACGTCGGCATATGTAAAAAATAAATATTATAATTTATGTTTTGCCTTCCTTTTTTGACTGAGCACCCCAACTATTCTTCTCTTCACTATATTTAAAACTATATATAAAATAAAATCTCATCCTCCAACTTTCCGGTTAATTCCTTTACAGTATAATATATATATATATATATATATTTTTAAATTTCTTTATTGAATATTATAACAATCTGTCTCTTGGACAGTATATATATTACGTGTTTATATGGACTGTGATGGAATTATATCTTTGTATCGAGGAAATCTCAGAGGTGTATGCATAAATAAATAAAGCGTTAAGATAACCTTAGCTCTCATAGATTGAAGGAAAAGTTAGATTAATGTCGACAAATGTGAGTTACGAGTTTGTTGTCTAGTTATCGAAGAGTGTCATGACTCAGTAATATATTTTATAATTTTCTTCTCAAGTATTCTCAAGTAAAAGGATAAATTAAAGGATTTGATCACCAAATTCTTTATTTATTTTATAATTTTAAGGACGTTGTTTCGGTCAAAAATAGAGCCATTATCAAGTGTCATTCTGTACTTTTCGTATTCTTAATGAAAACAAATCAAGAAAAATATTAACAAGAGGTTTGCAAATTATAAAATAAATTTTAAAAAATGGTAATCAAATGGCTTTTTACTTGTGGATAATATCTTATAAGAAATTTAAATAGAAATCTATTTATTTAAATTATCTGTTTACAGATTTTTTTTTTAAATAACGTTCTGTACTCTTTCAAAATAAAAATAAATGTAAAGATCTGGTAGAGTTGTTTTGTTTTCTACCTGTTCGTATTATTGAGAGCCATTGTGGTCAGCTCTAAGCTCCAATCGCCTGATTTATTCCGTGTCTGATGTGAGCAATATATATTTTTTTAGGATTATAGCAAACCACTGTTCGAACAAGGTTATGTACCCTTTAAGTCCTTCGAAAAGAAAAGAAAAACTATTTTTATAATAATAATATGTAATATTTTAGTGGAAGAGTTATTTTAAGTACTGTATATCTTCTCATTCCAGAAAAACCCTTGTTGTATTTGATGTTTTTAAGAGTCCTCTAAAAAGAAATTTTGAAATACGGATAAAAAATTAAAGGGGTGCCTTCTAATTATTTATAATACATTACTTATTTGTTTTTTTAAAACTTTTTTATTCTTAACTCTCAATTTAAAAAATGAGCCTTTGTATGGATTTTGTGTAACTGAAATGAGATCTCTGGTCTAATTTGTTAATAACTTGCATTGATTGAGTAAGAGGGAGAAGGAAAAAGATAATAAGTGATAAAAAACGTGGATCGAGGTGATTTTGAGTTAAAGGAATGTTTATCTCAATATTTTCACTTAACGTATAAAATTATTTATACTAAAGGAGCAGAAATTTATAATTCAACAAAATACGTCCCCTCCAAAAAATACAGAATGTTTACCGAAATTTTTCGATAATTATTTAAATAAAAATAAAATTTCTGTATTTATTTTATTTTTATTATGTTAAAATATGTCAAACGCAAACAAATATTTTGAAAAATATCTAATGATCTCATTATTTTTGACGACGTTTATATGTTTAGTTATCTGTTAGGGATAAATCAATTATCAGTGATTGATAATTGTCGACGTCTGGCGCAATACACGAGTGATAAGTTTATCCTTACAAGGCGATGTGTTGACCATTTATCTATCCGGTCTTCACCATATATGTACGACTCATGAATATATTCAGTTCGTAGTCGCTCGCGGTGTTGAAAATGTATGGTATTACGTCACATTATACTCCGGCTTCAGTCCAAGTCTGACATTAGTGAAAACAATTGTTTATGATTACTTCTTGATTAATTACCGTTCCATTTACATTTCTGTAAACGTTTACGTTAATTATCTGAGAACTGTTCCTAGGAAGTTTTTAACCTTCTCTCCGTCAAAAGGTAAAGTAATAACTCGGATAATTTCTGTTCTCGATTATTACTAAGATCAGTATCATCTTCGTGAACTTTATTTTTTAATTAGACTTTTTTTCAAAAAATGTCTGATATATTATTGAAATTAAAAATAAATATTATATTAATCTTCTGTCCTACATTGTGTTTTTACCTTACGTTAAATATATAAAGAATAATATTGTAAATTGTAATAAAACAGATTTAAATTATTTTCAACGATCAATGCTAAGAATTCAAGAGAAAGTGTTTTTTTTTTGTTCAGTAAAATATTTACTTTAAATTACTAAAAAAAAAAAAAAAAGATTATATTCATTTGAAAATTTCGTAATGCTGCACAAAGAATAAATTAAGATATAATTTTTCTATTTTTAACATCTTTTTAGTAAACGAATAATATAATTGGAGAATAATGATAGGATAGCTCAAATAATACTTTACACTCTGAATTTCATTGTTGCGAAACACGACAATAAAACATGCCTGTTCCAATTTTTTTTCCTTGAATACACAGTCAATATTTCGTAACATTTTACATTGTGGACACAGTTGTTTTTTTATTCAGATAAATAGGACGGCGACATATTTTTTACGAATTAGACACCTTAACAAAATTAATAACACAGATTTATATACTAAAAACATATATATATTGTATGGGTATTTGGCTCGATGTTGTAGGTCGGCTTAAATTTCTTCCTATTTTTTTTATTTATTTAGGAACGATAACTGATGTATTAAGAAAGCATAAAATCATCGAGAATAAAATACTTCAGTTATTTACGAATTAAAAAAAAAAAGACTACCCGTGTAGTAAATAGCAGCAGTGACTTTTTAGAAAAAAAAATAGGTAACTAACACGTTCCAAAACAATAAAAACTTCAAGGAAACTGCAAAACCTATTTGCATGAGTACTGTGTTGAAATAGAGATATTGACGTGATTGGTATAATACGCCGATGCACCTAGTGAGAGGATAAAGTACAACCTGATAAATTTTTATTTATTTATTTTAGGTTTTTCATATTTTATGAGGATATTGAAATTGTTATACAATTCAAATCAAATGTCCTGTATGTACTATACTGCTGAGTACAGAAACACCAGAAAACAATAATACCTGAACAGTAAATCTCCAGCACTAAAGTTTTATTTTTCTATCTTTTTTTTTTTTTAAATAGCTGAAAAGTGATTAATATATAATAACATTTTATATTTTTATTTCCCTCTGTCCATCTTTTTTTTTATTTCCATTAGTAGAGTTTTAGTTTCCTATTACAATCCAAAATATAAAGAGTATCAACAATACCAACGATCATTAATAATCAAAACAAAACATTTGCAAGGATACGGTTATTTTTTTTATGTATACATACAGGATATCAAGGATCAACAACACAAAACTAAAGCAAATTACATTGACAAAAAATAACCTCTAAAAGAAGGGAAATATTTTTTCCTAATAAATCATCTCAACGGAGTGGCCGTGTTCTAGAAACTGGCTAAAAAAAAAGATATATTTTCTTAAATTTCATTGTGTGCATTCAAAGAAAAAAGAGAGACGAAAACAATTTTTCTTTTCAATTTTACGAAATTGGTGTAAAACATAATGTCACATTAAATTGTCATGTATTGGACATTGTCCTAGAATATTGTATTATGTATCTTCATATACATAATCACCAGTTATTTTAAAGGTAAAATTTGACTACTGTTTATATATGGTTGGTTGTTGGTTGATTGTTTTGATGATATAGGCGCAAAACATCTAGATCAACAGCGCTTTATCCATAAAAATATTGTTATTAAAATATTTAGCTGGTAGGCTTAGCGAAAAAAAGAAATAAATAAATAAGTAGAAATAATAGATAAAAAAATATAAATATAAAAATTAATATAGTTCTTAGTCATTATTCTAACAATTTCATTTTACTTTATATATTTTTTTTTTTTTTCCATCATTACTTATGTTTCTCATATCTTGTTATCTGGTTATTTTCTTAGCCCTGATGAAGGCCTGAACTTCAGGTCGAAACGTCGGCATATATAAAAATAAATATTATCATTTATTTTTGTATTCCTTTTTGACTGACCACCCCAACTATTCTTCTCTTCATTATCCACGATAGTCAACCAATTACCAATTATAAAAATTAATAAATAAAAATAAGGTGTAGGTCCTCCCCCCGCCCACTCTCCAGTGTCATGAAACTGTTAATGGTAAAACAGAAAAAAATCGGCAAAAAAAAACTAATTAAGTTGAAGACACATCATTTGAATGTATGAGCATAGGTAGTGTGCTGTATACTGGTAGCAATGTTGAGCTTTGTGTGTAAGAATGTAGAAATTATTGCATAACCTATAATATTGACCCTGGAAATATGCTCGTAAGTTTCAGTAATGTTACCTAATTCCTTTGTTGAATATTTCAAATCGCATGTTTATCTATTGTTTTATTTCATAGTTATTTCTTTAAATAGATTTTTCGAACGAAACGAGTATTCCTTTTGCTCAGCAAACTCTTGTTCTTCCAATGCTCTTAACAATGTTTGTTAAATTTTCTTTACAATCGGAAAAGACTTGGAGACCACCCGGTAGGTATTTTACGTTCCGACAATATGAAGCATACAATTTAATTATCGAGATGGTGCAGGGAAACAGTTCCGATAAAATACAAGTACCTTATCGGTTCGAGACCCGGTCGACGATAAATCTTCCGTTGGACCCCCAAATTACAGGCAGAGCTCAGTCGGACTTGGAGTAAAAAATCTTCTCTAATGCCGGGTTTTGGGGACCAGCCATCCATATTCTTGCCTTCCATTGCTGCCCCACAATTTTCCGAGGGACCATTATTGTGGGGTATTTTCGTCCCCGAAACTGACTCGGCCGTTTTAAAATGTTGGTAAAGTGGCTGTTGTGAGAAGTCACATCACTTAGTTGTAAATTTTTAGAGAAAGTTTCAGTCCCGTCGTAATGAATCAATTAAAATGTATATCGGTAAAAACTTACGACAAAGTATAAACTTATTTTATTATAATTTAATCGATAAAATAATATAAAGGGATGTTTACTGGCACTGGTTCTGGTATGGAGAACTCATCCAAGTGGTCCACATGGTCCTTTTTTCCAACCTCTAACGGCTAACTTGAGGTTGCCGCCGCTTACTTACCAGAGTTGGAATGTCTTTTTTTTTTTTTCTTAAAGACATTTACAACTGTATTAAATAAATACATCAATTAATTAGAACATAATGTATATAATGACATGAAAAACACTTGCTGAGTAACTACCCATCGGTAGCACTCTAATAATTTGTCTACATGAGCAGATCACGAGGCCATCTTCTTTTCTGACGCCTCGGAGGGTTATCAGGAATTAAAGAGGAAGCAAGGTTAGAAACGAGAGGATTGGGATGATTCTGAAGTTTATTATGGAAGGACAGGTATCTGGATTGGGCCAGATCTGAAACAAAAGGAACATTAAGGTCATTATGGATGGTTTTATTTGTAATAAAGTAGGGAGCATTGAGGATTTTACGAAGGACTTTGGATTTTAAGGATTGGATACGAGATGAATTCGATGGTTTAGTGGAGCCCCATAGCTCAACTCCATAAGTCCAAATAGGCCTTATTATAGTCAAGTATATGAGTCTTTTGTAATTAATGGGAAGATTAGAACGTTTGTCTAGTAAGTGCTGAAGTAATCGGAAACGTCGAGCGGTTTCTTGTCGTTTCAGTCTAGTATGAGGATTCCAAGTTAGTCGTTTGTCCAGGTGGAGTCCTAGGTATCGGATTTGCTCAACAGGTATAAGTGGAGTATTGTTAAAGGAAACTGTAGGACAGGAAGTTGTTGGTTTACGACGAAGGGTAAAGGTAATTTGGTGGGATTTATTGGAGTTTATTTTAATTCTCCAGTTTTGACACCATTCTTCTAGATTTATGATGTGTGATTGAATGAGTTGGAATGTCAAGATTCATTTCCCGAGGCCGCCGAGAAATGAAAATTAACCGATCCAGATGGGAATCGAACACACATCGTTCAGATCCGGGCGCTCGGGGACCCATTCCCAACGCGCTCGGCCATCCCTTCCTCTAAAGGGATGTTTACTTTCAACTATAAAGATAAATATAAATAGTCCATTTTAATGCAAGTGAGAAAACATTTCCATCACCGTTTTACACGGTCAGATTTCTCGTACAAAGCTTTGTCTTCACATTTTTTTCAGTAGTTGGGATTTCAATCATCAGTATAGATAACCTTACTTTTCAACTTTATTTTGAATGTTGTTTGTCATCCTCTTATAAATAAATTAAACATTAATTCCATATATCGATTGATATACAAATGAATTTCATATATATGAAGTATCCGTGTCCCATATACAGTAGAAAATGTTTAAAGAAGTTAAACCTCATGCGTAACAAAAAAAGGATTACACAAGCAAGATTAAGACGTTCATAGATTTCTGCCTCTTATCATTAACCGATAAATACTTCAATCGATTTAAATATTTAGTAATGGGTCCACTCGAACATTTTTTTTATTAAAAGAGTAAACAAAATGTACCCTGCGTTCCTATACTTTGGTTAAACGTTTCCAACATGTATCAATTTTGTCCCGCGACGTAACGAAACCATTTTACATATTTAATTTTTTGATCAAAGTAAGTGAGTTCATATATGAAACTGGTCGAAAAAACTTGACCGTCTTAAACGTCTTAAGAAATCTTATATACTTTTAGCATTACACAGCATGTGCAATATGATACTGTTATTCTTTTTTTCTGTTGGCTTTACACATCATGTAGGTAAGATACTTCATTGTGATACATATTGTTGTAATCTTATATCTTGATCGTTTGATTTCATTTTATTGGATATCAATTTTAAACTGTGTGAAAGAAAACAGTTTTATAATCGTCATCGGGTTCGAAGTTGTTTTAACGCTGACATCAAATGTGATGACTTACAACAGCGAAGGCAGTTCGACGAACCGACGTGAAGCACAATCAAATAGCTCATGCTGAATAAGCACTTAATGCTCAAGGATCAGCGTTTATCTGTCACTGGAGCCTCCAGTGAAGTTTATAATGAGTGCTCTCTAAATTTCATCTCCAGTTGTAATCAGAAGGAAATTGTAAATTTGAGGCTTAAGGCGCTTAGAAACCTTTGGTGGTAAAGATGTTTTTTAGTTTTTTCGAAAAAAAAATCAGTCGAACTTTAGTAATTGAGGTACGATCCTAAATGTCTGACTGTTGATCAATATTAAGAAGTTCAAACTGCCAGAATAAAATGTTGGAAAAAATCTTCGTTTACTTTATAACAGACGACAATAATAATTGTAGATTACTTTTAACGTGAAAACTGAATATACATCTTACAATCTAATCAAGATGAAAAGAACTCATTGGTACAGCTGATCCGATCAAAGATAGATTCTCTATCCCGATCATTCATCATGATTGAACTCATTGTGGTTTGACAGCTCTCGTCTATTTCAGAAGCAAGTTGGTAAGAACAGCAATCTTAAAAAACAACGAAATTTTACCATTCAAGTCTTACCATTAGAATGAAATACTTAAATTAATTCATAACGTTGTAATAGATGAAAAATAAAGAAGGCTAATATTAATTACTTTTACTGACAATAATTACTTATTGTTTAACATAGAAAGAAAGAAATTAAAAAAGATTAATAAATAATATAACAACTATTATAAAATGAATAATACATTATACTTAATAATATATATATATATATATATATTATTTATTTATTTTTTTAAATATAAACAAATATCATACAAAAACAACCGTATATGTGGAAACAATTTTTGAAAAATATTGTTAAACCTCGTAAGACTTTCAAACACTTGCACAACGGTCGTAAATGTCCATAAGAAATGTTTCACAATATTTATGTGAATTGCACTAATTACCAGGATAGTTTCCTTATAAATACTGAATACATTTTACTTGGAGGGCTGAGAAAACATACCGATATTTTTAGAAAGATAATTTTAACCCTGTCAAAAAATAGACGTGTACTTTACTTTAAGGATTTTATGAGGACCCCTCAGTACTCAAATGTATTTCTAGGGCTGTTATTCTTCTGGTTGTTTTTTTTTTTTTTTTCATTCATTGAGAAGCATGACTTTCTCAAAAAAAAGCGTTGTTTTATTTTTCTTACTCCTCGGCTTTGTTTACTAATTTTTGTTTTTAATTTTACAAGACATTAAACTCTTGTAACATGTGAATAAAATCGGAAAGCGAGGGTGAGTAAAATTTAAAGTTCAACTAGGTACCGTACCTCATGAGTTCGTTGCGATGTTTTTATGCATATTTAAATTGAAATTAAATCAAAGTTTTTTCTTTCCATCATATTGTATATACTGAATTTTGCATATACTCCAATAATCTTATAGCATATGGATATTTTTCTGAATAAAATCGGTAACGAAAGAAAACTAGTAGATTTAATTTAGTGCCACGTGAATTTGCCTTTCTGTGTCTTTTTTTTATGCACAATCTTTTTATCTAGAAAAATGATCCTGAATAAAATTAGCACACGGCTATAACATAATTAAGAGTACACAAGTTATTATTTTACTTTTTTAAATATAATTTTCAAAATTTCGGTGCTCTAAAACAACCCAATTGTAAAACATTATGATTGTAATTTATTTTATTTTTTAATAACTAACTCCCCGGCGCGACAGGCCAGAATGACCCTTGGCCTCCTGATTTATTTTCCTCCACTTCTCTGTCCTGTGCTACTCTCTTCCAATTGCGAACTCCTAACTTCCTGGCGTCTGCTTCTCTGTCTTCCTCTTTTCCTCTTCCCACTGAAGTGCACTTCCAATATTTTTCTCTGCACCCGCTCATTGTCCATTTTGACCACGTGTCCTGCCCATCTCTGCCTACTTGCCTTGATATATTTAGTAATGCTTTGATTCTCTAATATAGTCTCTATTTCATTGTTACTTTTGATTTTCCACTCACCATTTGACACTCGTAACACCGGAAATCCTTCTTATTATTTTCCTTTCATACTCATAAATTATATCATAAATACCAGATTTCCACTTCATCGTTGACTATTGGTCTAATAATCGTTTTATGCAGCTTTTTTTTGGCGTTTGACAACAATGGAAACTTGAGAAGCTTTAGGTTTGCATAGTAAGCTCTATTACCAGCCATTATTCTGTTGTCTATTTCTATGCTGATTACATTTCCATTATTTAAGACAGAACCGAGATGCATAAATGTGGGTACATTTTCGAATTTAAAATTCTTTAATAATTTCATCCTTTTAATTTTATTAACTAATTTAACTCTCCCTCTTTGTTTAGCATGAACTCAGAAGAATACTGGCGTAGTACGCTTCTGACGTTTGTGTTTTCTATTATCTCATTATTTATTTTACTTATCATTTTAACCTTTCTAAGAGATACTAGATATATTTTGATCTCTTGGCCTATTACAAGACTGCTGCGTTCTTAATTATGGCCTACTATTTTTTTTTTAAATTTACAACTGTACAAATTAATTTATATACATTCAGTAAATGCAGAGAAATACACGGCATGGCAAGGCTTGTAGAGTATCTACCCATTGGTAGCACTCTAATAAAGTATCTAAATTATAAGATCACGAGACTCTCTTCTTTTCAGACGACTAGAGGGATTTTCAGGGATCGAGGAGCAAGCAAGGTGTTAGAAACGAGAGATTTAGAATGGACCTACTAGTTAATTTTTTTTTTTTTTGCCTGTACCTCTAGTAGCCTTTGTTTGTTGTTGTTTTTGTTTTTGTTATTTAGGGCTTAGAGGCATAAAACCCAGAGAAATAGTAGACTTTGGTGTCGATAAATAATCACTTTTTATTTATTTATTTTTTTCTGTCCTCACTTTTTCATCTCTTTGGCTATAGGAGTAGGTTTTCCCGAGCTAAAGAAGGTAAGGCAATAATAATTACTTAATAATTAATAATTAATGCCAGAGTTAAAATATTTCATCATAATTTTTAGTAAGCCATCATATTTAAGAATTTAACAGCGTAAAAACTTACTCTTCATTATATAGTAATATATCTTTTCAAGTTTTTTTATTTGGCATATTGTCCCAAATCCTTTGAACTATTTCAAACTTTAGAGAAATATTACAATCATTTTAATTTGTAATCTCTGAGATTATAGATTTTTTTTTAATGTTCTGTGCCAATACATTATTTAGGGAATAACTATTATCTCATATTTTTGTAAAACATCTTATATTTTATTTTATATGTTGGAAGCTTTGTACCTATAATAAAAGCGAAGCAGAACGAATCAATCTCCTCGCAATTATTTCCGCTGTACCGAGGTCGTAAAACGAAATACCCGTTACCAATGTCTGTCTCCGAGCCGCCTTTGCTATAGACAGTAAACTTGAGTAGCCATTTATTAAAACTATATCTGATGCTGCAGTTTGCCTAGTTTTGACTTCTATCCATCTTCACAGATTTTAACATGTCTGGATCTGCAAGAAACGTGTGTTCAGCAAAGTTGCTATGGTGGGAACAGCAATACATAGTTTTTAAGACTGCGGCGAGGCACGTAGATCTAGACTTTTTCTCGACGTGTGACAAAACTGCTGTTCTGTAAAGATATGAGATAGACCTAACTGTGTTTTAGTTTTACAGGACTAGTGGTTTTAAACCTTCTTTACAGACAAAAGACTTGCAACATAATCGTTTAAGATCATAAAACAGATGGCTGATGTGTGTGTGTGACGATGGTTTGTCATGCGTAATTCCTAACTATCTCAACTTATTACTTCCAGTTCACGGTTTGCGTTTTTCTCGAAATGTTTTCTCAAACACGAATGGTCATTTTTTTTTTTTTTATTAATGCATCGAAAATTTACACAACAGTAAAATTTAGATATTTTTCAATAGTTTCACCCTTAAGCACTGGTGGATCAACTGGGAGAAGGGGGAGACTTTAAGGGGAGCTGAAATTCCCTTTACTCCCCAAATTTAAAAAATAATGTATTTTCATTGGTTCATTTTTTTATTTTATATAAATTAAATACTTATACAATCACAATATATCCTCTTTTTACATTATAATGCATGTCTAGTGTCTAGAAAAAAATATAAGACATTTATCTCTAAAAGTATTATTGTTCTGGTAATTACCGTTTGTTTTTATTATTATTATTATTATGAGTTTTAAGGACCACTTAATCTTCATTTCATACAGATAGTTTTTTTTTTTGTAATCACGGTTATTTAAAAGAAATAATATTAAATCCTGGATCCGCTACCGTTCTTAAAAATTATGAAAAGTAACTTTTCATATACTGATAATACATTAAAATGTAGTTGTTTCAAAATAAATTATTTATTTCTTGCACAGTACATTTTAATAGCAGACTCATAGTTAAGTTATCAGTGAAACTATTCTGTTAATTAGTGCAGTTCACATAAATATTATGAAACATTCCTCATGGACATTTACGATCCTTGTGCAAGTGTTTGAAGGTCTTGAGGGGTTCAACAAATTTATTAAAAATGTTTCTACATATCTGTGGTTTTTTGGATTCTCACAGGCGGAATATACGGTTGTTTTAGTATGATATTTGTTCATATTTAAAAAAAAAAAATATATATATATATATATATATATATATATATATATATATATATATATATATATATTATTCAGTATAATAATATATTTTTATCATTATTTTTACTTCATGTTTATTTTCAATTTTTTATTTTTTATTATTAACTGATTTAAATTAGAAAGTAACTTATAATTTCTTTATTATTATTTATTTTTTATTATTTAATCAAACTATATTCTTGTTTATGTATCTCTGAGGCTCCTTAGCCCACATCTTTGTCTCTCTGTATTATTCTAAAGGGACTCGTTCCAGAATAAATAAAGAATTATTATTATTCATTATTCATTTTATATTAGTTGTTAGATTATTTATTATTAATTAACTTTTTTAATTTCTTTCTTTCTATATTAAACAATAATTATTGTCAGTAAAAGTAATTAATATTAGCATACTCAATTTTTCATCTTTTACAACGTAATAAATTAATTTAATTATTTAATTTTTATTGTCTCAATTTCTGTAATTATTAGTGTAATATTATATTTGTTAGTGAGATAATCGAAACTGGTTCCCTGTTTGGAATAAGGGTGAGGATAGGGTGATATTCTGGGGGCGGAAATTTAGGGGTGGGTTTCAGCTGCTCGTAGTCATGGCAACGCCACCTGGTCCACACGCGCCCCTAAAGCTGGCTATAATTAATTGTATAGTACATTATATTAATTGTTATATTATTTATTAATTTTCTGAATTATTACTATAAAAATATCTTATTTTTATATAACAGGAATAAGTTTTATTTAATCAATATTGAATAATTTCTTTCGGTCTATTCTCTTTATTTATTTTAATTTAATATTATACTAATAGGAAAAAGGAACGGTTTTAATTTTGGCATGAATGAAGCTATTACAACTTATTTTGTTTAAATTACTTTAATTTTGTACTTCATAAAGTCAACTTTATCAATCCATTCGATTTATTAATGTCAATATAAACATAATTTATTATAAATAAATAAATATTATAAATACTACAAGTTGGTGTAAGCAGTAGAGCACTGGATAGGACTTGACTGAACCCTGCATATCGATTTGTGTTCTCTTGTATATGCAAGTTACTGACAAATTCAAATCAAGTTCCAACGTTCATGTCTTGTTTCTGATATAGGAATGCTAAGCTGTTTTTATTTTATTATTATTTTAAATATATACATGAGCTTTTTCCATAACAAAGTATGTTTAAAATGTATGTTAATATTTTAATATTGAAAAATAATTTTGAACTTTTCAATAATTGTAAATATTAATAAATTATAATCTTTAAAGCAAACTATAGTATAATACATCTAGGAATTATTATTTCGTTTTTATGTTTTTATTAATTCTTGCTCAATACATTATAAATAAAATTTGATAATATAATTATAATTATATAATATGCATGTAATCCTATCTACAAGATCTCAATAAAAAATAAGAATAGTTAGAATATATATTGTTGTTTATACATTTTTCGAACGTGGATATTATTTCTGTTCGATGCTGCCTTATTTATTGCAGTCCTCCATCCTTTATTTATTTTATTTCTCAATACAAATAATTTATT